>JAVIAB010000139.1:20458293-20720793 GCA_032433765.1 Megaustenia siamemsis
TTTTTCTTCCAGGGAGGTGGGGCGGGACCACATTGCTCTTCTCAGGTCTGTGTACTGGGGGCAATCCTGTAGAACATGTTTTGTAGTCATATTGTCCAGTGTACAGTGACATTGGCTGGTTGTACCTATTTTTAATTTGGTGAACATGTGATTTCTCATTCTATTGTGGCCAGTGCGTAGGCAACGTATGATGACTTGATCCCTCCTTGATAGTTGGTGGTATCCGTCACTCTCGTTATGCTTTGGGTGTTCTCGTTTCCATTTTCATGGAACTGACCTTTGAGGATGGATTTGGTTTCATCATAACTGAGCGGATGGTTCTCTTGTGGTAATCTCCCTCCCTCTTTAGCTAATTTGTCTGCGCGTTCGTTCCCGTGTATATTACACTGTGATGGTATCCACTGAATGACTACTCTCTGAAGTTATTGCATAGTTGGTCCAGGGTTGTTCTCAAGTCATCTAGTTCATTGTTCTTGGAGCTTTTAAGAGCTGATAGTACTGACAGTGCATCAGTCAGAATCACCAATTTATTGTGTATGTTATTTTTGTGTTCAGTAGCCAGTGTTGCAGCATCTCTGATGGCCTCAGTTTCTGCTTTAAAGTTGTTTGATAATTTTCCAGTAGCTATTGACTTGGTGATCTCGTCCTGATTATTCAGCATCAAGAACAACCCCCTCCCCCCCCCTTCCATTTCTGGTGGCATTTGTAGCAGAGCCATCTTTGTATATGTAGGACTAAGAGTCCTGTGGGTAGGTATCGTGTATGTGTTTTTCTGCTACGTGTTTTCTTTCTGTGTCTGATTGGGTGCCTTTTTCATAATTCCTGTTATATTTTCCTTAAGTTCTGGTATTTTATGCTTTCCATGAGGAGACATATCAGATGGGCCCAAGGGTTTCGATATAGTTTGGGAAAGTGCTGGGTCTCCAGTAGTTAGTTCATTGGCAATTGCAGCGAAGTTGCTCCTCTTTAGTCGTACAATTCGGAACCAGTTATTCTTTGGTGCATGTGGTGGCTAAGGAGCCTTCTATATTTCTCCGCTTGTTGCAATACTTTACTTTAGTGACCCGTCTGTCATCTAAGGGTTGTAAACCTGTTGCTGTTTCTAGAGTCTTGATAGGTATAGATTTCATAGCACCAGTGATGATACGGGCAGCTTGGTTCTGTTATTTTGCTAAGGTGTGATTTGGAAGCCATAGCCCAGGCTGTGACTCCATACTTTCAAAATATTGCTGTCTGCCCACCCCCCCCCCCCCTAAGTCCGTTCCTGCTAACTTCTTCATAATATTTGTTCGTTTTCTGGCTTTTTTCCTTGCTCTGTCTATCTGATTTTTCCAAGTCATTCTGCGATTCACGGTGACGCCAAGATATGTTGGGTTTTGGTCAATAGGGAGTGTATTGTCTTAATCTTCAAGTTTGCAGAGAGTGTGTTTATTGATAGGCTGAAAATTGTATATGTAGTTTTTTTTTCGTTGATTGGTAAGAACCAGGTGTTCGTCCATTTTTCAAGTTCACCCAGGGCATCTTGCACCCTGGGTCCAGCCACCGATACACCCCCCTCGCGAGCCCATAACGCCAGATCATCTGCGTATATTGCTGAGTGTATTCTGGGTGGAATGTCCATTACGATGTCATTAATGAAAATTAAAAAGAGTGTTGGGATAAGACTCCGCCTTGCGGGACACCTTGTTCGATAGAGACCTTCTTACTTAGTTGACCTTGAACTTGTACTCTGGCCGTTCTATCCTGAAGGTATTGAGAGACCCAATTGAATAAACGACCCTGGATGCCACGTCTAAAAAGCTTGTTCTTTAAGCCCTCTCGCTAAACCCTATCAAAAGCCGTCTCCATGTCGACCCACACTGCCAGTGTGTGTTTCTTTTCTTGTAGAGCATCCTATATTTCCTGTGCAATGAAGGTGACCAGGTCTTCAGTTGATCTGTGCTGACGGAAGCCACTTTGTTGTTTTACGATTTGTTGTTTTGTCTCCAAATGCCACATAAGTCTTCTGTTAACCAGCCTTTCCATGAGTTTACTCAGGTAGCTCAGTAGGCTAATTGGTCTATAGCTACTTGGGTCTAGTAGGTCGTCTTTTCCACGCTTGAGGATGGGCACCATAATAGCTTCTTTCCAGATTGCCGGCACATGACCTCTCTTCCAGCTAGCATTTATTATCCTTAGAAGCTGGCTCTTGGCTTTCTGTCCCAGATTTAGGAGCATTTCGTTGGAGATTCCATCTTTACCAGGGGAACTTTTGAGCTTCAAAACGTGTCCTAAAGTGCTACATCCAATCTGTTCTACTATATGGAAGTGAGTCATGGATGATAAGCAAAGCAACACAGAAAACATTAGAGGCAGCTGAGATAGGGTTTATCAGAAGAATGCTACGAATTCCGTGGATAGCAAAAATTACAAATGAAGAATGTTTTTAAAACGAGTGAGAAACCAGAAATATCATCAAAATCATTAGAAATAGACGTTTATTGTGCATGTCATGTGGAAAAAAAGCATGAGAATACTATAATATGTAGATAGAATGAATGGAAAGAAGAGCAGAGGAAGGCCAGAGAAAAAAAAAAATTAAACAGCTTATCCAAATGCCATAATAAAATATCACCGACTGAAAGTATGACATGCATGAAGGACCGAGTGATGTGGAGAGAGATGATCGCCTATGCCAACCGACATAGCACCTGATGATAATGCCTCTGTGGGTGGGAGTGTTCTCACATTAATTTCAGAATATAGCATTTCGACGCAATATGCAGCAAGACATTTTGTGCTCTTTTGTAATTGTAAGAAATGAATACAAGCCAATAAATGACAACGACCAAACATTATCACTAATATAAAAGTTTTATTTTCATGAAGAATTTTGTTTGTCAAAAATAAATACAGTAGCTATTGATAAATCTTGGAAATGTAGGTACAATAATAATTAATGAAAAAAATATGAAAACAAAAATACAATTTGTATTAAATTAATGTAATTAATTACATTAACGTTTAACCTCAAGAAATATTTATCACATTAAAAGCATTACATTAATAAACTTGCAATGAAAACCCAAAAAGATTACAAAGGCATATTAAAGATCTAAAAGATCTGATTTTTCTGGTTGACAACACAATAATAAGATATTTGTTCTTTGCTGAAAACAAATTTGAAAGAGCAAACAGAAGGCACCTAATAGAAGATAAAGAAACATTTTATATTAAACCTCTACTATTTTACAAACAAGGAAAATGTTTTCCCAAGTAAACCCTGAGATCAATCAGGAGGCAGTTTTTAAAACAGTCTACCATTGGTCATGTCACTATGGCAATTCATGCAACAAAATTGATATCAAACTGAACTGATCATCCTTCACTTGCATCTATCAACTGTGTAGAGTGGAGGAGGAGAATGTTGCAATGGGAAGAACAATCTTCCATATTATTCTGTTTAATTTTCTCTTCTATTTTCTGTCCTTTTGTTGCTTACAACATTAAGAGAAAATTGCGTGTTCTTGGCTTGGAATCGTCTCCTGTATGCCAATTAGAATTGGGCTGCACCGTAGGAGTCAAGGTTGTCAACAGAATTTGGCAATGTGCTTTGATGTGATCTATGACATGAGTGGAGCAGATATGGGAAATTATCGACTACAGTGATGCTGATTCCATGAACAGAACAGAATTGAGTGTTCCTGGCAGTGCTATACAGTTTGTTTCCTGCACATCATCAATTTGTTTCACTTTTGATGTTTCGCTAATCTATTTTTTGGGGGTAAAAAGTAAAGGGTCCCTCCCATACTTGTTAGGCATATGAGGAATATGGTGTTAGTGACCATATTTCTATGATCACCACATATTTTCGGTTGGTTACCACGGCAACAGCCGGGGTTCGTAATCCTGGCGAGGACACCTGGGTTTTACTAATTCCCTAAAATTAGTAGGAGCCGCGATAGCTCAGTGGTTAGTGAACTGGACTACTACGGACAAGGGTAGGGTTCGATGACGGCTCCGGGTTCACCCAGCCTTAAAATGGTACCGGATTTTTTCTGGGAAAGTAAAATCAGCATGGGCGTAATACCGACCACATTACCCCAAAAATCATGTGCTGAAGGTCTGTAAAATATAGGGTCACTAACACCATATTTCCCTATACGCCACTGGCGTGACGGGGGGTACTTTACTTTTTTTTTTTACCACATATTTTTGGATGATGTGGCCGGTTTCATTCCAGGCCGCTTTACTTCCCAAAAAATCTCTGGTACCCAATTTTAAAGGCTGAGTGGACCCCAGAGCCTTGTCTGTCCAAAAAATAATCTACAAATTCTGGGGATGGAACCCGGACCCTGTAGATCAGAAAGTGAACACACTAACCACTCAGCCACAGAGGCTCCCAGTTTTTGGGTGGTCTTCTTTTAACTCTTTTATTATTGCATCATTGTTGATGCTCACTATAGCAGCTATTTCAAGTACAAACCTTAATGTTAAAATATTGTTCCGGGACAGAACTCAGAATTTGTGATATACTTATATCTCACACTCTCGGTTTAAAAAAAAAAAGTCTTCTGGAACATATAATTTCTGCAGTTATGGTCTTTCTCCATATTATATTATTGTGCCCTATAAAACAACAACAACCACATAGAGAAGACAGTTAATCGTTTCCTTACAATTTCATTACATGTCTACAGGACTGTGGGGAGCCGCAATAGCTCAGTGGTTAGTGAACTGGACTACAAAGGACAAGGGGTAGGGTTCGATCCCAACCGATGGCTTTCGGGTTCACCCAGCCTTTAATGGGTACCGGATTTTTTTTCTGGGAAAGTGAAGCGGCATGGGCGTAATACCGACCACATTACCCCAAAAATCATGTGCCGAAGGTCTGTAAAATTTATGGTCACTAACACCATATTCCCTATACGCCACTTGGCGTGACGGGGGTACTTTACTTACTTTTTACTACAGGACTGTCTTGAATGTGCTAAAGATAAGCACAGCTCTGTGAAAAGGATAAACTGAGAAGGATAATTACACACAGATTTAAATGGAAGAAAGCTATGAATACTTGCCTGTGAACCAGTGAAACTAAACACAGATTGATAACTGGGCATGTATGAAGTACTTAAGCTGGTGCTAAATCTATGAACTTTTGAGTGGCAGGATGTCAATAGCAGCAAATAAATATGTTGCATGTTAAAAAGTCATGACAGAAGGGGGTGGAATAAAAATTGACACTGTAAGGAAAAGAGCGAGGTTGCACTTGTGTTGGGTTACATTAAGAAACACAGAACAAATGATCTGAACATACAACACAAACAATTAGAATCAACAGAAAAAGGCAGACCTAGAAGATGATGAATTAATTCAAAGCTCACATTGATCATCATGCATGAGATATATCATAGATCATTGTCACAAACACCTAATTTTCCATCAAGGCTGAAAGGTGAAAAGTGATACAGTTTGATGAAAGTAAAGCAGGCACTTTTCAAAGCTGCCAAATGCATGGGTTCAAAAAAACTAACAATACCTGGGCTGAAAGTGGTGAGTGGCTCATAGCTGAATGCTTGCATCACAATTAGTGAACCAAAATTAATGAAGATCCTACTCAACCTCACCATGGTGCATCTGGAAGCAGATCAACAGACTAACCTGTCTGGCCAAAGAAAGTAGGAAGTGAAGTGGGAAGATAATTCAGTACCACAAAAATGCAGTGCTGATGTCAGGATGCACTGTGCAGAAATTGTAGTTCACTGTAAACGATAACACAACACATCTACATGCATTTAGCTTTCTTTTATGGATGAATGATGAAGAAGAAGAATAGTTGAATGAATGTTGAAGAAGAGTAATAGTTGGATGAATGCAGCAGCAGAAGATGGAGAAAAATAATTCCAGCAAAAGTTGGGATGAACTCAGCTTCCATATTGTGAGGGTTTGCTTAATTTGCAAGGATTTTTCTAAAAAATATTGGACTTGTATGCACTTTAGAGTAATTTGTCAGAGAAAACAGAACATCTGTGTGACTTTTTCCCAAATCTATTCTTATTTAAAATATGTATGCAGAAGTGCAAAAATAGCTCCAGTTATACAAGTATTAACCAATCAAATCATAACAAACTTACTTTCAAGCAAGACTATAGATTTATGAGGCAACAAACATTGCTACATGAAAACACATAACAAATAATATTGTAAGTTTAACTAAAATTTGTTAATGACAACTGTGGTTTAGTATAACCTAGAAGATGTGGTCAGAGGCTGAACTGATTGTGCCTTGTAAAGAAAAAGGCAAAAAACCAAGATCAACCAGACAAACTCCAGGGGAGAAAGGATGGCATTGTCAGGTTTTTTTTTTTCCCATTTGTAAGAATTTTTTGATCTGGTGTACAGGTTTACTTTTAATGAAAGGTGTGTGAACTATAGAGATTGTTAAGATGGCTGGCTTGTCAAAATGAAGTAGCATCATATCTGTGGTTTCAATTGAGCAGTGACAACAAAATCCCTTAGCTCTGTTTATTCTGTGGCCATCCTGTTTAGATTGTTCCTCTAGCCCAGTGTTCTTTCTTCTGTTTCTTTTCACTTTCTCTTATACTCCATCAGGTGTCAAGGGAGATGCAAAATTCCTTTTCATGGCATTGTGGCTGCTTCAACCATTGTCAACTGATGTTGTAGCATTTCTCAAATGTTCTCAGTTCATCGTACATGGGTCTACCACTTGCTCTTCTTCCATCTCCTTCTATAATGTATTTTTGGTATGGTATAGAATCTCTTGGCATTCTTTCCAGATGAGCTAAATGGATCATTTGTTATTTCTGTATGTAGTTTATAACTGATTCAATACCAAATCTCTCTACTACAGCATTATTTATAACTCTGTCTCTTCTGATCATTGCAAGACCTATTCTCGAATATCTTATCTCTGTCGGGACTAGCTTCCTTTTATGTTTATTTGTGAGTGACCAAGTCTGGCACTAATCTCACAATGTGGGGAATAAATATACTATACGATGTTTCTTTGTGATCACAGGTATTTCTTGTGCTGAAGTAGAGGGTACACAAGTATATAGGGCATATATATATATATATATTTATTTATTTAGTATACAGCTAACTGTCCCAATATTTGATTTGCCTTGTTACATCGAATGTCTATTTCTTTATCCATTTTGCCATTTTCAGAGAATGTTGTTCCTAGATGTTTAAAGCTTGTCATTTGCTTTTTAATGTGTTGTTTTACATTGTTCACTGCCATGTTATCTTTCACTTTTACTTCAACATCAAAGCAGGATATCCTCAGAGTACTTAAAACTTTTGTTTAGCTCTGTTATCTTTTTGTTTCCAATCTGTTAATGTAAAAGTAGCAATGTGGTTAGTCTGCTTGACAACCGAATAGAGTATTTCAGTCCCAAAACATAATTTTTTGTTAAAGATCAATTCAGTTTGGATATTTGTCAAGACTCTGAAAAATGGGTACTAGAAATTTTCTTTGAAAAAATAGGGTTCCTTGACAAGGCACTAGACACATCACCCATAAATTTGTTAATGGATTAGGGTAAATATGGACATAATAAATTATTCCCTACAGGCTACATGGCATGACAGATAAACTAAAAGGATGAAAAAAATGACAAAGTGATATGGTTCCTTTTTTTTCATTTTCATCCTTATTATCAGCTTTACAACAGCTCCATATTTTTATGTTTTTCTTTGCATTTATATCATTTTACCCCTTTACAGGTACCATATGCTTTTATTTATAAAGTTTTAAAAATGTGGTTGTTTATATAATTCTGAGATTTATTTCTTTGGCAGTTCATGATAGTAAAGGCTGTTTATGTATTTCCATTACTGATGTTCTCCTTAGGTACTTATTCTTATTCATAAATATCTTCTTATTCCTCTTCCTTGAATGTGTTGAGGTGAATACTTTTAATCAGTCTTCTTTTCATTTTTCTGTCACTATGAAATGACATAGAAGACAGTGGTCAACATATTTTGTGACATGCTGTGATTAAGTGTTCCTTGTTTCAGTTTCCTCAAATTCCAAGTTTGGCTTGCTGCTGGAGCTACTGAGTTTAGTGCTCTGTGCACACCGTGAGCTGTGTTTTTCATCCAGATCGGTTTTCAATATTCTGATTGCTTAGGATGAATGATGATATAGTATGACAAAGAATAGTTCAGTTGTGTTCACTTTCAGTGCGGCTACCCCTTATGTCTTTTGGGCATGTGCTGTGCTTGCTATGGCGGGGACTGCAGCTGCATTTCCTTATTTGGATCCTTGAATGAGGTAAGATGTTAATTCAGATGATTCCACTGGCCAGGCGGTTGAGCAATTATCGATTTTAATTTGCTTGCAGTGATGCCGGGGCCTTCACTTAACTATAACCATAACTATGCATGTATATTTGAATGTTACCATGACTAAATAAGGGAGCCATAATAACTCAGTGGTTAGTGATCTGGACTACAAAGGACAAAAGGCCAGGTTCGGTCCTGATGAATGGCTTCTGGGGTTCACCCAGCATTAAATGAGTACCAGTTTTTTTCTGGGAAAGTAAAGCAGCATGGGCATAATATCGACTACATTATCCCAAAAATCATGTGTCATAGGTCTATAAAAATGTTTGCCACCAACACCATATTCCCTATAAGCCACTTGGTGTGACAAGCTCTTTACTTTGTTTTATGACTAAATAAATACATTTGTTTAAATTTGTGACTTTGGAGGAAGTAATATTATTCCAAGGATTTATATATTTTGTTTTAGAAAAAGGAGCTGTAGATGTCAATAATAGGCAAAAAGAAATCTGAAAATATAGTTACTGATCAAAGTGGAAATGAATAACAATTATTTGTTTAGCAAAATAATTAATAAAATATTAAAATAAATCAATATACATAACATTTACACACAAACCAAGAAATTTCCACAAATTGCAACAAATATTGGCTATTTGGTTTTATTGACCATAATTCATAATGAACAATTCAAAGGCTCATATCCTTTCATCAAATAACAAAAAAGGTAAACATTCTGATGATATTATTAACTAACTGGCTATAAATACCCTAATTTAATCTTTGGTATCATATGTAATGCCCGATTGAAGATACATGCAGCATCAGAACTGTAGCTCTATTAATAACCACTTTTCTTCTTACCTTGGTCACAAAGCAACAAAGAGGTCAGTGGCTAGAACATCTTGTAGTATTTTAAAGGGCAACAACAAAGTTCATTCACATTGCACATTCCATGGTCATCTTTTGCAGGGTGCCTCTTGTATGGCTCGTACTATTCATTCCCCCGCTTCTTCTGTCCCCCGTGAGACAGCATTTATTATTGTTTCTGTTCTTTTCTCATTACATGACTTATCTATCTCCATCATTTGCCTATAATCACTAAGCCCATCTCCTATTGGTTGCTCTTTTCAATATTTTTTTGGTAGCTAATTTTGTTTGGCCACAATATTCTGGAAACTTTCCATAGGCAGGTAGTTAAAATGATGACAGTCTGGCCTTTCTCTGTGTGTTGCAGCACTCAGATCCAGATAGAAGCATTGAGAGTATACAGCTCACACATATCTTTAATTTGGTTTTTGATGTCCTTCTGGGCGGATCTCCAAACTTTTTTTAGACTGAAAAAAATATTATTATTTTGTTTATCCTTTTGTTGATATCTTTGTTTGTTCCCCATCTGATGTTATATACAATGTTTCCCAAGTATAGAATGTGCCACTGCTGCAAGCTCTTTATTTTCTATTCTGACTAGTATTGGTTCTTTAAATTTACTGTGTCTATGTATTCTTTGTGTTTTTTTTTCTTGAATGAACTGGCTGGAATGGAAAGTGGGTGGCTGAACCGTTAACTTATCAGACTCCAAACCAGGAGAATATGGGTTTGAATCCTGGTAGGATCAAATGTTTTTTCTATCATGGGTGAAATAAAAGCTCAGACCTGAATACCTAGTGGCAATTACATTATACAT
Source organism: Megaustenia siamemsis (assembly GCA_032433765.1). NCBI lineage: Eukaryota > Metazoa > Mollusca > Gastropoda > Stylommatophora > Ariophantidae > Megaustenia > Megaustenia siamemsis. The sequence goes on from JAVIAB010000139.1 coordinate 20,468,270, forward strand.
GCTGCCTGTATTCTCATGTCCTATAAGTCCCCCCAGCAGACCCCAGTAATGGGAAAAGGCGTAAAGAAAGATAGTGACAGGAATGAAATAATAATTATGTGATATTGCAATGTTCCAAGCCTTCAAATGTGGAGAGCATTGTCTACCTTATTTCTCTTGAGAACGTCTTGTCTCATTATCAAGTTCTCATTATCAAGTAATCATTACCAAGTTATTACAATCAAAAAAGAAGGATGGATCATAGTGGTCATCCTTGTTGCAGTCCAATTTTTATTTGTGTATGATCAGTTACAGTTGTTAACACTGCATGTGAAATTAGTATATAAACATTTATACAAGTATTTTTCACCTTTTAACCTATTCTTTGTAATATTATAAAAGTATTGCAACTGTTACTTGTGTTGTCAGAGCATCTAAAATCAAAGAAAAGAATAGTTCAAGACACCCAAATTCATAACGTTATTTAAAATAAATATATTTTATTTTTTTTATTTTTTTTTACTTCTTTGGTCAGCCAATTTTTTGTCAGAACTTTGTTGTTTTATGTCACTTCATGCCTGACTATGACTTTCTAAATCTGCTGGTGGATTTGTAACGTTTTGTTCTTTCTTGATACTGTATCGTAAGGATAGAAGCACACAGGCTGTTGATACCACCAAGAGGATGACATCTAGAAGATTTTTTTTTTAAAAAAGAAGCAAATTAAAATGTATACAAATATTTTTTCCTTACATATTTAAACATTCAAAATAGTACAAATTGTGTAAAAACTTTGAATAATTTTATTATTCAATTTTACTGTTTAACCCAAACCTTAACGTAGATAAAGAATTTGTGAAAAAAGAAGAGCCGTCATCTTTGTCTGTCTGAATCTTTTCTAAATGATTTTCACTTAAAAATGTAAACAAATATTTTGCATTATATTGTACATTTAAAAAGAACTACAGTTAACAAAGATCTGCTTTCATATAGATTTTCTGCAGTGGTAAACACATATTCATTGCATCACACAATTAAAAAAATAAAGCCAAAATATAACAAATTTTGAAATTATCCAGTAACTGAAGGCAAGGCCCACTTTGACAGATCATGCAGTACGTGCCCTTTTGTAGTATACACCCACCTAGTGCTCTTCCCAAATGGCCCTTTTGATATCCAGGAATGCTTCACATCTATATCCTGTAATCTTATATACACTATCATCTGCAAATGCTGTCATAAGAGATTTATTGGCCAAACAGGTAGACATTTAGGTGATAGGGTCCGAGAACACTTGTACAACATCAAACATGATTCTAGCACTTTGGTCTCCTCCTATTTCAAATCTCCAGGCTATCATACTTCTGAGGACTTCCAGGTTACTGGCATTGTCTCTTGCTCCTCTAATACCCACAGTCGATTCACTTTGGAGAACCAACTCATTACTTGTTTTGGCACTCTACATCTGAGAGGGTTAAACTCTTTTCACTATTTCCTTTAATCACTGACTTCCACTCTCTCATGTGTCCTATCTTTATTCATCACTGCGTTATCACTACCGTCTCTTCTGCTCTTCTTCCCCCTTGCGACTCCTGTTTTATTTTTTCCTCCTACCCTATGGGACCCCCTCTCCTTTCATCCATCCTCAGGAGACCCTTTTCCTTTTTTCACTATGTTGGGCTCTTTTTTGAAATCCTACCTGCCGTATTAACCATTTACCACATCAACATCTGGCACATAAGTGTCCTGGCAACTCTTCCTCTTCCAGTCATTTAGACCTCATGAGTCCACTGCCTCACATTGCCATTTTGAGAACAGTACTTGTCTTTCATGTTTGTCTTTGTATTTGTTCTTTTGTACCCGGTAAAGGTTTTTGCTTACATGTTGTAGTTTGTCTTGTCTCTGTATAGGTTTAGCTGCTTACTACCATTTTATGTTTATTTTGCATGTTTTCTGCAACTCTACTCATGGCTGTGCATGATATTTATGATATATATTATATATTTGTACCTATCTCAATTTAAAAATTGAACTTGATTGCTGCTCCAAATTAAATTATAATTAAAACAAGCACTAATATTTTTTGGTGACGGTATGGCCTAACTATAACTATTGAAAAGCAATTATAAACAATAAAAAAAAAACTATCTTTATGACACATAGTACTATTGCTGGTGTATGTCGGGGATGGGCAACGATAGAACCCAAGGGATAAAGGCCGCTTGGTCAAGCAGTCGCCATGACATGTGAGACTCTACCGCGGGCTTCGAACACTGTACGCCGGCTTTTCAGCTAGTGAAACAGTTGTTTTAGCCGCACGGCCACGCGCATATATATAAACAATAAAGATAGAAATTTCAAAATGGAAGGATCGTAACCCTTGGCTAATCAAATTAACCAAATGAGGAGGAAGTTTTTCACATAATATCGTTAACAGGCTATAAATTATTCAATTAAAAAATGAAATTACAATTATAATTTTTTTTTTTTAATGAAAAGTAAAATCACTTTTACCATATAGATCAGACAGAAGAAAAAATAGCTGCAGCAAGAAGTGCAAACTTTGTTTATTTGTTGAAGATGCCAAAATCAGTAACATTTTTCCCCAGTTTTTCCCAGTATTTGTATTCCTGGTGAGTCTACAGATTTCCTAATCTATCAGGTTTCTTTTTTTTTACTACTGAGGATGCATAATATAAATATTTAACGTTTGAAGGAATTGCTTTGAAAAAAATTTTAATGTGCATTAAAAGTTCCTAAAAGCAAATTAATACTTTGTACCACGAGCCACAAAATGTGGCTCCAGCAACGGCATTTTGAGGAGCTGCATTTTAATTTATTGACATTTCCGCAATTATTTGCACTAAAAAATTGTAGGGCAATTATTTCAAACCTTTAAACTATACTTCCGGAGCAAATTGTCTGAAGAAACCACATGTTTTAGATCAATTTTCTTTTATTTTCTAATTAAAAATTTAAAAAAATGTCCTAAAAACGGCACTGGCCGTAGCATGTTAAATATTGTGTTACCCTTGGTAAGGAATGTGTTAAATATTGGCAGCAGTCTGTTTAACTTAAATAAGTGACTAAAGACTAAAGTTATCTAATGTTATATATTTACTGTGCTTACCAGAATGGATATCACTTGAAACAATTAGAGCCAACACATTGTAGTATATGATATCTATAAATAAAAAAAATACCATAAAGAAATATTTGTATACATAATAACAATGAGAAAAAATAATTTAAGAAAAGTAAAAGCAAATCATTATCTTGTAGTTTCTATAGCAACCAATGCTAGTACCTAGGTTCCTCTTTAATAACACATAAGTAAATTCAGTTTTTCAGTTATTAAAAAATGGTGAGTCAAAACCAGAGATAACCTCTAACAAGAGGTTAGAGGTTAATAATCTCAAACCTGAGATTATTTTTTTATTATGGTTCTTTATCTCTATTTGTTTAAGGTTTTTTTTATTTTCATTGTGGTTTTGTTTATTTAATTGTGACTGATTATTTTATTGTGGCTTTGACTTATAAAAATAAAAATTCAGATATACATTTGACAACGTCAAAGTTAGAATACATTATATTATACATATGACCTCTGCTGTTTCCTGACATTCATGTTCATCATCAAGTACTATGCCTGCTGTCATAGTTGATCATGTCTCTCCACACCTTTCGATCTTGACAGTTATTTAACATTTCTATTGTTGACCTTCTGCCAAGCCATTCTCTTAAGCTGTCTGGTATCTTTTCTCTTGCTTCTTCTTCTACCTTTTAGCTCCCAGTGGAGCATAGGTCTTCAACAAACACTTTCCAAGTCGTTCTGTTTGTTGCCATTCTTTTAAGATCATTCCATGTCTTCACCAACATCTTCATCTCTGCTTCTATCTGTCTTCTCCAAGAATTCCTTGGTCTTCCTCTTTGTCTTTTCCCCTGGGGATTCCAAAAAAGGGCATGTTGTGTAATACTCTCAGTTGGCTTCCGTAGTGTGTGTCCTATCCAGTGCCATCGTCTTTGCTGTATCTCTTTATCCATTGGTGTTTGACTGGTACATTTCCATAATTCTATGTTAGTGATTTTGTCCTGTCATTTCCATCCTTTTATTCTGCGTAAGCATCCATTAATGAAAGTTTGCATTTTCATGATTGTCAATTTTGTTATTCTCCATGTTTCATGGCCATATAATAGGACCACCTTAACATTTGAGTTGAACATTTTTATTTTTGTATTTAACCTAATTTCTTTGGATTTCCATATGTTTCCCAGTGCAATGAAAGCTCCTCTTGCTTTTGATATCCTTATTTTGGTATCATTTTCTGTTCCTCCCTCTTTATCTATATTACTGCCCAGATATATGTAAGATTGTACGACTAGTAGAGGTATTTCTCCTAGTTTTATTTGGTTATTGCCAACTGTATTAATTCTCATAATGTTGATCTTATCTCTATTAATCTTCAATCCTAGCTGTTGTAATCTCTCATCAATTATGCTCATTTTATCCTGCATCTGTTGATGGCTGTGTGATAGGAGAGTTATGTCATCAGCAAAGTCTAAATCATCAAGTTGTTTGATCAGTGACCACTGGATTCCATTTCTGTTGTTTTGAGTTATTTTCATAATCCAACCTATGGCCAGTAGAAACAGAAATGGAGACAGAAGGCATCCCTGCCTTACTCCTGTTCTTATTTCAAATGCTTCTGTAAGCTGTCCTTCATGCACCACACTACATTTCGTTCCTTCATACATCGTTTTTATCAGGTTAATAAACTTTATGGGGATTCCGTAAAGACTCAGCAAATTCCAAAGCATTCTTCTGTCTAAACTATCAAATGCCTTTTTGTAATCTATGAATCCAATATAAAGTGGGGGCTGTAGTTCTAAACTTTGTTCAACTATTATACGTAGAGTAGTTATTTGATCAGCACATGATCTGTTCTTCCTAAAACCTGCTTGTTCATCTCTCAAATATTTCTCTATGACCTCTTTTAGTCTCTCCAGAATGATTCTGCTTAATATTTTTCCTGGCACTGATAATAGCATAATTCCCCTATAATCTGTGCACTCCTGTAAACTTCCTTTCCTTGGTAGTTTGATCATATAACTTTCTTTCCAGTCTTTAGGTATTTCTTCCCTCTCCCAAATTTTATCTAATAGATTATGTAGCATCTTGTTAGAGGTGTTAATATCCGCTTTGATGGCTTCTGAAGGAATTTCATCTGGTCCTGTGGCTTTACCATTTTTTAATAGTTTGATGGCTTTCATTATTTCTTCTATGCTTGGTTTTCCACAGTTAACGTGTAACTCTTCCTCTGCTGGTAGTATATCTGGAGGATTATTTGAGCCGGGTCTATTCAAAAGTTCTTCATAGTGATCTTTCCATCTCTCTATTTGTTCCCTTATATTACTAAGCAGATTTCCTTTCTTATCTTTAATAAAGGCATTGATCTGTTTGTATTTTCCATGTAATTTCTTTGTGCTGTTGTACAGTTCTTTCATATTCCCTTTATTTGCTGCTTCTTCTGCCTCTTTAGCTAGTTCATCTATATATTTCCTCTTATCCCTTTTAATGCATCTTCTCACTTTTTTGTTCACCTCTGTGTAAGCTTCCTGTGTCTTGGCTTTATTACTTCTCATTTTGCTTTTATTTATGTCTGCTTTCTTGTTCTTTCTTTCTTTAATTTTGTCCAGGGTCTGCTGTCATGCATGCCTTATTCTGGCGTTCTCTTTTCTCTTTGCTTCCCTTTATCTCTTCGTCCCTCAATTTTACCAGTTGTCACAATATATTGCAGCTGTTCCCTTCTCATTGCATGGCCAAACGATGAAGATTGTTTCTTCCTAATTTTGGAAATTAGCACTCTTTTTTGTTTTGGCCTCTATCAGAACGTTTTCATTACACTTAATTACATTCATATTAAGTAATTAAAAAATTATTATATATATAGGAATTGAAATTATTGCAATAAAATAAGTCACAATTTATTATATATTCCCGTGTATTTTCATATTAAAAGTTGAAGTTAAAATTAGATTTTAAGAAAGAAATAGATTTTAAAATAACGTAACTTACTTGCAAGCAGGTATCCAATTGCCATTGCACAAAATGTAAGAACAAGATCAACACATATCTGGTTCACCATCAATCCAAAATCGCTAAAGATTTGAGGTATTTTATGAGATTGCTGCAGCTGATAAAAAAAGCCCATGGTGAAAAGAAGGCTGAAACAATGCACATCAGTTGACAATGGAGAAAATCGCAGCATAAGTCCATTGATACCTGAGAACAAGGAAAGAGTTGAAATACAAAAAAAAAACAATGAATATTTCATACACAACATGACTCTGTGTTCTGTGGTGCAAGAAGAATGCACTTTAACATTTGGAATCTGACCCACTTCCACCAGATTAGCAAATTACAGGTTTTATAATCCGCTTATCAATAAAAATGTAATATTTCTAAAAGTAATGTTTATATGTCTTCCATCTGTTTTAAAGGTAAACCTGGATGATAGACCAAAAAAAAATAAAAAAGGCACACAGAAACAAAAAAAAACAACTTACAATTGATAAAATTACACCTTCATTATCATCATCATCATCATCATCATCAAGTACCGGGCCTACTGGCGTAGATGATCATGTCTCTCCACAACCTTCGATCTCGGCTGCTATTTATCATTTCTGTTGTTGACCTTCTGCCAAGCCATTCTCTTAAGCTGTCTGTTATTTTTTCTCTTTGCTTCCCTCTATCTCTTCGTCCCTCAATTTTTCCAGTTATTACAATATACTCCAGTTGTTCTCTTCTCATTACATGGCCAAAAAATGATGATTGTTTCTTCCTAATATTGGAAATTAGCTCTCTTTTTGCTTTGACCTCTCTCAGAACATCTTCATTACTCTTCTTAGCTGTCCATGGTACTCTCAGCATTCTTCTGTAAAACCACATTTCTATTGCATAGTATCTTCCTCATTTTTTGGAAAGCTGCTTTTGCCTGAGCCATTCTGCATCTCACCTCTTTTGTACATCTTCCGTCTGAGGTTAACATTGTTCCCAAATATTTAAATTCATTTACCTGTTTTAATATTGTTCCGCTTGTCTTTATTTTGCACTGAGGTGATGTCTTTTTTTTTGTTGTTACCATTACCTCTGTCTTTTTGCTATTAAGGCTGAATCCTTTATTTTTGCTTTCTTTCACTATAATGTCCAACATTTCTTGTAACTCATTTTCACTCTTAGCGATTAAGACTGTATCATCAGCATACCTTAGATTATTTATATTATTACCTCCAATTGTTATTCCAGGCATGTCCCTTATGGATCTTAAAATAATCTCACTATAAATATTAAACAAATCTGGTGACAGCACACAACTTTGTCTAACACCCTGTTTTATTTATTGAAACATTCCCAATTGGTTTCCAGTTCTTATGGCCACTGTTTGTTGCCAGTACATGTTCTTTATTATTCTTAGATCTTTGCTGTATACGTTTATGATTTATAAAAGGTTGATTATTTCTTGGCGCTTTACTTTGTCAAATGCCTTGGTGTAATCTATGAAACATAGGTATAGATCTGTTTTCACCTCTATGGCTCTTTCTACTAAAGATCTTATGATATAAATGGCATTGCTTGTTCCTTTATCTCTAACAAAACCACACTGTTCATCGCTAATTTCTGGACTGATTTTGTTTCGCACTCTTCGCATGATGATTCATGCCTTAATGACCTTCATTATAGCTTTGTGTTATTTGCCACCTTGACGAGGCACAATCCATACAACCTCAGTTTATTTCTTCTAGGTTATATTAGACTGCAACTGCCATTAAAAAACTTCTCTTAAAAAATACTGTTTTATTGGTAATATGTATCTATATATATATATAGCATCGTTGGTTGGCCTTAGAATTTATAGCTCTTCTCAAATGTAGACTTGGTATAATTTTATTACCTTGAACATGTATATACATAAATCTATTTGCACAATTCTGCATACATTTTTAAAATGAATTTTATGTGTACATTTATTTCAAAAAGAAAACAATGTAGAAAGTTTCATAAATGGTCTTTTTTTCTAAAAAATTTAAAAGTTGATTTATCTAGAAATAAAGAACCTTAAAATTAAGGGCAATTGTAACAAATTAAAAGGTATAATGTGCATTCAACTTGAGGTGCCATGAATAGTGACATTTCATAGTAATTTTATAACTCTGCTAGTTCCATCTCTAACTTTATCATAAGCTGTATGGAGACAAGGCACCTCACAGCAGTAGAGCTGAGAGCTGTCAGCTACCCACACCTGATGGCTTGTGCCAGGATTGGTGAACCAGAACCATCCAGACCCTACTCCACCTCTTTGCGGTGCCTCTAGAAAGAGATTAATCTGTCTAGTATGGCCAAGTGAGTAGGCATCGAAGAGGGAAGATAATTTGGTACTCAAAAAAAACATACTGAAGTCGGATATGTTGGGCTGAAATGTGCAGATATCACAGTTTTACTGCAAACTACAATACAACGTATACACACCACGTAATGTCCTTTTAAGGGCGGATGATGAAGAGGTGTATTCTTTTAGTCATCAGGCAAACACAAACAAGCAAGCATAAGCTATGTACTTTTTAAAGTAGCAAACTTTTTTAAATACCTTTTCTCCTAGTTTCCTTTTGACTTTTATTTGTCTTATTGTCACAGTGTTACATATTTAACTACTAGACTAGGAATCACCAAAATGTTGCTTTTATTATGAAATCTCAGATAAAAATCTAAATTGCCTTATGCGTATATAACTGGAAAGCAGTTTATAGATAAATTAATCTGTCTTAGTGAACAAAGCTGACTCTCTTTAAATTGTTAGTCATTGTATCAAAATATTGGTATCTGCCATAGTTGACTGAAATACTCTACTTTCTATTGGTGCTGAAAAACAAAAGAAGAAACTAAAGTAAATAAACTGCTTATAGAATTCATCTTTAATCTATAAACAGTTACAATGTCAAATGGATGAAAGATGTGCCAAGGATATTATAATCTTGATGGGAGATCTAAATGCTAAAGTAGGATAAGATAACAAAGGCTTCAAAGAGGTTATGGGAAAACATGGACTTGGAGATATAAACGAGAATGGAGAGATATTGTGAATTTCTGTGCCCTTAATCAAGTGAGCCTAGGAGGAACAATATTCCAACATAAAAGAATACATAAAGCTACATGGGTGTCACCAGATCATAGAACGGAAAATCAAGTTGATCACATATGTATTAATAATAAGTTTCAGTCATCCTTACAGGATGTAAAAGTATATAGAGGGGCAGATGTAGCTTCAGATCATCATCTTCTGATAGCCAAACTTAAACTTAAACTAAAAAGATATACTACAATGTATAAGGGTAAAAAGTATTTCAAATGTAGGGTTTCTTAAAGAACAAGGAATTAAAGATAAATTCACAGTCACAATATCAAACAAATACCAAGTCCTCCAACAACTAGAAAATACAATAAATATAGAAGATCATTGGAAACAGGTAAAGGATATATGGAAAGAGACATGTGAAGAAACGCTGGGGAAAAGAGAACACCAGAATAAGAAAAAAAGAACAAATTTGAGAGAGGGAAGAAATACCTAAGGACTGGAAAGAAGGTTATATGATCAAACTACCAAAGACAGGAATGGAGTCATTACAGAATCCCCATAAAGTTTATTAACCTGATAAAAACAATGTATGAAGGAATGAAAAGTAGTGTGGTACATGAAGGGCAGCTTACAGAAGCATTTGAAATAAGAACAGGAGTAAGGCAGGTATGCCTTCTGTCTCCATTTATGTTTCTACTGGCCATAGGTTGGATTATGAGAATAACTCAAAACAACAGAAATGGAATCTAGTGGTCACTGACCAAGCAACTTAATAATTTAGATTTTGCTGATGACATAGCTCTCCTATCACACAGCCATCAACAGATGCAGGATAAAATGAGCATACTTGATGAGAGATCACAACAGCTAGGGCTGAAAATTAATAGAGATAAGACCAACATTATGAGAATTAATACAGTTGGCAATAACCAAATAAAATTAGGAGGAATACCTCTATTAGATGTACAATTTTACATATATCTGGGCAGTAATATAGATAAATTCCCGTGTGTTACCGGGGCCTCATTATGAGGGAGGTAAAGAATAGTGACACTGTGACCTTCCAGGCATGTCGTAAGAGGCGACTAAGGAGGTTGATCGATGGCTTGACAAGCTGTCATTGTAAAAAGTATTGTTATGGAAACAGCGCCATAGATTTTAGAGCAGTGATCTCTGCAATATGTGCCATTTTGGCACGCAAGGTTTCTGTTTTTGAGATTGTGGTTCTGCCCTATGTGCCGTCTTCGGCTCGAAAGGACAATAGATAGATAGAATATAGATAAAGAGGGAGGAACAGAAAATGATACCAAAATAAGGATATCAAAAGCAAGAAGGGCTTTTGTTGCACTAGGAAACAAATGGAAGTCCAAAGAAATTAGGTTAAATACAAAAATAAAAATTTTCAACTCAAATGTTAAGTCAGTCCTATTATATGGCTATGTAACATGGAGAATAACAAAATTGACAATCATGAAAATGCAGACTTTCATTAATGGATGCTTATGCAGAATAAAAGGATGGAAATGGCAGGACAAAATCACTAACATAGAATTATGGAAATATACCAGTCAAATATCACTGGATAAAGAGATATGCCAAGACGATGGCGCTGGATAGGACACACACTACGGAAGCCAACCGAGAGTATTACACAACAGGCCCTTTTTTGAATCCCCAGGGGAAAAGACAAAGAGGAAGACCAAGAAATTCTTGGAGAAGACAGACAGAAGCAGAGATGAAGATGATGGGAAGACATGGAATGATCTTAGAAGAATGGCATGAAACAGAACGACTTGGAAAGTGTTTGTTGAAGACCTATGCTCCACAGGGAGCTGAAAGGCAGAAGTAGAAGAAAGTAAATAAAGCCATTACATTGTTGCAATACATGAATGCAATAATCCTCCTTATACAACATGAAAAATAGCAACTTACTGTTTGAGTTATGCACTCTTTATTTCCTTTTCTGTTAACTGACTACAGATTAATATTTAATTTTATGTGTTGGATTGAAAGACAATATATTGTAGCATAGTGTAAACCACTGCATCATGAAATTAATGCCAATGTCTTGTCCTCTTTGAGGAAGGAAGGGACCAATCTGCAACTGTCATGGCAAATAACAACAATAACAAACATTAATTGTTGACAATTATAGACCACACATTCAAAAGTAGTGCTAAAACATTGCTTTCATGATCTAAAAACATGGATTAATTGCAGCGAGAAAATACTTTGGACAATACCTGGGCTGAAATAGGTTAGTAAATTATAGCTGACTGTAATAAAATCAACAGTGGCTCTGAAAGCAGAATTATCATTCTGGTCAAGAAGGTAGGGATTGAGAGGGATAGTAATCCAGTACCCAAAATTCCACACAGAAAATAAATGTGTTGAGTCTAGAGGTGCTGACATAGCAGCTTGCTATGAATCAAAACACACCATGTTTATGCTCACTTAATATCTTTTGAAGGTTGACAATAAGGAGATGTAGTCTGCAAATTAACATAACAATAGACAAATTATTTCTAGTAAACTTTCAAAGTTTGTGAAGTTTTGTTCATGTTTACAAACAGATCAACGCCTTTATCAAAGATAAAAAAGGAAATCTGCTTGTAATATAAGGGAACAAATGGAGAGATGGAAAGAGCACTTTGAAGAACTTTTGAACAGACCCGGCTCAAATAATCCTCCAGATATACTACCAGCGGAAGAAGAGTTACACGTTAACTGCGGAGAACCAAGCAAAGAAGAAATAATGAAAGCCATCAAACTATTAAAAGATGGTAAAGCCACAGGACCAGATGAAATTCCTTCGGAAGCCATCAAAGCAGATATTATCACCTCTACGAAGATGTTACATAATCTATTGGATAAAATTTGGGAGAGGGAAGAAATACCTAAAGACTGGAGAGAAGGTTATATGATCAAACTACCAAAGAAAGGAAGTTTACAGGAGTGCACAAATTATAGGGGAATTATGCTACTATCAGTGCCAGGAAAAATATTAAGCAGAATCATTCTGGAGAGACTAAAAGAGGCTATAGAGAAACACTTGAGAGATGAACAAGCAGGTTTTAGGAAGAACAGATCATGTGCTGATCAAATAACTACTCTACGTATAATAGTTGAACAAAGTTTAGAACTAAAATCCCCACTTTATATTGGATTCATAGATTACGAAAAGGCATTTGATAGTTTAGACAGAAGAATGCTTTGGAAGTTGCTGAGTCATTATGGAATCCCCATAAAGTTTATTAACCTGATAAAAACAATGTATGAAGGAACAAAATGTAGTGTGGTGCATGAAGGACAGCTTACAGAAGCATTTGAAATAAGAACAGGAGTAAGGCAAGGATGCCTTCTGTCTCCATTTCTCTTTCTACTGGCCATAGATTGGATTATGAAAAAAACTCAAAACAACAGAAATGGGATCCAGTGGTCACTGACCAAACAACTTGATGATTTAGACTTTGCTGATGACATAGCTCTCCTATCACACAGCCACCAACAGATGCAAGGTAAAATGAATATATTAGATGAGAGATCACAACAGCTAGGACTAAAGATTAATAGAGATAAGACCAACATTATGAGAATTAATGCAGTTGGCAATAACCAAATAAAACTAGGAGAAATACCTCTACTAGACGTACAATCTTATATATATCTGGGCAGTAATATAGATAAAGAGGGAGGAACAGAAAACGATACCAAAATAAGGATATCAAAAGCAAGAGGAGCTTTCATTGCACTGGGAAACATATGGAAATCCAAAGAAATTAGGCTAAATACAAAAATACAAATTTTCAGCTCCAATGTTAAGTCGGTTCTATTATATGGCTGTGAAACATGGAGAATAACAAAATTGACAATCACGAAGGTACAGACTTTCATTAATGGATGCTTGCGCAGAATAAAGGGATGGAAATGGCAGGACAAAGTCACTAACGTGGAATTATGGAAATGTACCGGTCAAATACCAGTGGATAAAGAAATACAGCGAAGACGATGGCGATGGATAGGACACACACTACGGAAACCAACTGAGAGTATTACACAACAGGCCCTTTTTTGGAATCCCCAGGGGAAAAGACAAAGAGGAAGACCAAGGAATTCTTGGAGAAGACAGATTGAAGCAGAGATGAAGATGATGGGGAAGACATGGAATGATCTTAAAAGAATTGCAAAAAACAGAAAGACTTGGAAAGTGTTTGTTGAAGACCTATGCTCCACTGGGAGCTAAAAGGTAGAAGAAGAAGAAACTTTCAAAGGGGTGATCTACTTTACATTAGTAAAGTGTTATAATAGTTGACTTCTCAAAAGGGATGTTCAAGTCCATATTTGATGAGAAGAGACAAGAGATTCTCAAAGCAATCCCTCAAATAGGAACAAGAGGATAAAAGAAAAAGAGATTGACTTATAAAAACACTAAAAAGAACGCTGAGGTGAAAGGCAACAACAATAGGCATCAGTTCCCTCACAGAGAATGAGAAATTCACCCAGAACAGGGGTATATGGTGAGACACAATGCGGGTCTTGTGCAAGACCCAACACTTGACAACAAAAATCATCGGACAAAGACTGTCTAGAATTTATACCCTATGTGCTATTTTCTGCTTGAAAGAAGACAGGCAAACAGACAGATAGTATCAGTTTTACTGTATACCTTTTATTTCATTTAAGGGATCACTCAAGATACTTTAATAAGTTAAATGCACCAGCTGGTTGAAATACAAAATAAATTCATTGAAAATGTAAGCATAGTATTTAGTAATAATATTTATATATATATTTTAGATTGTTATTAATATTACCTAGAAGGCCAAGTACAAAGTAACCAGCAGCATTTTTAGAATCATAACTATTAATTCCACATGATTTTCTTTCAATCAGGAATATTCTGACCCCAAATGTCAAAAGCGATAAGAGGCACATCAGTGATATCATTCGAATGTCAGCTGGTGGTTTTCTACTGCTAGATAAAAAGCTGAGTTGTATTCCTGAGGAAAACAATGTAGAAACAATGCATTAGAAAAATAACATTGAAGCAATTTCTAATAGATATTTATGCAATTTAATAACATGATAGATTTTTCGGTTATTGATCCACTAACAAAAGAAGACATTAAACATAGTTATAGAACACCAAGTTATAAAACAAGTAATAAACTTTAAATATTTGGGAACAACTTTCTCTGAATATGGTAAGATCAATAAAGAAATAGACATGAGATGTAACAAGGAAAATCAATATTGGGACAGCTATCCCCCTATACTTCAACACAAAACAATCTGTATTACCATCAAGAAACATCTTATACAGAGTAAATTCATTCGCACATTGTGCTACCAATGACAAACATGGTCACCTACAACTAAGCATAAAAGGAGGCTTGTCACCACAAAGAGCTTGTCTGAGAATAGTGCTTGGAGTAACCAGAAAAAAAGCAATAAGTAATTATGTTATAATAGAAAGAGTAGGCACTGAAACAATCCTAAGCTACGTGCAGAAACAAGAAATAAATTGTTTTGCCCATCTAAAAAAGAGTGCTATGTGATTACTTACCATCCAAAGCATATATTAAAAGAGAAAAAATAAGAAGGGAGAAGAGTAAGAGAATGACCCAGAGTAAAATGGCAGATAATATCAAAGAAATGCAACAACAACATCAATTGACAATGATTGAAGCTGCCAGAAGGGCAAGAACCAGAACTTTGTATCTCCCTCAACATCTGAACAGGTACAAGAGGAAGTGAAGTAAGAAGAAAGAGAAAAAAAGACCCAGCTCTTGTTAATTTTATTAAATTACTAAATTTCTGATCAGGTCTGTTTGAGAGCTTATTGTATCACAAATCAACCAGAACTGAATTATAACACCTCAGGGTTCTTAAGAATCTAAATGACAAAGATATGATATTGTAATATGAATACATGATTAAGAAAATAATTTTCTTTCAAAATAAAACAAAACTAATTTTTATAATTCATCATCATCATCATCAAGTACCGGGCCTACTGGCATAGGTGATCATGTCTCTCCACAACCTTCGATCTCGGCAGCTATTTATCATTTCTGTTGTTGACCTTCTGCCAAGCCATTCTCTTAAGCTGCCTGTTATTTTTTCTCTTTGCTTCCCTCTATCTCTTCATCCCTCAATTTTTCCAGTTGTTACAATATACTCCAGTTGTTCTCTTCTCATTACAAGGCCAAAAAATGATGATTGTTTCTTCCTAATATTGGAAATTAGCTCTCTTTTTGCTTTGACCTCTCTCAGAACATCTTCATTACTCCATTAAACCAGTTTTATAATTACAGTTGTTGAAACATTTCATTATTCTTTACACTCATGAAATTAAAAAAAACATGCAATTATAATTTCATAAATGAGCTGTCATGGTGCATCTGCCTCATTACAAAACACAAGCAAGCTGCTTGAGTTTTACCTCACAAATCATTGCTTGTCGGAGAATTAAAATTCAATTTAGTTGAAAAGAATAATATTATTTGGAGTAATTTGCGATCATTAATTAATATCTCTATTGGTTTGTTGTCCCTTCTGTAACATAAATGAAGTTAAAAATAAATAGTTGTTGAGACTGTATTTTAAGATCTAAATACATATGCTTACACACAGTCTATTTTTAAAAATGAGAAGTTGTTGAGGCTGGATATTAAGAGCTAAATACATATGCTTACACACAGTCTAAAAATGAGAAGTTGTTGAGGCTGGATATTAAGAGCTAAATACATATGCTTACACACAGTCTAAAAAATGAGAAGTTGTTGAGGCTGGATATTAAGAGCTAAATAAATATGCTTACACACAGTCTAAAAAATGAAAAGTTGTTGAGGCTGGATATTAAGAGCTAAATACATATGCCTACACACAGTCTAAAAAATGAGAAGTTGTTGAGGCTGGATATTAAGAGCTAAATACATATGCCTACACACAGTCTAAAAAATGAGAAGTTGTTGAGGCTGGATATTAAGAGCTAAATACATATGCCTACACACAGTCTAAAAAATGAGAAGCTGTTGAGAGTGTAAACAAAGACCTGAAAGTTATGCTCCCACATTGCCTATTTTGTCTTTCATTATTGCTTCATGGAGATGTAAGAAAAAAAAAAACACTTATTTAAAAACATTTACTATATATTTTTTTCAGCAATTTAATCATAATTTGGTACTGTTTTTTTTTTTTTAAAGTGAAACTGATGTATACAATTTTTTTTTCCAGCAATTTAATTTACCCTGGAAAGGGTAGCCGAAAAATGGGAGCAACCATCAGATGATCACAAACAATTTTTTTACAGCCACAACTATAGTACAACTATAGTACAACTATTTCCAATTACCTATTGCCCACAGAAGAAGAGCACAAAGTCTCCATTTCATTTGTCCCAAGGTCAAAGGGGTAAATGAGTTCTTTTCTGCGTCTGTTTTCTGGTCACATGAAAATTCCATCCCTGGAGGAGGTAAAATCTTCAAGAGACTCTCATCGTCTGTGTTGTTTTCAACTTGATTTGTATGAAGGTTAAGTAATGGATCATCAACGTCTTGTCCATCTTCTACATAAGGAAACATTTAAAACAAGCATTATATAGGGTGTTTATAAAGTCTCACTACACTTGGTATCTAGGTCAATTTGAAAAAAATGTTTATGACGTCATCACAATATGTGCTCAATGGTAAGTTCACTTGTTGCGACAGTTTTCTTAATGACTTGTCTGGACTTTTAAGGATTCTGTCTTGGATATCTAAACATATTTCATCATTCACAGCAGGCCTACCAGATCGTGGAGCATCTTCCACATTTCCAGTAGCAATAAACTTATTCAACAAATTTCATTGACAGTGGGAGCACATATTGTGATGACGTCATAAACATTTTTTTTTCAAATTGACCTAGATACCAAGTGTAGTGAGACTTTATAAACACCCTGTATTAACAAAAGGTTATGTTTCAACTTTTGATATAAAGACAATTCTTCCATTTTACTTAATCAGATTAATATTCCTCTCTTGTTCTTTTCTTCTTCATCTTTTTCAGTCAACAGCTTTTGCTATGTATTTAGATGGTTAGACTGGTATGGGTCATGAATAAGTCCAACATAAGGTGAGCCTGATGTAAGAAATCATCATCATCATGGCAGAGACGTCGAGGAAATAAGTCCAACATAAGGTGAGCCTGATGTAAAAAATCATCATGGCAGAGACGTCGAGGAAAGAAGTCCAGCATAAGGTGAGCCTGATGTAAGAAATCATCATCGTCATGGCAGAGACGTCAAGGAAAGAAGTCCAACATAACGTGGACCTGATGTAAGAAATCATCATCATCATGGCAGAGACGTCAAGGAAAGAAGTCCAACACAACGTGGACCTGATGTAAGAAATCATCATGGCAGAGACGTCGAGGAAATAAGGCCAACATAAGTGAGCCTGATGTAAGAAATCATCATCATCATGGCAGAGACGTCGAGGAAATAAGGCCAACATAAGGTGACCTGATGTAAGAAATCATCATCGTCATCATGGCAGAGGCGTCGAGGAAATAATTCCAACATAAGGTGAGCCTGATGTAAGAAATCATCATCGTCATCATGGCAGAGGCGTCGAGGAAATAAGGCCAACATAAGGTGAGCCTGATGTAAGAAATCATCATCGTCATCATGGCAGAGACGTCGAGGAAATAATTCCAACATAAGGTGAGCCTGATGTAAGAAATCGTGATCATGGCAGAGACGTCGAGGAAATAAGGCCAACATAAGGTGAGCCTGATGTAAGAAATCATCATCGTCATCATGGCAGAGACGTCGAGGAAATAAGGCCAACATAAGGTGAGCCTGATGTAAGAAATCATCATCGTCATCATGGCAGAGACGTCGAGGAAATAATTCCAACATAAGGTGAGCCTGATGTAAGAAATCATCATCGTCATGGCAGAGGCGTCGATGAAAGAAGTCCAACATAACGTGGGCCTGATATAAGAAATCATCATCGTCATGGCAGAGACGTCAAGGAAATAAGTCCAGCATAAGGTGAGCCTGATGTAAGAAATCATCATGGCAGAGACGTCGAGGAAAGAAGTCCAGCATAAGGTGAGCATGATGTAAGAAATCATCATCGTCATGGCAGAGACGTCGTGGAAATAAGTCCAACATAACGTGGGCCTGATGTAAGAAATCATTATCGTCATGGCAGAGACGTCGTGGAAATAAGTCCAACATAACGTGGGCCTGATGTAAGAAATCATCATCGTCATGGCAGAGACGTCGAGGAAATAAGGCCAACATAAGGTGAGCCTGATGTAAGAAATCATCATCGTCATGGCAGAGACGTCGTGGAAATAAGTCCAACATAACGTGGGCCTGATGTAAGAAATCGTGATCATGGCAGAGACGTCGAGGAAAGAAGTCCAACATAAAGTGGGCCTGATGTAAGAAACAATCATTATGGCAGAGGCGACGAAACCTAAGTAATTAGAAGAAAATGAAGAGAGTTTCTGGGAGCCGCGAAAGCTCAGTGGTTAGTGAACTGGACTACAAAGGACAAGAGGTAGGGTGCGATCGCAACCGACGGCTTCCGGTTCATCCAGCCTTTAATAGGTACCGGATTTTTTTCTGGGAAAGCAAAGCGGCACGGGCGTAATACCGACCACATTACCCCAAAAATCATGTGCCGAAGGTCTGTAAAATTGATGGTCACTAACACCATATTCCCTGTACGCCACTTGGCGTGACCGGGGTTAAAAGGTGGAAAAGGAAGAGAATTTCTGTATGATGTTTAAGTGGGACGAGCCATAGCGAAGGTAATTATGGGAGTCAGTAGGTTTATAGAAGACGGAGATGAGATGGTCAGAGACGTCGAAGGAAAGTGTCATATCTAGGAAGGAGACAGAAGAGGTTGAGATAGAGGAAGTGATGAAGATCGAAGTGTGAATATGATCTACATATTCGTTTAATAGGGAAATCTCCTGCCGAGACAGATCTGTGAGCTGGATACATTCGTCTGTGTACCAACGGTACATAAGGGGAGAAAACCCTGGTAGGTCTGGAGGATCTGATATTACAGGTACCACATGAACAGACAAGCGTAGTTAGGACCTATTTTGGTGCCCATCGCTGCCCCACTAGTGTGAGTGAAGAAGTTGCCACTGAACTCGAAAGAGCTGAGAATGAGTACTAGCTCCGCCGGACGGAGGAAACCCTGCATTCCTTAAGAGAAGAGGAGGAGAATGGGTGAAACAATGATGCATATAATGAGAGATTGAGGTGTCTAAAGGTGGAGAAGGGATCTGGTTGATCCGGAATACTCAGTTGGAAAAACAGATCTATAATCACCACCTTACAGGAACAATCGATCCGCTTACCCTTCGAGAAATGCTGGGACGGTCGGTGGAACGGATATAGGTATGTTCCAACTGCAGTGAAACTGATTCTATGAATAGAGTAGAACTTCTTCTACTTCTTCTTTCTTTCCTTCCTCATTTACCTTTCAGCGTCGAGGGGAAATATAATTTACGGTCCTTTTCTGTTCGCCTCTGCTGGCGCAGAGAACGTTGGTCGCATTGAAGACTGGCTCCACTTGTCCAGGAATAATTTATGATCATGAAGACTATCGATGTGAGGATAGGGGTATCCATGACAAAGGGGGTGGTAGTTCTGGTCAGTAGAAAGGGTATAGAAGCAATGGATAACATAACATTGGAATGAAGATTGTATTGTTTTGTACGGGTTGGCCTCGACAATTATTTCTTTGTTCTAGTGATACCATTTGTCCGATTATGTGAAAAGCTTTCTTGAGTCTATATACCTACGAAGTTAGTGACAAACGGTAATTTACAATCAGCAAAAATAAATCCCCTCATGTGTTATTGTCTTCCCTGGCGTCTATCGTTGTGTTGATGATCTGTTTTTCTTATTTGACGTTCATTACTTTTGTCTTGTTGGTGTTTATTTGTTGTATTGGGTGTCTGTGTTACTCTAAGGATCTGTGTAAAGCGCAGAGGCAGAAGTGAATTAAAAAAAAAAAAACAGAAGAAAGGATTTGGTTAAGTAAAAGGTATGCTAACCTAAACACAGACCTGGCTCATCACCAGTCGGTACAGGCTAATTAGACAAGGTTTTCTTCACATTCTACTAAGCGTTCATCCTTTAAATGGGAGTAATTGCGCTGTGTCGCTGGGTTATGACAACTCAGCGACATCTACATCTTTACGCCCGAACATCCGTCTTCGGTAGATATAGAATTGCATAACAATTCTTGTCCAGACGGCGGCAGTTTTTAGTCAAACTTTTTCGCCATCAGAGGTTCTTTAACGTGCGCGAGTGTACACGAGACCTCCTGTTTTTCATCATTTTTTGAAAGAGCTAGGTATAATATCTCACTAGCCAGAGACCAGGGGCGGGTAAATCACGAAGAAACCACGGTTTTGAAGTGAATAATTTCCACTGCCTGTAGCGGGATTCGAACCTGGGATCTTCCAGTCCAGAGGCCGACGTCATATCGCTTGATCACCCAGTCCCCCCGTCATAAAATAATGTCCTACGGCATTGAGTTAGCGCTCTGTGCTGAAAGATGCGCGCGCAGGCAAGAGATAAGAGTGATCATTGAAATACACTGTCAGAGTACAATGACGATGGTTCTACAAGATAATAAAAAAAAAAAAAAAAGCAAGACCAATGATGCAAAAACAGTGTTGCATGCCTTAAAGACAAAAAAAAAAAAAAAAAAAAAAATCATGAATAGAAATGAACTCAGATTCTATCATCTGCAGCTCAGCGCCATCATTACAGAGCAAGTAGCATGATGATCTCATGATGGTGTGATGTAATAGAAAGTAAAAGGCTGAAGAGAAAAAAAGAATATCCCTCAACTAGAAAAAAATCTGCATTACTAATTTTAAAATATTAATAACTAACTTAATATTATTATTAAATTATAAATAAATTATATATCATTATTAATGACTCTCTATCTATTGTCCTTTCGAGCCGAAGACGGCACATAGCGCAGAACTACAATCTCAAAAATAGAAACCTTGCGTGTCAAAATGTTACATATTGCAGAAATCACTGCTTCTAAAATATATGGTTCTGTTTCCATAACAATACTTTTTTTTTACAATGACAGCTTGTCAGGCCATCGATCAACCTCCTTAGTCGCCTCTTACGACATGCCTGTTGTTAATTAATTAAAATTAATGACAATAAACACTGTTTATTGTTTACGTGCATTACATATATAAGTTAGCAAGCCTGTCTGAGGTAGAAGAAATTAATGAAATTCTACTCGCTGTCGTTCAAACATTAATAAACATTAATGACAATTAGAAGACCTACTAGAACTCTTAAAGTGTTAAAGAAAGCTAAACTGAGTGTTTTAGTTGAACTCTATAACCGGCTTCATACAAAGCATCTTGTGCAGCCTCTGATATATTACTAATACATCTGTTGGATATATTCCTTTCTCTTCCTTACACTTTCATCATACCATTAGCTTGCTGTGGATGCTGTCTACTGGCTGTCGAGTTATATTTTTAGACACAGCATATTTCTAGGTGATACCCGAATCAATATAACGCTTGCTCTTTTATTAAATGCATTCACGATTTGCTCATCTGGCTACATGATTACTGTAGTTACAACCTTACTTTTCTCATTTGTTTGTAACGCCCTGTTTACATTAATTGCTCAGTGTGGTAAAAGAGAAAAAGGAAGATTAATAAAATATGAAATACTACAATGTTAAGTACACACCAAACCACAGAGCTGCGATAACACTAAATTCTCCCTCAACACTTTAAAACTATGTTGCATTCCTTTTCTTTCTTTTTCTTTTTTTTTTTTAGATTCGTCATGATCTGTTTATTTTTATTTGTTATTATTATTGCTGGGGTTAAATGCTTAACTGGTTGGTTGGTTTTGTTGCTTCGGTTCTCTCTTTCTTTCATTCACTATTTTCCATTTTCTCTTAAATATGTTAGTAATTAATTATGGATTTTAATTCGTTTGCAGTGATACCGGGGCCTTCCATAACCATAACCATGTTAGTATTTATAAACATTCCATCGTTTGTAATGTATTCAAGCTCGTCAAACTTTTCTGTTTTTGTCCCTTATGTTTACTACTTCATGCTACTTAAAATGCACGCGGTGACGACAAACAGAATTAAAATATGAGACAGCTGTTGGCAGATCGATTGTTTTATCGATTCAGCAAAGTCTCGGCCTGCCCATTGCACAGACCTTTGTTTCTGATACTTTAGCTATCTTTCTCATTACTGAAACATAGTATGCTTTACATTCAAGCTGATTACACGATATTACAGCTTCAAGTTTACTTATATTTGTTGTGGAAAATTAAACTTTTCACATTAGAGAGTGTTAATATCTTGAAATGTTTTTTCTCGCAAATATTAATCTGTTAAAATATCACAAATACAAAAATCAATTCTTAAAACTGCACGTAAAAAAAAAAGTAAAGTACCCCCGTCACGCCAAGTGACGTATAGGGAATATGGTGTTAGTGACCATATATTTTACAGACCTTCGGCACATGCTTTTTGGGGTAATGTGGTCGGTATTACGCCCGTGCCGATTCACTTTCCCTGAAAAAAAATCCGGTACCCATTAAAGGCTGGGTGAACCCGGAAGCCGTTGGTAGGATCGAACCCTACCTCTAGTCCTTTGTAGTCTAGTTCACTAACTACTGAGCTATCGCGGCTCCCTAAAATTGCACGTGTTTATGACTTTTTGTCTAAATATAATATTTCTGTCATACGTGCATTATTAATGTCAAACATAGTCAATAACTAAGTCACAGGAAAGAAAGATCCTCACATGTGAGATGAGATGCTGTGAAGAGCCTGTTGGTCACTAAAAAAAAGTCAGAATGAACGAGAAATGATCTCACTCACACATATACACATATCATTTTAACAACATACCCATATAGAGAAACAGATAAAATATGGTTTGACCAGCTCAGAATTATAATCAACTCTGACCAAGAATACAAACAACAGTCTCAATGGGGCTCTGGAAGGCTGAAGAATAGAATGAGGTAATTTATTACTGAAAAGTTAAAAGGCTAACATAGGGCACTCCAACACATAGAGGGCACTCACATAGGGCACTCCAACACACATAGGACACACACATAGGGCACTCCAACACACATTGGTCACACACAGAGGGCACTCACATAGGGCATTGCAGCACTCATAAGGCCCTCCAACACTTATAGGGCATTCACATAGAGCCCTCCAACACACATAGGGCACACATATATGGTATTGCAATACATATAGGGCCTTCCAACACATTTAGGACACTCACATAGGGTCCTCCAACACACATAGGGCACACATATAGGGTATTGCAATACATATAGGACCTTCCAACACATTTAGGACACTCACATAGGACCTTCCAACACATTTAGGACACTCACATAGGGTCCTCCAACACACATAGGGCACTCACATAGGGTCCTCCAACACACATAGGGTCCTCCAACACACATAGGGTCCACCAACACACATAGGGTCCTCCAACACACATAGGGTCCTCCAACACACATAGGGTCCTCCAACACACATAGGGCACACATATAGGGTATTGCAATACATATAGGGCCTTCCAACACATTTAGAACACTCACATAGGACCTTCCAACACATTTAGGACACTCACATAGGGTCCTCCAACACACATAGGGCACACATATAGGGTATTGCAATACATATAGGACCTTCCAACACATTTAGGACACTCACATAGGGTCCTCCAACACACATAGGGCACACATATAGGGTATTGCAATACATATAGGACCTTCCAACACATTTAGGGCACTCACAAAGGACCTTCCAACACATTTAGGACACTCACATAGGGTCCTCCAACACACATAGGGCACTCACATAGGGTCCTCCAACACGCATAGGGTCCTCCAAAACACATAGGGTCCTCCAAACACACATAGGGTCCACCAACACACATAGGACACTCACAACACACTTAACCAGGGGTACAAAAATGCAGTAAATATTTGTATCGGAACACAAATGCATTGCGCATGCGTAATGTTCGATAAAAGGAGACAACTCTTTCTGAAAGTTTTCTTAAGAAAACGATCAATTTTAAAGTACATGCATTACCTTTCATGGACATACAAAAAATCCTTCGCACATTGGATGGGTGGATCTATCCTTTACTATTCTTCATTTTGTTCTACCACAAGCTCATAACCAAAACACGCTCCTTTAGTTGACAAGTTTTTCTTTGTGCTACCGGTTGAATGACCGATAACAAGAACGACAAACACGCAGGGCACCCCTGCTGGCAAACTGTACACCCATTAATCTGTTGCTGGCTTATATATGTGTATAATTTATGTTCCATTATCATGAAACCCACCGGGAATAAAATAGGAAAGGTTTTAAAAAGAATTTGCGGAAAAGATAAATCATGAAAACCTGCAATGACATTGGCTTTGACTGAAAGGAAGTCATCATCATGAATAAGTGCCGTCTCCGCATCGAAGGTTGGCTACCACGGAACGACATTCCGTTCTGTCTCCTGCTTTTATGGTGCAGGTCATAGGCCAACATGTCCATCTGTTAATGTTACTCGTCCATGTTAGTCTTGCTCTGCCTCGTTTACCTTGTATTTTCATTTCCAAAATTACTTTTAGTATGCTGCTGTGTTTTCTAACATGCCCCCCCCCCCCCCAAAAAAAAAAAAAAAAAAAAAAAAAAGGAAGTAGAAAGAAAAGTGCCCAATGATAGAGTTTGATGGAGAAACTGTGCCAGTGGCCTTTGTGCACAATAGTGACCTGAATGTCCTTGACCGATTTGTTTGCCAAGGCGGCTTTTTAATACCTCCAGCGAAATCACAAGGGACAGAACTTTGAACGTACATCCTTTGCTTTTTCTATTTTCAGTTTCACATCAGCAGACGTGTGCTCAAGTTTTTCTCGCCACGCCGGCAGATAGTCTCTGACTTCAGAGATGCTCTTATTTTATTTTATCGTCGAGAGTTTTGACGTATTTGGAGTTTTGACATGGGAACATCCTTTTGTCGCAATTATTCGAGAGGGTTACACATCAGATCTCACTAACCAGAGCGGGCTACACATCTGATCTCACTAACCAGAGCGGGCTACACATCTGATCTCACTAACCAGAGCGGGCTACACATCAGATCTCACTAACAAGAGAGGGTTACACATCAGATCTCACTAACCAGAGAGGGTTACACATCAGATCTCACTAACCAGAGAGGGTTACACATCAGATCTCACTAACCAGAGAGGGTTACACATCAGATATCACTAACCAGAGAGGGTTACACATCAGATCTCACTAACCAGAGAGGGTTACACATCAGATATCACTAACCAGCGACCAGTGGATGGGTAAAGCCATGAAGAAACCATGGATTCGAAGTGAAAAATTCCACTGTCTCCGGCGAGATTCGAACCAGGAGCCTTCATTTGTCCAGAGGCTGATGTTTTACCTTTAAATCACCCAGACCACTTTTCCGATTATTTATTGGTTGATTATGTTTTACGCTATTCTGAGGTCTTTCATTATATTACTTGCAAACTAGAATCATTGCACAGAATAAATCATATGTGGCCTTTGGTGTCTTGACATACGGTTGGTTGCAAGCAATCATGATCAGAAATCAGTAGTTTATTCAAAATATTAGTGTCTTATGCTGGATGCTGCTTTGCTGAACAGCTTCTCTCGTGGCTGAATCTGCCAATATTGGATAGACAGATCCATACACAGAACGAATAAGATGTATACGTGGTGTCTGATCTAGTCTTCTTTCTCCTCCGCCTGTTGTCTTTTGAATTTGATATCAGCGCTGTCTCGAAAGATGCTGTGCCACTTTTTTTTTATTTTTGTTCTCCATGTGCTACGATCTGGAGTCAGATCTTCCCAGTTTCTTTCACTGATAGTGAATTCCCTCAAGGAAGCCTTGCAAACTTATGAACTGGTCTGCCATTTGGCCTCATTCAGTCCTTAAGTTCCCCATGCACTATTTGTTTGGGAATGCAAATGTTTGCCATTCTTCTTACATGACCCAGCCACTTTAGTCTAGCTAATGTAACACTCGTATACTGCCTATTAAATACTCTCAGCACACTCCCACACTTCTACAAAGTAGCCTACAGTATTTTTGTTATTTGAGACTACGAAGTGTTCTTGAGTGTGCTCAATTTGACACGCCATTCTTCTTACATGTCCAGCCACTTTTAGAGTTGACATATAACATCAAGTCAATATTAGCTATGACGTCGAAACTGCAAAAAAAAAAAAAAAAACATAGTCTGAGTTTGTGAATGTGTGCTTAGTTTTGTCTGTAACATAGTCAGGTTTTTGCTTGATTTCATCAACACATTCTCACCTCACATTAAAAGTCTACATCAATAGGAAAAGGAGTAGAGGCAAACATTGATGGATCAATGACATGAAAAGACAATGACGGATCAATGACATGAAAAGACATGACGGATCAATGATCATGGAAATCATCTGCTTCATAAACTCGTTCTCATCAATATGATTTCTGGATCTCTTCCTCATTTCTTTTTGATTTCACAAAATCATTCTCACATCTGTCTGTTTTCACAAATTCATTCTCACATCTGTCTGTTTTCACAAACTCATTTTCACTTCTATCCGATTTCACAAACTCATTCTCACATCCATCTGTATTCACAAACTTATTCTCACGTGTGTCTGTTTTTACAAACTCATTCTCACATCTGTCTGTTTTTACAAACTCATTCTCACATCTGTCTGTGTTCATAAACTCATTCTCATCAATATGATTTCAGGATCTCTAACTCATTTCTTTTGATTTCACAAATTCATTCTCACATCTGTCTGTTTTCACAAACTCATTCTCACATCTATCTGTTTTCACAAACTCATTCTCACATCTGTCTGTTTTCACAAACTCATTCTCACATCTTTCTGTTTTTACAAATGCATTCTCACATCTGTCTGTTTTCACAAAGTCATTCTCACTTCTGTTTGTTTTCATAAACTCATTCTCACATCTGTCTGTATTCATAAACTCATTCTCATCAATATGATTTCAGGATCTCTTTCTCATTTCTTTTTGATTTCACAAATTCATTCTCATATCTTTCTGTTTTCATAAACTCATTCTAACATCTATCTGTTTTCACAAACTCATTTTCACTCTATCCGATTTCACAAACTCATTCTCACATCTGTCTGTTTTCACAAACTCATTCTCACAAATGTCTGTTATCACAAACTCATTCTCACATCGTCTGTTTTTATAAACTCATTCTCACATCTGTCTGTTTTCACAAACTCATTCTCACATCTGTCTGTTTTCACAAACTCATTCTCACATCTGTCTGTTTTTACAAACTTATTCTTACATCTGCCTGTTTTCACAAACTCATTCTCACATCTGTCTGTTTTCACAAACTCATTCTCACATCTGTCTGTTTTCACAAACTCATTCTCACATCTTTCTGTTTTTACAAACTCATTCTCACATCTGTCTGTATTCATAAACTCATTCTCATCAATATGATTTCAGGATCTCTTTCTCATTTCTTTTTTATTTCACAAATTCATACTCACATCTGTCTGTTTTCACAAATTCATTCTCACATCTTTCTGTTTTTACAAACTCATTCTCACATCTGTCTGTATTCACAAACTCATTCTCACATCTGTCTGTATTAACAAACTCATTCTCACATCTGTCTGTTTTTACAAACTCATTCTCATATCTATCTGTATTCACAAACTCATTCTCACATCTGTCTGTATTCACAAACTCATTTTCACTCTATCCGATTTCACAAACTCATTCTCACATCTGTCTGTTTTCACAAACTCATTCTCACATCTGTCTGTTTTTACAAACTCATTCTCACATCTGTCTGTTTTCACAAACTCATTTTCACTTCTATCCGATTTCACAAACTCATTCTCACATCTGTCTGTATTCACAAACGCATTCTCACATCTTTCTGTTTTCACAAACTCATTCTCACATTTGTCTGTATTCACAAACTCACTCTCACATCTGTCTGTTTTTACAAACTCATTCTCACATTTGTCTGTTTTCACAAACTCATTCTCACATTTGTCTGTTTTCACAAACTCATTCTCACATCTGTCTGTTTTCACAAACTCATTCTCACATCTGTCTGTTTTCACAAACTCATTTTCACATCTGTCTGTTTTCACAAACTCATTCTCACATCTGTCTGTATTCACAAACTCATTTTCACTCTATCCGATTTCACAAACTCATTCTCACATCTGTCTGTTTTCACAAACTCATTCTCACATCTGTCTGTTTTTACAAACTCATTCTCACATCTGTCTGTTTTCACAAACTCATTTTCACTTCTATCCGATTTCACAAACTCATTCTCACATCTGTCTGTATTCACAAACGCATTCTCACATCTTTCTGTTTTCACAAACTCATTCTCACATTTGTCTGTATTCACAAACTCACTCTCACATCTGTCTGTTTTTACAAACTCATTCTCACATTTTTCTGTTTTCACAAACTCATTCTCACATCTGTCTGTTTTCATAAACTCATTCTCACATTTGTCTGTTTTCACAAACTCATTCTCACATCTGTCTGTTTTCACAAACTCATTCTCACATCTGTCTGTTTTCACAAACTCATTCTCACATCTGTCTGTTTTCACAATCGTATTCTCACTTCTATCTGAAGTCACCACTGATTTTCAACATTCTCACGATTTAACAAAATGATTCCAATACTCGCAGACTCCTTAACGTTATAATCATGACGCCATTATTTCTCACAAGCCATTTAGTTGTGCACAGAAACACGAAAATATAATAATAATTCACATGCTATTTAAAATTCAGTCTTACGTTTAGTTTAAACAAACTTAGTTCTTCACTCAGGGTAATAATACTCCAAACAGAATGTTAATGAAATGTTTACCAGATCGTGTTATATAGATCACAACAACAGACTTATTAAAACAAAAAGGCTAAAGACTTTTAGGTGATTGAATAGTTTGTAAGGCTAACTAATGTCTTGTAGTCTTTGACTCAACAAAGATTGGTAGGTAATTGTTTCTGCATTCTATACCTACCCGATCTGTGGCCCAATAAAATGCCTTCATATATTGGGAAGTGTTTGTTGTCCGCCTACTCATGCATGGAGCAATAAAAATAACTACCACAAGAATGTGAGGAACAAGTTGGCGGCTATTTTCTACCTGAAGATAACGACTGCATTCAAAACAGGTTTCGTTGCACCACCGCCATCTATAGTTTACTAAGGCTCGCAGCTGAAAAAAAATCAACCAACGTTTATGTCGTTTTCAGCTTTGCATTTAGAGGCGGTTATGGGGCCACTCGGCCATAGCTCAAAGACGTCACGCACTTTGGTTATTCTGGAATTTCCCTCTCAGTTCGCAGGCCTTAGTAAAACTATAGATGGATGTGGCTACACTATTCCTCATCACTAATTTCCTACTACTTTTACTTGTCGATGCCATTCTATTTTTATTTTAGGTTACAGTAAACACAACCGTTTACATCCGATATCTTGCATCGTGCTGGAACTCACTTCATATATATTATCTAAGAATTACGGTTTTATGGTTCATCAGGCTCATGCAAGTTCAATAGAGATGGTTACATGTTAAATGTGAGATATTTTTGTAACGTGACAAAATACAATACCACCTAAAGTGACAAATTACACTTTTTTTTTTCATTGGTCCTTTGAAAATTTAATAAGTAACAAATGGCGAAAAGTCATAAAGAATTCACCATAATGCATATGCTATTACACAGCCAGAAAAAAAGCTGGGGTAATAGTAATGTTCTGTAAAGGATATGCTACTTACTTTTATACTGAAATAAGGCACCAGGGATAAACAACACACCAGCACAAATAGCAGCAGCAGGAGAAACAAGAGTTACATAGCTGCACAGAATATTCAAAACAGCATGACAACAACAGAATGCCCTAGAAGACTGGGCAACAAGCCATCATTATACCAGTAAGGAATTCTAACTCAAATCCAACAGGAAAATACATAGAAGATCTTGCCAATCAACTAATCTTACTGTCATGCAGGACACAGAATCAACACCAACTCTCTTACATAGAGCCCATTTCTCCCTTAGTAGACCCGATTTGATCATTTGCTCTGCTGATCTCATAAGCTACTGCCACATTGAAGTTATTGATGACATAGGCAGTGATCATAGACCCATAGTCACCATAGTAGACACAAAAAAACAAAAATCCAAATAAAACAGAGAACGAGATGGAATTTCAAGAAAGCTGACTGGAAGCTATATCAAGAAAAATCCGACCAACTCCTGAACAATCTGACAGACACAACAGCGTGGACAAATTAAACGAGATGTTCACACAAATAATACTCAACACTGCAGAACAAACTATGCCTAAAGGATGTAGAACACAATATCGACCATTTTGGAACACAAAACTGGAGACAGCAGTATCAGAAAGAAAGAAAGCCAGAACAATACTTGAGCAGAACCCAACTTTAAATAATAAAATAAGCTATAACAAGGCTAGTGCTAAGGTCAAACTAGTTACTAAAAAAGCAAAGAAAGAGAAATGGCAAGAAACATGCAGTAAACTCGATTTGCGACATGAAGGAAATAAAGCCATAAAGATATGGAGAAATGCCTATATAGTGCCATTGCTCAAAAAGAACAAGCCTCCAGATGACCCCAGAAGCAATCGTCCCCTATCCTTAACATCATGCATAGGTAAAATAGCTGAGAGTATGGTCAATCGAATCCTTATCAGACAAAGAGGTGATAGAAGAAGGATTACCACAGTGATCACCACTCAGTTGTACCATTTATATATATATATATATATATATATATATATATATATATATATATATATATATATATATATCAATGATCTAACCAAAACCCTGATAAATAAAAAAAGCTCTCTATGCGGATGATCTGGTCATGTGGAGTACGAATGAAAATATTAGAACAGAACAGCTGAAGCACAACTAAACAAAGACCTAAGACACCTAGAAGAATACTGTAATACCTGGAAAATAAAAATAAATATACAGAAAACAGTATATACAGTATTTACTAAAAGTAACAAACTAGCTAAGGCAAACATCAAACTCAATCTCCAACACAATAGTCTACAAAAAGAGGAACACCCTACATATTTAGGAATACAACTAGACCGACAATTGAACCTGAAGAAACACGTAGAGAATCTAACTAAAAAGGCAACACAAAGACTCCAACTAATGAAAAGGCTTTCCAGTACCTCATGGGGAGCAGACAAAGAAACACTTAGAAATCTCTAGCTAGGATATGTTCGCTCTGTTTTGGATCATGGTAGCTCGCTCCTAGTGACATGCAGCAAAACAACTAACATGGCACTGGACAAGATACAAAATAATGCATTACGACTCATCAGCGGTGCAATGAGGTCCACTCCAGTTGCAGCCTGCGAAATTCACTGCAATGTGGAACCTTTAGAGCTGAGGCGAAACAAGGCCGCTATGGTTCTCTATGAAAGACAAAAAAGAATGGAGAAGGACCACCCTAACAGAAAATTAGTAGATACATGGACTCCAAAACAAAGAATTAAGCAGATGTCAGTATTACAACATGTTAAAAATATACACGAGAAATTCTATCTACCAGAAAAACGACTACAAACATCAAGAGTCATCAAAGAAATGCCACCAAGTACAAATTTTAAAAATCCTGAAATAAATGTAGAGATATGTGACAGATATATATATATATATGTTGGACATGTGATGAGAAGAGATAATAACCGAATAGCAAAGCAAGCCCTCATGTGGGAAACAACAGGTAAGAGAAAAAGAGGAAGACCCAGGGAGACACTGAGAAGAACATTGATGAGAGAGGCAAGAGCAGCAGGATTCGGCTCCCTCAATGAGATAGAGCAGCTTGCACAGAACAGAGACAGATGGCGAAATTTGATAAAATATCTTTAAAAGAAAACTGCTAGAACAAAAATTCAGATAGGAGAAGGAGTATCTTGGTCTACGCCCTATGGGCCGGCTACGGCTCGAAAGGTCAATAGATAGATATGTGACAGAACAGATAAAACGGCAGACCCAGTATCAGTAACACTAGCAGCAAGGAAAACAATAGATACTTATCCAGAGGATTGGATACATATATATACACAGATGGTGCAGCCAGTAACGCTACTTCAAAAGCTGGATATGGAATATTAATACATTATCCAGATGGAACAGCAGAAGAAATGTGTGGCCCTTGTGGTGAAGTCTGTAACAATTATGAAGCAGAAATAACAGCTATTGAAACAGCAATTTATCATTTAAATACGATTTTCGATACCACACCATCGAAGAAAACAAACACAGACATATTTACGGATTCCATATCGGCTCTGCAAGCACTGGGAAACAACACGAACAAAACAGAACTCACACAGCTTATCATAGACACAGACAAACTCATTGAAACACATAACATAAGATTGGTAATGCAATGGATCCTGGGACACTCAAATATACCAGGAAATGATAAGGCAGATACATTAGCTAAGAGAGGATCCAGACAGACATAGATACATACATCCATCACACTAGACACAGCCAAACAAGTCATAAACTCCAACAGTAGGGCGGAGTGGTTGAATGGATGGGCCTTAGGGAAAACAGGGAGAGAGCTTTTTAATATATGGCAAGACCAAATCCACAAGACAACATCAACAACCTAACAAGAAGAGACCAAACCACCATCTTCAGACTGAGAACAGGACATGACATGCTGAATAGCCACATTAATAGAATACAACAAAACCATACCCCAGTATGTCCACTCTGTGATCACCCACAAGAAACTGTAGAACACCACCTGTTTCAATGTCCAGAGCTCACTGACATCAGACAACACTATTTCCTCAAAGACCCTACAAGTGGAACACTCTGTGCGGAACCACAGCAGAACTTAAAAATACTTGTAGATACTACTACATGGCATTGGGCCGAAGGGCATCAGCTCAAAGGTCGCTGGATCCATAACAACAACAACATACCAGTAAGGAAAAAGAAAGGTAGAAAGAGAGACTGCAGCCAATGCAGTGGTATCTCCCTTCTCAGCCATGTAGGAAATTTATAAGCCAAAATTATAGAGAAAAGGCAAAGACTAATTATAGAGCTACAGATCAGCGACTTCCAACAGATTTCCGGAAAAAATAGAGGATGTTCTGACACGCTATTCACCATAAAAAAATTACCATTGTTGTTTATTATCTAGATGAATTGCAAATGTAAGTTATTCAACCCATCGAAGAAGGGGATATTAACAAACTTCTTTTTGCAGGCGATCAGGCATTAATACATGGGAAAATAGAAGACATACAAGTACACTTAAATAGGCATGACCGCACAGGCACTCAATACAACAAGAAAATCAGCATTAACACGACAGAGGTCATGAACATCGCAAAAGAAAAATAGAACATCAACATAACGATTGGACAATTAAAATAAGTGGAGAACTTTAAATATCTAGGAAGTGACAAACGGTAATTCACAAGCAACAAAAATAGACTGAAGATAAAACAAAGCTTGTCTAATCATCGGATAAATGTCACCACAACATGGAAAAACTCTAGAGGAAAAAAGGGCGCTCTACAACACAATCTTCATCCCAACATTGCGCGGTATAGACTCAAGAATAATAAGAAAAATAACCACTACAGAAATGAAATGATTTAGACGCATGACATGAAATAGCATGAGAGATAACATTATAAATGAAAAATTAAGAAAAAAAAAGCTAGGAATAATTTCCGCCTTGAATGCTGGATAAATAACACAAAATAGGAGCACTGACTTCAAGACAGCCACAAGAGATTTCTACAAAGCAGTATAAGCAAAAAGAGCGAGAAAAGACAAACACAATCCTTCTGAGCACATAAATGACAACCAATATCAGATAACCAACATGTGCAACAGAGATGGAAATATCATTTTGAAGACATATTAAACATGACACCAACTACTAATCATCATCATGTACCCTGCCGGTTGGCGTAGGCGATCATGTCCCTCCACAATCTTCTATCTACAGTGCATCGTATCAGTTCTGTTGTTGACTGTTTTCCATGCCATGACACCAAGCTATCCAGTATTTTCTCTCTTTGTCGTCCGCGATCTCTGTTTCCTTTTATTTTGCCAGTTGTAACCAAGTATTCCAACTTTCCTTTTCTCATGATGTGCCCGAAAAAAATGTTGATTACTACTAATAACACAACAAAAACCACACAAGAATTCATAAACACTGAACCCAGCATTATGAAAAAGGAAATCGAAGAAGTAATCAAATCTGCACAAAGAAATAACGCATGGGGATAGATAAAATACAGTAGAAATAATAGCAGCAGCAGGAGGAAAAGGAGTTACATAGCTTCGCAGAATATTCAATGCAGCATGGCATCAACAGAAAGCCCCAGAAGACTGGCATCAGGCAATCATCGTACCAATATGAGAAAATAAAGATAGCAAGAGAGACTGCAATCAGTATAGAGGTATATCGCTTCTCAGCCATGTAGGAAAGTTAGACGTCAACATTGAGGACAAAAACAGATTGAGACCCGCGTTAGTAGTACAGATTCTCAAATGGAGTTCCGAAAAAAACAACAACAGAGGATCTACTGACGCTCTATTCACATTAAAACAGCTAGCAGAAAAGAAGACATAAACAATAAAAATCTGTACATAGCATTCATTGACCAGGAAAAAAACATTCGACCGAGCAAACAGAAAACAACTGTGGGTGATACTATCAACATACGGAGTAAACCAACATCTAAACAACCTAATTAAAAGTCTCTACATCAACAGCAGCTGCACAGTCAGAACACCAGCAGGATACATAGACCACATCGAAGTTAGATCAGGTGTAAGACAGTGGTGCGTGCTATTCCCCCTTCTGTTTAGTACATACATGGACTTTATATGCAAGTTAGCCAACCCATCAGAGACAGAGGAGATCAACGAGCTTTTATTTGCAGACGATCAGGCACTAATACATGGAAAAATAGAAGACCTACAAGAACACTTAAATAGACTCAACAGCACAGGCACAAAATACAACATGAAAATCAACAAAACAGAAGCCATGAATATCGCAAAAGGAACATCAACATAACTATAGACTGCAGATGGCTAATAAAAGTAGAGGAATTTAAATACCTAGGAAGTCTAGTGACAAAAGACAATCCACAAACAGTAGACATGGATTCAAGATGCAACAAAGCTTGTGAAATCATTGGACTGCTATCATCACTTTTGTCCAACGAAGAAATAACACTAGAGACAAAACGGGCACTCTACGGTGCAATCTTCATCACAAAGTTGTGCTATCAGTGCCTGTCCTGGACCCTTGATACAAGAACATTAAAAACAAATAACACCTACTGAGATGAAATTTGTTAGACGAATGACAGGAAACAGCCTGAGAGATAAGAACAGAAATGAAGAACTGAGAAAAAAAAAGCTATGAATAACCCCCGCCATAGAAAAAAATAAGGAAACAACAGATAAAATGGTCTGGAAACTAAGAAGATTTGCCCTACTCAGTAGTCACCAGCACGTGCTCTTCCTTCTCCAACAACTACCGTTGGCATGTCGCTAGCACTAAATGGAAATACATTACAGCAGGAATAACATATCACAAAGTGGGAAATCATATTCTTCACAAACTCTCTTTTGAAATGATAGCAAAAATTCGACAGGAAAAATTCGACCAGCCCGAAATATGGTTTGCCCACTTAGAAAGACATTGTGTGGTTCCCTAACAAAGAAAACATCTATTAAAAGAGAAAGAAGAAGAACAAGAAGCAGGTCAGGAGTAAGATGAACAAACATAAAAGAAACCCTACAGCAACATCACTTGACAATAAATGAAGCCACTAAAAGGGCGAGAACTAGAACTTTGTATCTCTTTGTATACCCGAATGGGTAAAAGAAAAAACAGAAAGAGCTCAGATATTGGCACGCAACAAGGAAGAATGAAGCTTGTAAACAACCCTGCGTGTCGGAATGTTGGTGCGGTTCCAAAGAGAGAAGAGAGGCGTGTATCTGTTCAGCTTGTAGATTAGATTTATTTAGAACAAAACGGCGCACCTTTGTTTCTTTCACAGTATCAATCACAGCAAAAACATCCAGTGGCAAACAGTGATAGCGTTTGGCCTGGCAACTAGCAATGTAATTAAATACGTCATTACTAATTATGATTTTATTGTATTCCCTAACGCTATCGAAGGCTGAGCTCACACAAATTGTAATTCTCTGAGATTGAATAAAGAGCCCCGTCCAAGCCGCGCAGTGGCGTGCCGGCATTATAGTGTTAGTACCCATACGTTTTTTTTTTTTAAAATACACAGATAATTTAAAGTCTGTCTTCCCCAGATAATTTAAAGTCTGTATCCTGAGATAACATTAAGTTTGTCCTCCCCAGATTATTTAAAGTCTGTCTTCCATAAATAATTTAAAGTCTACCTTCCTCAGATAATTTAAAGTCTACCTTCCTCAGATAATTTAAAGTCTACCTTCCTCAGATAATTTAAAGTCTGTCTTCCTCAGATAATTTAAAGTCTGTCTTCCTCAGAAAATTTAAAGTCTGTCTTCCTCAGATAATTTAAAATCTGTCTTCCTCAGATAATTTAAAGTCTACCTTCCTCAGATAATTTAAAGTCTGTCTTCCATAAATAATTTAAAGTCTGTCTTCCTCAGATAATCTAAAGGCTACCTTCCTCAGATAATTTAAAGTCTACCTTCCTCAGATAACTTAAAGTCTACCTTCCTCAGAAATTTAAAGTCTGTCTTCCTCAGATAATTTAAAGTCTACCTTCCTCAGATAATTTAAAGTCTGTCTTCCTCAGATAATTTAAAGTCTACCTTCCTCAGATAATTTAAAGTCTGTCTTCCTCAGATAATTTAAAGTCTGTCTTCCATAAAAATTTAAAGTCTTTCCTCAGATAATTTAAAGTCTACCTTCCTCAGATAATTTAAAGTCTGTCTTCCTCAGATAATTTAAAGTCTACCTTCCTCAGATAATTTAAAGTCTGTCTTCCTCAGATAATTTAAAGTCTGTCTTCCATAAATAATTTAAAGTCTACCTTCCTCAGATAATTTAAAGTCTGTCTTCCTCAGATAATTTAAAGTCTGTCTTCCATAAATAATTTAAAGTCTACCTTCCTCAGATAATTTAAAGTCTACCTTCCTCAGATAATTTAAAGTCTACCTTCCTCAGATAATTTAAAGTCTGTCTTCCTCAGATAATTTAAAGTATGTCTTCCATAAATAATTTAAAGTCTACTTCCTCAGATAATTTAAAGTCTACCTTCCTCAGATAACTTAAAGTCTACCTTCCTCAGATAATATTCAGTTTGACTTCCAAAGAAATTTTAAAATCTGCCCTCCCTAGATAATTTAAAGTCTGTCTTCCCCAGATAATTTAAAGTCTGTCTTCCACAAAAAATGCAAGCCTGTCTTCCACAAAAATTGCAAGACTGTCTTCCACAAAAAATTGCAAGTCTGTCTTCCACAAAAAATTGCAAGTCTGTCTTCCACAAAAAATTGCAAGCCTGACCTCCCAAGTATATTTTATGTCTCTCTTCTAAAAAAAATTGCAAGACTGTCTTCCACAAACAATTGCAAGCCTGTCTTCCACAAACAATTGCAAGCCTGTCTTCCACAAAAAATTGCAAGACTGTCTTCCACAAACAATTGCAAGCCTGTCTTCCACAAAAAATTGCAAGTCTGTCCTCCCAAGTATATTTAATGTCTCTCTTCTCCAAAAAATCTTGAATCTACCTTGCTCCAGAAAAAAAAATATTCGGTTTAAGGTAGGATAAATTTAGAAGCCATTATTTGACATAAAACCACACTACTTGACCTCAATAGAAGTAGCGTGCTAACCATAGCGCTACAGCGACCCTCTTTCACTCGAAAATTGGAATCAAACCAACATTCTTATTCATAACCGTTGATCTTGTTTTGCGGACACTTGAAATATTGAATATAGATCCAAGGACGTTCTATGGAGTTCGTGCACCTGGGTCAAGGTTATCATCAGCGATTCTCGATATTTTCGACGGGAAAATCGATGCACCAATGAATTCGTCCGCTGTGCAGTAATGATGATCCTAACATAACATAACATGCGCATTCGTCACATGATCATGATCGAACACGATCTCTTCTACTTAGTTTTTTGTTCAGAACACTAGCACTAAGCTTTTGCGGTTCCTCAATTCTGCTTATTGACTAATAGAAACAAGCGATATTGAACTGTTTTATTCTGTTCACAGTTTTACAGTAATGTATGTGCAAATCGTACGCTTATGAAATTTGTTGTCAGTCGTGGACCTTGAAATTGATTGATTGATGACTATATTGAGACTCTGAGAGCTATTGTTACGTACTGTATTAATGAGTTCTATTTATCAATCTGTTGTTGTGTGCAGTGCTCGTTAGTTCTGCTTATCAAGTTGTTATAAGTAA
The DNA here is from genome assembly GCA_032433765.1 of Megaustenia siamemsis. Lineage (NCBI taxonomy): Eukaryota > Metazoa > Mollusca > Gastropoda > Stylommatophora > Ariophantidae > Megaustenia > Megaustenia siamemsis. The sequence continues at coordinate 20,506,997 of JAVIAB010000139.1, forward strand.
AAAAAAGTAAGTAAAGTACCTCCGTCACGCCAAGTGGCGTATAGAGAATATGGTGTTAGTGACCATACATTTTACGGACCTTCGGCACATGATTTTTGGGGTAATGTGGTCGATATTACGCCCGTGCCGCTTCACTTTCCCAGAAAAAAAATCCGGTACCCATTAAAGGCTGGGTGAACCCGTCGGTTGGGATCGAACCCTATCCCTTGACCTTGTAGTCCAGTTCACTAACCACTGAGCTATCGCGGCTCCCTATCAAGTTGCTATAAGTAAAAAAAAGTAATTAATGCACCCGTCACGCCAAGTAGCGTATAGGCAATATGGTGTTAGTGACCATAATTTTTACAGACATTTCGGTATTATTTTGGGGGTAATGTGGTCGGTATTACGCCCGTGGCGCTTTACTCTCTCAGAAAAAAAATCCGGTACCGATTTAAGGCTGGGTGAACCCGGGATTGTCGATCAGGATCTAACCCGACCTTTGTAGTCCAGTTCACTAATCACTAAGCGATCACAGCTCCAGTGTACATTACAGTACTCATTAATTGATTATCAAGCTGTTGTAAGACACAGCACATTTTCTGACGGAGCGGTCCCATAACCATTTTTTTTTAACTTACAATGGCTTTCATCATTATTATCATCAAGTACCGGGCCTGCTGGCTTATGTGATCATGTCTTTCCACAACTTTAGATCTCGAAAGTTATTTTCGACCTTCTGTCAAGCCATTAAGCATTTTGGTATCTTTTCTCTTTGTTTCCTTCTATTTCTTCGTCCCTCAAATTCTCCAGTTGTTACAATATATTGCAGCTTTTCCCTTCTCATTACATGGCCAACAAATTATAATTGTTTCATGGAAATATTGGAAATTAGCTCTCTTTTTTGCTTTGGCCTTTCAGAACGTTATCATTACTTTTCTTAACTGTCCACGTTATTCTCAACATTCTTCTGTAAAACCACATTCCTACAGCCTACAGTGATTTTATTGTATGTTGTCCTATTGTCCATGATTCACATCCATATTAAGACTGGCTCTGCATAACTCTTTTTCTTGCTTCTATTGTCAAAATGGATTGCACAGTATCTTCCTTTTTTTTTTTTTTTGAAAGCTGTTTTTTTCTGAGCTATCCTGCATCTCACCTCTGTTGTACATCGTCATCTCACATCTGCTGTACATCATCATCTTACCTCTGCTGTACATCATCATTTCACCTCTGTTGTTCATCATCATCTCACCTCTATTGACCATCATCATCTCACCTCTGCTGTACATCATCATCTCACCTCTGTTGTACATCATCATCTCACCTCTGTTGTACATCACCATCTCACCTCTGTTGTACATCTACCATCTCACCTCTGTTGTACATCATCATCTTACCTCTGTTGTACATCACCATCTCACCTCTGTTGTACATCACCATCTCACCTCTGTTGTACATCTACCAGGTGTCAGGTCGGGTAATTTTACCTGCTACTGTATGTAGTAGACAGTACAACCTGCGACTGCCCTGCTGCCTTGCAAGTGTGCTCGGGGAAGTAAAATGCCACGGTAGGGTACCCTAAAGTAAAACAACCCGATTGCCTTGTGGGTGAGATTTTTTAGTCAAAAGCTAGCGGAGTCAACCGTAAACAAATCGACGGTAGCCATCAAAAGACCACCGTCTTTTTTTAAATATATCATGGGTCAATGGCTTTATCGGTTTTCAAAAACGTATTTTTATAAAGAATTGAAATTGAGACTGCCGCGAGTTTACATTCACGTGTTATGGTTGTTGGCAAGGCTGTACAAATGTAAATATGCGAGAGCTTCACCTGGTGTGTTACGATATCTGCGTTTCATAGAACCGGAGGGTTGAGTTCCGGTAACCATTTTTGGTAGAAAAAAAAGATACACTATATTTTATACAACAAAAACACATAGAGCATGTATACTTTTTAGGGTGCAAAAATAGAGCAGTAAGTAAGTGAATGAGGAGCCGCGATAGCTCAGTGGTTATTGAACTGGACTACAAATGACAAGAGCGGGTTCGATCCTGATCGACGGCTCCGAATTCACCCAGCCTTAAATGGGTACCGGATTTTTAAAATAGGAAAGTAAAGCGGCACGGGCGTAATACCGACCACATTACCCCAAAAATTATGTGCATTAGATCTATAAAAAAATTATGGTCACTAACACCATATTCCCTATATGCCACTTGGCGTGACGGGGCTCATTACTTTTACTTTTAAGTATGTGAATAACAGTGAAAGGATCCTTCCACGTGTATGGGAAATATGGTGTTAGTTTAGTACCAACATTTTATGGGTGATGTATTGTGTATCACTTCAGGACGCCTATTAAAATACAGTACCCATTGACGCAAACCTAGGAGCCGTTGAATTGGACTTAACTCTTTGTCCTTAGTAGTCCAGTCCATTAACAACTGAGTTACCACGACTCCCAGTAGCAGTGGTGTGGTAGTCGCGATGATGGTTGTGGTATCAATAGAAATGGAAGTAGAAGAAAAAGATGAAGAATAAATAAAAGAAATAGAAGAATGCATCAAATAGGAAGTAGTAGTAGCAGTAGTAGAATGTTGAGAATACCATGGACAGCTAAGAAGAGTAATGAAACTGTTCTGAAAGAGGTCAAAGCAAAAAGAGAGCTGGTTTCCAATATTAGGAAGAAACAATCATCATTTTTTGGCCATGATGAGAACAGCTGGAATATATTGTAACAACTGGAAAAATTGAGGGACGAAGAGATAGAGGGAAGCAAAGAGAGAAAATACCAGACAGCTTAAGAGAATGGCTTGTCAGAAGGTCAACAACAGAAATGATAAATAACTGTCGAGATCGAAAGTTGTGGAGAGACATGATCACCTACGCCAGTAGGCCCGGTACTTGATGATGATGAGTAGCAGTAGTAGTGGTATTAATAGTAGTTGTAGCATTAGTGGTAGTTGTAATAGTAGTAGTAGCAGTAGTAGTGGTATTAATAGTAGTTGTAGCATTAGTAGTAGTTGTAATAGTAGTAGTAGCAGTAGTTGCAGTAGTAGTGGTATTAATAGTAGTTGTAGCATTAGTGGTAGTTGTAATAGTAGTAGTAGCAGTAGTAATGGCATTAATAGTAGTTGTAGCATTAGTAGTAGTTGTAATAGTAGTAGTAGCAGTAGTAGCAGTAGTAGCAGTAGTAGTGGTATTAATAGTAGTTGTAGCATTAGTAGTAGTTGTAATAGTAGTAGTAGCAGTAGTAGTGGTATTAATAGTAGTTGTAGCATTAGTAGTAGTTGTAATAGTAGTAGTAGCAGTAGTAGTGGTATTAATAGTAGTTTTAGCATTAGTAGTAGTTGTAATATTAGTAGCAGAACCGGTAGTAGCGGTAGTATTATAGCTTGTTTCATAAGTTGTGCCCAACTTTTAAAATCAATATCTTTTAAACCGCTTTTTGTATTTTTTTCAAAATTTGCATGTAAAGTTATAATGATTAGAACCCAACAGGGAATTAATTTAATTAAAAACAAACATTGGGTTATTATTATTGCTTATTTGATTTATATAAATTTATAACGACCCATTGATGTAGTCAAAACTTAGTGTTTACAGTATTTAAGTTAAAAATAGCGATGACAAATCTATACACTGTCAAATTTACGATTTTTCACGCTTTAAACGTGAGTTCTCTGACACAATTAGACACTTGTAGAAAACACGAGGCATTATGTATTCCATTTCCGTTCATTCATAGGTGTAGACGTGAAACGCTAACATTTATCATGAGTCTTAAAATGAAATTCTGCAGTTTACAAAACATCGCAATAAAAATGTATGACTATTTTTGCAAAGAGGCTAAACGAGGAAGATTATTTCATTCTTTAGAAAACCCTGAGAATAGGACAAGACACATTTTGGATTTATCTAAACGGTCATTTAATCGCTGGATTCAAGCACGTGACCGTCAATGTTCCAAATATACAAAATCACAAGGAAGAGCAAAAATGTTGGATAATTTGGACAGTGAACTTATTAGAAGTGAAATTCGCAAAATGTTGGGTATGAATGAAACTGTTACAATAAGAAAATTAAAAGTATCGCTGAAAAAGAACAACAGTATTGAAATATCAAAGTCTACATTATGGAGGAATGTGAGAGCTGCAGGCTTTACATTCAGAAAGTATTCCAATGGACGAAACATCATCTGTGAGAAGCCACATATAGTAGTCATGAGAAGCAAGTACTTACGTGAAGTAAAAGAGGTGCGCAAGCAAGGTTATGATATTGTGTACTTGGATGAAACATGGATCAATGCTCACCACACTAACCAAAGGGAATGGCAGTCATCAGATGGAAAGATTAAGAGATTAATACCTAGCAGCAAAGGACAGCGCTTGATAATTGCTCATGCAGGTAGTCGACAACATGGACTAATACAGAATGCAGAGCTCATTTTTCTTTCAAAATCCATAGACAATCGGGATTATCACTCTGAGATGAATGGTCACATATTTAGACATTGGATTGAAAATTATGTTCTCCCATCACTAGATCGACCATCTTGTCTAATAATGGACAATGCAGCGTACCACAACATTGTTGCACTTGAAGATAAAGTCCCGACCTCATCCAGTACAAAAGATGCTATTAAGATATGGCTCACAAAGGAGCACACACAATTTAATAACATGTACTTAAAACCTGAATTACTATCTCTAGTAAAGCAAAAACAGAGGACAAAGATTTTTCAAATAGATAAGATTATCCAAGAGCACGGTCATATAAGTTTGAGGCTGCCACCTTACCATGCTCATTTAAATCCAATATAACTAATCTGGGCAAAATTAAAAGGACAAGTGGCAGATGAAAATACAACATTCAAAATATGCGATGTAAAGACTCTTGCTAATCTCGCTTTATTAAATATAGACAAAGATTATTGGGCTAAATGTGAAGACCACGTCTTAAAACAGGAAGAGGAATATTGGAAAAAAGATGGTTTGTGGAATGTTCAACCCCAAACAGTTATTAATCTTTTAGACTCGTCTGATTCAGAATGAAAGTATATAGCCCCCACAATGTTGGCCCCTATATTACCTTAAATTATTTCAACAAACGGTCCTTTTCAGGACCACACAACTATGAAAATTGGACATACAGGTATACCATGATATTATCGTCCGTCCTCGAACTGAGCAGACAATAATTCTCCTGGTGTTTTGTTTTATCCAGTTGTTTCCCCATTACGGCCACGCCTTTACCTAGTGAAAATTAATCGTAGACCAGTAACGACGGTAATTTCTATTCTTTAGGGCTTCACAATTTACAATTTTGACAAACATCAAAGAAATATCGCCGCTTTAAGAAAACTGCAGCTGCAAGATATTTGTTAAATATACATTTAAAGGGTCTTTTGCATTCTAATAACATTTGGAAAATTTCAAAAGTATTTACAAACGGTTAGAGAGTAATAGCGTTTTGAAGTTGGGCATATGTTTTGAAACGAGCTTTTTTTTTTTTATAGTAGCAGAACAGCAGCATGGTAGAGATTATGAAGGAGGAGGAGTTGAAGGAGGAGGAGGAGGAGAAGAAAAGAAGGAGGGAAAGAAGAAGAAGGAGGAGAAAAAAAAGAACAAAAGAAGGAGGAGAAGAAGAAAGGAGAATAGGGGAAGTATAATTATTATACGATTTGAAGTATAGAGTATGCAATAGGAATTCACGACAGCATAGATCCGAACCTGAGTTGAAATGTTACAGGCAGCACCCGTGACCTACAAACCAGCCAACCAACCAGTCGTCAGATAGTTTTTAATTTTGAGACCAGAGTTCATGCTTTTGGGGAGGCTGAGGAATGTCGATATCGCTACGAAATTTCAAACGTTAAGGCGAGAAAACGAGTCAGAAATGTCTTGTCAGTTACCGGTTGGGCGGTAGAGCATAGTATTTAACGCTGCAATGACATCGATTTACATCTCACTTCTTTTGCCTTGAACTACACACCAGGCCTTTAATAGTACAGTGTAGCTTATTTTGATCGTGAACTATTGGACTATCATCATCATGTACCCTGCCGGTTGGCGTAGGCGATCATGTCCCTCCACAATCTTCTATCTACAGTGCATCGTATCAGTTCTGTTGTTGACTGTTTTCCATGCCATGACACTAAGCTATCCAGTATTTTCTCTCTTTGTCGCCCGCGATCTCTCTTTCCTTTTATTTTGCCAGTTGTAACCAAGTATTCCAACTTTCATCTTCTCATGATGTACCCGAAAAATGTTGATTGCTTCTTTCTGATGTTTTTTAAGAGCTCCCTATTTTATTGGACTATAGCGTCACTTAAGACTGCCTACAGAGCAGCCCCTGTGTGACTACACAAGAATATTCTCAAAGACAAACACGACTGCTAAGCAATTAGGCAGCTTAGTTTGTCGTGTGCTCTAGCGTTTGTTTCTTGTGTCAAAGCGCTGTGTCGAGGAATACAAATTCGATCCTGCTTTGGGCCGTCTATTGTTCTTCGTTTTTTTTCTGTTGTTGATTATCTGTGACTTTTTTCGATTCAGATACCTCTTCCCTGAAATGATTCACTGATCTATCGCCTCGGAATTTTTCCCTCCATAATAATATTTATTTTTTAGATTATTTATTTCTAGTCCTTAACCCAGTAAACCTGTGGGTCACACATCTTTAAGAGACCCAGGGGCTTGGGATAAAAATAATATTGATTAGATCTTGAAAGAAAATTATAACCAGTTTTTTTTTAAAATTGTTTCCAAATTGCTACTTTGGTAACGAAATAAAAACGTGTTATATTTGTTATCCCTGACCGAGATGTAGAATAATATTATTAAGATATTGTCCACAAGGAAACAGCATGAGAGACAAGATCAGAAAAGATGAACTGAGAAAACAGCTAGGAATAACCTCCGCCATATAATACATAAATAAACAACAGATAAAATGGTTTGGCCACATGACAAGGCAGAGTAATCAAACACAAACCAATGAGCCCTCAATAAACGTTGCGTGAACACCAGGCCCAAGGGACAACCATGAAAAGATGGATTGATGGAATATTAGAAGCACGAGGAAACAACAGCAGCAGAGGCAAACAGAAAAGCAAAAGATTGCAAATTATATCTCCCCTCCACGCTGAAAGGCAAATGAGGAAGGAAAGAAGAAGAAGATTTCATTCTTATTTTTAATTAATGATTTTCCTGTAATATATTACTTTGTCTTCTCTTTCATTTCACGTTCTCTTCTAGATCCACTACTTCTGGTTACTCTAGAACATGTAGTTTAGTTATTCTTCATATTTTTTTTTTTCATTTGTGTGTTCGTATTTTCTGAAGAAGGTCGTATGTAGGTCGAAATGTCGTGATTTTGTTTTGTTCCTCTTGTGTAAAGCTGTCACCATACTTTCTAGGAGTGTAATTACACTCCGCCACTTGTCCCTTGCTTCCATCTTTACCGTAGCACTGTGATTTTTTGCCTGTTCCCTCCCTATACGTGCAACGTCGTGCTTTGTATAAATGTTATTGCTTTTTGTAGTTCTTGCAGAAGTCCATTTAGTTTTGTCTGTAGTGTTGTATATATGAGCCATAGAGATTTCTCTCAGTGGACTATACTCAATACAGTCTTGAAGTATGTGTGTTCAGCAGTCTGGGGGGCCTGTCTACATGTACATGTGCCTTCAGGTGTCAATCTTAAATTTGGTATGCATATAACTATGGGATTGATTGTGCCTTGTTCTGAGGCGTATAATGATAACCTGTTCCAATCTATTCTTAGGCATCTATCTTGATTTGGAGTTTGAGGTCTTCTGATTGATTTGAGTATCTGTTTCTTCTGATCGTATGTAACTGGTGCATCTGGTTGTGTGCCTTCTATTTCTTTCTATTACTTTGCTAGATGAAGAGAGTTAAACCACGAAGGTAAGTCCTGTCGTGTCACTTGAGCTTAAGAATGTAATCAACCGGAACTTCCGGTCAATATGGCGGATAGGCAACAGAAACCGTTAAAGGCTGTGTTTGAGAAATGTTCATTGTTGCAGTTTCCTCTATTCCAAGTCCAGTTTGCTGCCGGAGCTACTGAGTTAAGTGCTATGTGCACACCGTGAGCTGTGCGATTCATCCGTTTTGATCATGTTTCGATATTCCGATTGCTTACAATGAATGATAATATCATATGACGAGGAACAGATGGTTATGTTCACTTTCTGTACGGTTTAGCCGTATGTCTTTTGGCGTGTGCTGAGACTGTTATGATGGAACTGCAGCTACCTTTATTTGTTTGGGAGATGAGATATTAGTTCGGATGATTCCACTGGCACAGGCGGTTGAGCAATTATGGATTTTAATTTGTTTGTAGTGATACTTTGGCCTTCCATAACGATAACCATAACCATAATTTAAGTAACCGATTGATCTCCAATTATTCAAGGTCATCCATGTGAGGGAGTTAACATGCCTAAATCCTGACATTATTGACACGTGTCAAGCTTTGACTATTATCATTGATCTTCATAGACGAGAGGATGTTTCTAAAATTAATCGATTGACATAAATAAGTTGTTAAGAATTGAAAACAGTCCGGCATATTTATATAGCTTCTTCTTTCCTTCCTCACCTGCCTTTCAGCGATGAGGGGAGATATAATTTGCGGTCATTTGCTCTTCTGTTTGCCTCTGCTGCTGTTATGTTTCCTAGTGCTTCTAATATTCCGTCAATCCATTTTCTTCGTGGTAGACCTTGGGTTTGGTGATCTCGCAAAGTTTATTGAAGACTCATGTTATGTTTTGATCTTTAGGCCTTGACATGTGACCAAACCATTTTATTTGTTGTTTCGTTATATATATATATATATATTCTATGCGGGGGCTATTCCTAGCTTTTTTCTCAGTTCTTCATTTCTGATCTTGTCTCTCAAGCTGTTTCCTGTCATTCGCCTAACACATTTCATCTCATTAGATTTTATATTTCTTATTGTTCTTGCATCTATCAGTCCAGGACTGGCGTTGGTAGCACAACGTTTATATGAAGATTGTATTATATATACATGTATATCTGTATATATCTATCGTATATAGTAAGTAAGTAAAGAGCCCCTCCACGCCAAGTGGCGTAAAGGGAATATGGTCTTAGTGACCATAATTTCTACAGACCTTCGGTACATGATTTTTGGGATAATGTGGTCGGTATTACACCCGTGCCGCTTTACTTCCCCAGAATAAATTCGGTACCCATTTAAGGCTGGGTGAACCCGGAAGCCGTTGATCAGTATCGAACCCTGTAACAGAGGAATAGAGAAAGAAAGAAGGGAGGAGCAGGGGAGGATGACATGGAAATTGCGTGTGGAGAGAATGTGACAGTGAACATGAGATTCAGCTCAGGGGACTACGAGTATGGTGTGAAATTGTGAGTAGGGTTCCCGGGTGACGAGTGATTGGAAAAGGAATGAAAGAGAGAGTTGTTTTGAGAGAATGTTGGACCGGTGAACAGGCGTCGCGAGAGGGCAGGTGGCGGTTGGCTACCAGCCTTCGGATAGTTTTGATGTGTGGTCAGCTGTCAGTGTGTTAAGACAGGTGACTCCCGATTTGTGTACAGTTAGGTTCCATGGAAAGCCTTGTGAGATATTCATTGATGTACATAATCGCGATGGATAGTCTTGTAAGCTATCAATTTTTGTGCAGATAGTTCCATGGGCAGTATTGTGTGTGATGTACATCTTTGTACAACTAAAATTCATGGACAATTAGGGGAGAGGTTTAATATTTGTCCAGTTGATTGTCATGAACAGTGTTTGTTAGACGTGAGCAGATGGAGACAACGAGTAGAACAGAGTGCTGCTAGTGTTAGTGCAGCAGCATGCGAGCAGTGTGCTGCTAGTGTTAGTGCAGCAGCATGCGAGCAGTGTGCTGCTAGTGTTAGTGCAGCAGCATGCGAGCAGTGTGCTGCTAGTGTTAGTGCAGCAGCATGCGAGCAGTGTGCTGCTAGTGTTAGTGCTAAAGTGAATGCCGCTGAGGGCGTAAGCGGAGTAGTATAGAGTTGTGAGGCGTCAACGTCAACGCTATATCGACTGTGAGTGAGATGAACACTAGAATGGTATTAGGAGGGGGGGGAGGAGCAGGCTAGGGGCCTGCACAGGATTGTAGAGACATTGAGTGACTGTTATAGTTGTAACATTTATGGGTGTATTATTCATGTGTGTCGAGTGAGAGGCCGACACCTCAGTGAGTGAGATAAAACACTAGAATCTTAATAGGAAGTGAGAGCAGGCGAAAGGCCTGCACAGGAGTGTAGAGGCATTGAGTGACTGTTATAGTTGTAACATTTATGGGTGTATTATTCATGTGTGTCGAGTGAGGCCGACACCTCAGTGAGTGAGATAAACACTAGAATCTTAATAGGAAGTGAGAGCAGGCGAAAGGCTTGCTGAGCGCCACCGTGGGATGGCATGAATTTATCAGTGTTTTTAAATTGTTATGGGCAAGCAAGAGCTTGCTAATGTGTTTTTAAACTCAGCTGTAAAGGTAATGTTGTAACATGTTGTAAGGGTGCGAGATGGACAGCACTGGGTCCATTCGGGCACAGAGTGGAGTGTTTCACAGCTGAATAAAGTGAGTTGTATTTATCCCAAAGTTGTCTTGTTCAATAATTGAATCAGTGAAGTACTCATAACCTAACCTAGTAGCGACGAACGAAGGGCGGTCTACGCCATTCAATTCACGTTGGAGTGTGTGTGTTGCAGGCCATCAATAAACAACATAAAGTACGATCAACGACGTGGTATTTGGGCAGGCCAGCCGCAGTGTCCCAACCGTCTGCACACTCTCACCCGATACTGTTCGATAGCAGGCGAACACAGGTGCGACAGATGGGCGAAAGAAATTAAGGGCTACGACTACAACCCGACCTCTTGTATATATCTTATATAATCAACGGAACATAATATTTTTCACAAATACCTTTGCGGAACACCTACGCCGATTCATCTACAATACCTACCTCAACACCCATCATTTTCCATTGGTCAGTTTTGCTCACTATAACTCTTATTATATAGTATCTATCTTTACCGCACCTACCCACCCCTTCACAGTACGTCCTTATAGTAAAACTCCATTGAAATACAACTTCATCCCTACAACCTGCCCCCACCCACTCCCCCGAAACCATTCCGCCCCCTAAAAGCTATAAAATGTATCCCCACAGACATACAGAAAACTACATTTAATAAACATTGTTATTTCTGATCACTTGCAATTTTTTCTCTATATATCCCTATATTGGCTTCCGGTTCACCTGGTCTTAAACGGGTACCGGATTTTATTTCTGGGAAAGTAAAGCGGCACGGGTGTAATACCGACCACATTATCCCAGAAATAATGTGCCGAAGTTCTGTAAAAATTATGGTCACTAACACCATATTCCCTATACGTCACTTGGCGTGACGGGGCTCTTTAGTTTACTTTTTTTTATAACCTATATAAAACCTTTGTGCAGAGGCGAAAACCCCATCTGCAAGGAAATTCTATTAACCATCCTTTTTTCCTTTTTTCCATTTTTACTACTTTTGATTATTATATCTTTACCACCACCACCCCTCAACGAGCACTAATAATTCATTAAAACCACACTAAGATCAGCCAAAATTATCCCAAGTCACAAAAAATCTACCTAAAATTGCGCCAAAATCACCCAAAAACATCAACAATTACCAATAACTAATTTATAATCCCTCTAAAATTCCGTCAAAATCTTTCTAAGGTCCATTAAAATGCATTAAAATGCAATAAATCGGTCATATTTGATTCTTACATTTATTCTACTTATTATATTTATCGACCAGCTTTGGTTCACTTTTTTATATCTTCTCCATCTCTACTACACCTTACTATCTGTCTCTTAAATCACCAATAATCTAATAAAATACGGTAAAATGCAATAGATCAGTCAGTCTTTTACCACCCCCACCAAGCCAGCCCTTTCGTCCATACAACTCGATCACTCCCCTGATACCATTCCGCTTCCTAAAATCCATTAAAATCCAATAAAATACAATAACTCAGTCAGTTATAGTTTTGCCTTTTATTTTTATATATTTATCATCCAGCTTTGGTTCACTATTATTATATCTTCTCTATATTTACCACATCTACCCCTCACATACCATTCCGCCTCTTTAAAACCCATTAAAATGCATTAAAACCCAATAAAATACAATCATTGGTCAGCTCTGGTTCGGCTAACACCTTTCACCATCAAGTTACCCCTTCCGCCCCTTCCTCCTTCAGAACCCTTCCATCTCCTACAAATTCGCCCCATTCAGCTCCTTACTACCACATTAAAATGCAATAACATACAATAAAACGGTCAGCTATGGTTCTTACATTTATTGTTCTATCTTTCGCACCACCATCACACTTAACACAACCGATCACACATGTTTACTTCTCCTACCCCAGGCCTAACGCCTCTACAACCCGACCACCCCTATCCCTTATCACCACAAATCCACCCCTTAATATTGCATACGATAAATCGATCAACTATGATTCGGCTATCACCTCTTATATTCTCACAAAGCCATCCCTCTGTCCCTATAACCCGACCATTCTACCAGTCCGTCCCATCCGCCCTTAATATCACATTAAAGTAATTAAATACAATTTTTTTAAAAATCAATCGGCCAGTTTATGTTCTTATATTTATTCTTGTTATCGATCAGTTTTGGTTCACTATTATTATATCTTCAACATACCAAAAATGTTCCTCCACCAACACCCTCCGCCCCGCAATAACAATACGTGACGGATCCAACATGTATCCCTCCCTTCTATAACGATTTTTGGTTATTATTTTGTGTTTAATGAACTATTTATGCAAGACTGAGACACTCTCCCCCCTCCCCCCTTTTTCCCCATTAAAAACGTTCAATCTTTTATTTATTAACCAACTCTGCAAACATCATATATAATAAAATATCACATGGTTTGCCACTTTGGTATCTTTTTATAATTCCTTTTATATTTCCTGACGGTACTTAAAGTGTAATGTTCCCTCTGGGTTATATATTATTATTCATTTTTGTTAAATGCCCCTTCCTGTGTAATGTTACAACTCTTTTAAGTTCTATTTCGCTTCGATTTTTACACTAAAATTTTATCTTTTTATTATTATTAGTTAAACATTCACAGCAGGAACATTGCTGAAGATTATGTGAAAGAATGGGCGCACTCTAGTGATAAATAAATGTATAAATCACCAATATGGAAAAAAAAAGCTGAACATTTTATTGTCCTAGGCTCCTATTATTGTGTACACGCCACTGCATATCTAGGTGAGTTTAAAGATATCAATCTTGCAAAAAAGCACCGCCCTGCATCTATTTTTATATCTTGAATGACTGGATGCAGTCTTAAATTTATCCTAAATGTGGAAACGGTGTGTTTAGAAGTGCGCAAATATAGTGAGTTTCACTCTAACGAAGCTGACATTTCTTAAATCGTTTTAACATTAAACACTCTCATTGATAGAGTATACCAACACATTCTCCAGCTATTCTGTGTGAACTAACATGTACTGTACATCAACACATTCTCTAGCTATCCTGTGTGAACTAACATGTATTGTACACTAACACATTCTCCAGCTATCCTGTGTAAACTAACATGTACTGTACACTAACACATTCTCCAGCTATCCTGTGTGAACTAACATGTACTGTACATCAACACATTCTCCAGCTATCCTGTGTGAACTAACATGTACTGTACACTAACACATTCTCCAGCTATCCTGTGTGAACTAACTGTACACTAACACATTCTCCAGCTATCCTGTTTGAAATAACATGTACTGTACTTCAACACATTCTCCAGCTATCCTGTGTGAACTAACATGTACTGTACATCAACACATTCTCCAGCTATCCTGTATGAACTAACATGTACTGTACACTAACACATTCTCCAGCTATCCTGTGTGAACTAACATGTACTGTACACTAACACATTCTCCAGCTATCCTGTATGAACTAACATGTACTGTACACTAACATATTCTTCAGCTATCCTGTGTGAACTAACATGTACTGTACATCAACACATTCTCCAGCTATACTGTGTGAACTAACATGTACTATACATCAACACATACTCCAGCTATTCTGTGTGAACTAACATGTACTGTACACCAACACATTCTCCAGCTATCCTGTGTGAACTAACATGTACTGTACATCAACACATTCTCCAGCTATCCTTTGTGAACTAACATGTACTGTAAACTAACACATTCTCCAGCTATCCTGTGTGAACTAACATGTACTGTACATCAACACATTATCCAGCTATCCTGTGTGAACTAACATGTACTGTACACTAACACATTCTCCAGCTATCCTGTGTGAACTAACATGTACTGTACACTAACACATTCTCCAGCTATCCTGTATGAACTAACATGTACTGTACACTAACACATTCTCCAGCTATCCTGTGTGAACTAACATGTACTGTACACTAACACATTCTCCAGCTATCCTGTGTGAACTAACATGTACTGTACATCAACACATTCTCCAGCTATCCTGTGTGAACTAACATGTACTGTACTTCAACACATTCTCCAGCTATCCTGTGTGAACTAACATGTACTGTACACTAACACATTCTCCAGCTATCCTGTGTGAACTAACATGCACTGTACACTAACACATTCTCCAGCTATCCTGTGTGAACTAACATCTACTGTACACTAACACATTCTCCAGCTATCCTGTATGAACTAACATGTACTGTACTTCAACACATTCTCCAGCTATCCTGTGTGAACTAACATGTACTGTACACTAACACATTCTCCAGCTATCCTGTGTGAACTAACATGTACTGTACATCAACACATTCTCCAGCTATCCTTTGTGAACTAACATGTACTGTACATCAACACATTCTTTAGCTATCCTGTGTGAACTAACATGTATTGTACACTAACACATTCTCCAGCTATCCTGTGTAAACTAACATGTACTGTACACTAACACATTCTCCAGCTATCCTGCGTGAACTAACATGTACTGTACATCAACACATTCTCCAGCTATCCTGTGTGAACTAACATGTACTGTACACTAACAAATTCTCCTGCTATCCTGTGTGAAATAACATGTACTGTACACTAACACATTCTCCAGCTATCCTGTATGAACTAACATGTACTGTACACTAACACATTCTCCAGCTATCCTGTGTGAACTAACATGTACTGTACATCAACACATTCTCTAGCTATCCTGTGTGAACTAACATGTATTGTACACTAACACATTCTCCAGCTATCCTGTGTAAACTAACATGTACTGTACACTAACACATTCTCCAGCTATCCTGTGTGAACTAACATGTACTGTACACTAACACATTCTCCAGCTATTCTGTATGAACTAACATGTACTGTACACTAACACATTCTCCAGCTATCCTGTGTGAACTAACATGTACTGTACACTAACACATTCTCCAGCTATCCTGTATGAACTAACATGTACTGTACACTAACATATTCTTCAGCTATCCTGTGTGAACTAACATGTACTATACATCAACACATTCTCCAGCTATCCTTTGTGAACTAACATGTACTGTACATCAACACATTCTTTAGCTATCCTGTGTGAACTAACATGTATTGTACACTAACACATTCTCCAGCTATCCTGTGTAAACTAACATGTACTGTACACTAACACATTCTCCAGCTATCCTGCGTGAACTAACATGTACTGTACATCAACACATTCTCCAGCTATCCTGTGTGAACTAACATGTACTGTACACTAACAAATTCTCCTGCTATCCTGTGTGAAATAACATGTACTGTACACTAACACATTCTCCAGCTATCCTGTATGAACTAACATGTACTGTACACTAACACATTCTCCAGCTATCCTGTGTGAACTAACATGTACTGTACATCAACACATTCTCTAGCTATCCTGTGTGAACTAACATGTATTGTACACTAACACATTCTCCAGCTATCCTGTGTGAACTAACATGTACTGTACACTAACACATTCTCCAGCTATTCTGTATGAACTAACATGTACTGTACACTAACACATTCTCCAGCTATCCTGTGTGAACTAACATGTACTGTACACTAACACATTCTCCAGCTATCCTGTATGAACTAACATGTACTGTACACTAACATATTCTTCAGCTATCCTGTGTGAACTAACATGTACTATACATCAACACATACTCCAGCTATCCTGTGTGAACTAACATGTACTGTACACTAACACATTCTCCAGCTATCCTGTGTGAACTAACATGTACTGTACATCAACACATTATCCAGCTATCCTGTGTGAACTAACATGTACTGTACACTAACACATTCTCCAGCTATCCTGTGTGAACTAACATGTACTGTACACTAACACATTCTCCAGCTATCCTGTATGAACTAACATGTACTGTACTTCAACACATTCTCCAGCTATCATGTGTAAACTAACATGTACTGTACACTAACACATTCTCCAGCTATCCTGTGTGAACTAACATGTACTGTACATCAACACATTCTCCAGCTATCCTGTGTGAACTAACATGTACTGTACTTCAACACATTCTCCAGCTATCCTGTGTGAACTAACATGTACTGTACACTAACACATTCTCCAGCTATCCTGTGTGAATTAACATGTACTGTACACTAACACATTCTCCAGCTATCCTGTGTGAACTAACATGTACTGTACATCAACACATTATCCAGATTTCCTGTGTGAACTAACATGTACTGTACACTAACACATTCTCCAGCTATCCTGTGTGAACTAACATGTACTGTACACTAACACATTCTCCAGCTATCCTGTATGAACTAACATGTACTGTACTTCAACACATTCTCCAGCTATCCTGTGTGAACTAACATGTACTGTACACTAACACATTCTCCAGCTATCCTGTGTGAACTAACATGTACTGTACATCAACACATTCTCCAGCTATCCTGTGTGAACTAACATGTACTGTACTTCAACACATTCTCCAGCTATCCTGTGTGAACTAACATGTACTGTACACTAACACATTCTCCAGCTATCCTGTGTGAACTAACATGCACTGTACACTAACACATTCTCCAGCTATCCTGTGTGAACTAACATCTACTGTACACTAACACATTCTCCAGCTATCCTGTGTGAACTAACATGTACTGTACACTAACAAATTCTCCAGCTATCCTGTGTGAAATAACATGTACTGTGCATCAACACATTCTCCAGCTATTCTGTATGAACTAACATGTACTGTGCAATAACACATTCTCCAGCTATCCTGTGTGAACTAACATGTACTATACATCAACACATACTCCAGCTATCCTGTGTGAACTAACATGTACTGTACACTAACACATTCTCCAGCTATCCTGTGTGAACTAACATGTACTGTACATCAACACATTCTCCAGCTATCCTTTGTGAACTAACATGTACTGTAAACTAACACATTCTCCAGCTATCCTGTGTGAACTAACATGTACTGTACATCAACACATTATCCAGCTATCCTGTGTGAACTAACATGTACTGTACACTAACACATTCTCCAGCTATCCTGTGTGAACTAACATGTACTGTACACTAACACATTCTCCAGCTATCCTGTATGAACTAACATGTACTGTACTTCAACACATTCTCCAGCTATCCTGTGTGAACTAACATGTACTGTACACTAACACATTCTCCAGCTATCCTGTGTGAACTAACATGTACTGTACATCAACACATTCTCCAGCTATCCTTTGTGAACTAACATGTACTGTACATCAACACATTCTTTAGCTATCCTGTGTGAACTAACATGTATTGTACACTAACACATTCTCCAGCTATCCTGTGTAAACTAACATGTACTGTACACTAACACATTCTCCAGCTATCCTGTGTGAACTAACATGTACTGTACACTAACATATTCTTCAGCTATCCTGTGTGAACTAACATGTACTATACATCAACACATACTCCAGCTATCCTGTGTGAACTAACATGTACTGTACACTAACACATTCTCCAGCTATCCTGTGTGAACTAACATGTACTGTACATCAACACATTATCCAGCTATCCTGTGTGAACTAACATGTACTGTACACTAACACATTCTCCAGCTATCCTGTGTGAACTAACATGTACTGTACACTAACACATTCTCCAGCTATCCTGTATGAACTAACATGTACTGTACTTCAACACATTCTCCAGCTATCCTGTGTGAACTAACATGTACTGTACATCAACACATTCTCCAGCTATCCTGTGTGAACTAACATGTACTGTACATCAACACATTCTCCAGCTATCCTGTGTGAACTAACATGTACTGTACTTCAACACATTCTCCAGCTATCCTGTGTGAACTAACATGTACTGTACACTAACACATTCTCCAGCTATCCTGTGTGAACTAACATGCACTGTACACTAACACATTCTCCAGCTATCCTGTGTGAACTAACATCTACTGTACACTAACACATTCTCCAGCTATCCTGTGTGAACTAACATGTACTGTACACTAACAAATTCTCCAGCTATCCTGTGTGAAATAACATGTACTGTACACTAACACATTCTCCAGCTATTCTGTATGAACTAACATGTACTGTACTTCAACACATTCTCCAGCTATCCTGTGTGAACTAACATGTACTGTACACTAACACATTCTCCAGCTATCCTGTGTGAACTAACATGTACTGTACATCAACACATTCTCCAGCTATCCTTTGTGAACTAACATGTACTGTACATCAACACATTCTTTAGCTATCCTGTGTGAACTAACATGTATTGTACACTAACACATTCTCCAGCTATCCTGTGTAAACTAACATGTACTGTACACTAACACATTCTCCAGCTATCCTGCGTGAACTAACATGTACTGTACATCAACACATTCTCCAGCTATCCTGTGTGAACTAACATGTACTGTACACTAACAAATTCTCCAGCTATCCTGTGTGAAATAACATGTACTGTACACTAACACATTCTCCAGCTATCCTGTATGAACTAACATGTACTGTACACTAACACATTCTCCAGCTATCCTGTGTGAACTAACATGTACTGTACATCAACACATTCTCTAGCTATCCTGTGTGAACTAACATGTATTGTACACTAACACATTCTCCAGCTATCCTGTGTAAACTAACATGTACTGTACACTAACACATTCTCCAGCTATCCTGTGTGAACTAACATGTACTGTACACTAACACATTCTCCAGCTATTCTGTATGAACTAACATGTACTGTACACTAACACATTCTCCAGCTATCCTGTGTGAACTAACATGTACTGTACACTAACACATTCTCCAGCTATCCTGTATGAACTAACATGTACTGTACACTAACATATTCTTCAGCTATCCTGTGTGAACTAACATGTACTATACATCAACACATACTCCAGCTATCCTGTGTGAACTAACATGTACTGTACACTAACACATTCTCCAGCTATCCTGTGTGAACTAACATGTACTGTACATCAACACATTATCCAGCTTTCCTGTGTGAACTAACATGTACTGTACACTAACAAATTCTCCAGCTATCCTGTGTGAAATAACATGTACTGTACACTAACACATTCTCCAGCTATCCTGTATGAACTAACATGTACTGTACACTAACACATTCTCCAGCTATCCTGTGTGAACTAACATGTACTGTACATCAACACATTCTCTAGCTATCCTGTGTGAACTAACATGTATTGTACACTAACACATTCTCCAGCTATCCTGTGTAAACTAACATGTACTGTACACTAACACATTCTCCAGCTATCCTGTGTGAACTAACATGTACTGTACACTAACACATTCTCCAGCTATTCTGTATGAACTAACATGTACTGTACACTAACACATTCTCCAGCTATCCTGTGTGAACTAACATGTACTGTACACTAACACATTCTCCAGCTATCCTGTATGAACTAACATGTACTGTACACTAACACATTCTCCAGCTATCCTGTGTGAACTAACATGTACTGTACATCAACACATTCTCCAGCTATCCTGTGTGAACTAACATGTACTGTACACTAACACATTCTCCAGCTATCCTGTGTGAACTAACATGTACTGTACATCAACACATTATCCAGCTATCCTGTGTGAACTAACATGTACTGTACACTAACACATTCTCCAGCTATCCTGTTTGAACTAACATGTACTGTACACTAACACATTCTCCAGCTATCATGTATGAACTAACATGTACTGTACTTCAACACATTCTCCAGCTATCCTGTGTGAACTAACATGTACTGTACACTAACATATTCTTCAGATATCCTGTGTGAACTAGCATGTAATGTACATCAACACATTCTCCAGCTATCCTGCGTGAACTAACATGTACTGTACATCAACACATTCTCCAGCTATCCTGTGTGAACTAACATGTACTGTACACTAACAAATTCTCCAGCTATCCTGTGTGAAATAACATGTACTGTACACTAACACATTCTCCAGCTATCCTGTATGAACTAACATGTACTGTACACTAACACATTCTCCAGCTATCCTGTGTGAACTTACATGTACTGTACACTAACACATTCTCCAGCTATCCTGTATGAACTAACATGTACTGTACACTAACACATTCTCCAGCTATCCTGTGTGAACTAACGTGTACTGTACATCAACACATTCTCCAGCTATCCTGTGTGAACTAACATGTACTGTACACTAACACATTCTCTAGCTATCCTGTATGAACTAACATGCACTGTACACTAACATATTCTTCAGCTATCCTGTGTGAACTAGCATGTACTGTACATCAACACATTCTCCAGCTATCCTTGTGAACTAACATGTATTGTACACTAACACATTCTCCAGCTATCATGCGTAAACTAACATGTACTGTACACTAACAAATTCTCCAGCTATCCTGCGTGAACTAACATGTACTGTACATCAACACATTCTCCAGCTATCCTGTGTGAACTAACATGTACTGTACACTAACAAATTCTCCAGCTATCCTGTGTGAAATAACATGTACTGTACACTAACACATTCTCCAGCTATCCTGTATGAACTAACATGTACTGTACACTAACACATTCTCCAGCTATCCTGTGTGAACTAACATGTACTGTACACTAACACATTCTCCAGCTATCCTGTATGAACTAACATGTACTGTACACTAACACATTCTCCAGCTATCCTGTGTGAACTAACGTGTACTGTACATCAACACATTCTCCAGCTATCCTGTGTGAACTAACATGTACTGTACACTAACACATTCTCTAGCTATCCTGTATGAACTAACATGCACTGTACACTAACACATTCTCCAGCTATCCTGTGTGAACTAACATGTACTGTACACTAACACATTCTCCAGCTATCCTGTGTGAACTAACATGTACTGTACACTAACACATTCTCCAGCTATCCTGTGTGAACTAATATGTACTGTACACTAACACATTCTCTAGCTATCCTGTATGAACTAACATGTACTGTACACTAACATATTCTCCAGCTATCCTGTGTGAACTAACATGTACTGCACTCTAACACATTCTCCAGCTATCCTGTGTGAACTAACATGTACTGTACATCAACACATTCTCCAGCTATCCTGTGTGAACTAACATGTACTGTACATCAACACATTCTCCAGCTATCCTGTGTGAACTAACATGTACTGTACATCAACACATTCTCCAGCTATCCTGTGTGAACTAACATGTACTGTACATCAACACATTCTCTAGCTTCACGAACAAAACTCGAGCTAACCACTCACGAACAAAAAACAGTATTGTGTCAGCACCCCTAGCTAAATGACAGAAATCAGCAGAGAGTACTGTCGGGCGGATATATCGCAACTATTAGGCACCACACATACTACAGACATCTTTATTTTCATCTCCACTACAATGAACGTTCTCTTGTCGAAATTCTGTTGCAATGTTTTCTTTAGTGTCAGAATTATTGAAGGAATGTCGGGGACGAGTGAGACTCCCTGTGTATGCAGCAAAACACAGCGCAGTAGTAAATCAAAACTGTTAATGCTGTTTTACAACATTTTTCACTGCTTTTATAAGATTACCGAAAGAGTGCAATGCAACTTGCTATATGAAAACAGAGAAAACAAGATTCTGTATGCAGTTTACATCAGGGCAATAATACATGTACTATTGGACCGGAATATCTAATTTTCGATCCGGTCCATGCCATCCGATCCGGAACATGCGATTTGTTCAATATGAGAATATCAGTCGCAGATCATTCCTTTCAACTCCATTCCTTTGATGCAATATGTAATGAACATTTATTTGTACCAAAGAGATTAATGATAATGGGTGTCACATAATAAATAGCGTCGTAGGTAGTGAAGCATAACATGTCCCAGTGCTGGCCCGCACAATTTGGAGGGAGAGAGGGCCAGTGCATTTCATCGCTGTTATTGACTTTTTTGATGGAGTAGTTGGTCTAGAAGTCAGACGTTGGCCCCAGGACAAAAGGGCTCGGGTTCGAACCTCGCCACAGGCGGTGGGAAAGTATCACTTCGATTCCGTGGCTTCACATTCTCCTGGTCTCTGGGAAGTGAGACACCGTGTCTATCCCTCTTGGATAACGGCGAAATACTAAGGTCCCGTGTGCACTCGCGCACGTTAAAGAAACATTGACAATTTTTAAAAAAGGAAAAGAGCAGGCTAAAATAATCGCTGTCCATGTAAAACTGTTCAGCAAAAATCTAGACAGGTGTCAAAGGTGAACCTATCGGGCAGAACGGCGCAGATATCGTGACTTTGTCGTAAACTAGCGACATCGCACATCAATGCCCACTTAACGGGAGAACGATGAAGAAGAAAAAAAAACACCTGTTCCAACTCAGCGAACGAGTAACCAATTGCCCCCCCCCCCCCCCCCGATCGATTGAGAGTATTCAGACTGGCACTGAGCCAAATCATTTTATCATCATGGTGGATTACCAGCGGGCGCCAGCTGCATGAAGCTCACTCTACTGGGAATGCGAACGCGTCATCTTTTCTTGTTAACAATGTATGTGCCTGACCGAATCATTCAAATTGCACTGCACTACTGTCAACTACGCCACCAGAAAACAAAACAGTGAACACAAATAGTCATATACATCAATAAATAACGGTTTTACAGTTTTGCATAAGCTCGTCACATACAAATAGAGGTTCAGTCAATAACGAAACAAAGAAACACAAATCGTTAATGTAAAAGAGAAAAATCTCTCTCTCTCTCTCTCTATCTATCTCTCTCTCTCTCTCTCTGCAATCAAGACTCAATCAGAGTAGGATTACAGACTCTCTCATGAAGTCAGCTGTCTGTTTAAGCGAATCGATTGCCCCATATAGTTTTTCTTCCAGGGAGGTGGACGTGGACCACATTGCTCTTCTCAGGTCTGTGTACTGGGGGCAATCCTGTAGAACATGTTTTGTAGTCATAGTCAGTGTACAGTGGCATAGGCTGGTTGTACCTATTTTGAATTTGGTGAACATGTGATTTCTCATTCTATTGTGTCCAGGGCGTAGGCGAAGTATGATGACTTGATCCCTCCTTGATAGTTGGTGGTATCCGTCACTCACCTTATGCTTTGGGTGTTCTCGTTTCCATTTTTCATGGAACTGACCTTTGATGATGGATTTGGCTCATCATAACTGAGCGGATGGTTCTCTTGTGGTAATCTCCCTCCCTCTTTAGCTAATTTGTCTGCGCGTTCGTTCCCGTGTATATTACAGTGTGATGGTATCCACTGAATGACTACTCTCTGGAAGTTATTCCATAGTTGGTGCAGGGTTGTTCTCAAGTCATCTAGTTCATTGTTCTTGGAGCTTTTAAGAGCTGATAGTACTGACAGTGCATCAGTCAGAATCACCAATTTATTGTGCATGTTATTTTTGTGTTGAGTAGCCAGTGTTGCCGCATCTCTGATGGCCCCAGTTTCTGCTTTAAAGTTGTTTGAGAATTTTCCAGTAGCTATTTACTTGGTGATCTTGTCCTGATTATTCAGCGTCAAAAACACACCTCCCCCTCCATTTCTGGTGGCATTTGTAGCAGAGCCATCTGTGTATATGTGGGAGCAAGAGTCCTGTGGATAGGTATCGTGTATGTGTTTTTCTGCTACGTGTTTTCTTTCTGTGTCTGATTGGGTGCCTTCTTTCACGATTCCTGTTATATTTTACTTAAGTTCTGGTATTTTATGTTTTCCATGAGGAGACATATCAGATGGGCCCAAGGGTTTCAATATTGTTTGGGAAAGTACTGGGTCTCCAGTAGTTAGTTCATTGGCCATTGCAGCGAAGTTGCTCCTCTTTAGTCGTACAATTCCGGAACCAGTTATTCTTTGGTGCATGGGGTAGCTAGGGAGCTTTCTATATTTCTCCGCTTGTTGCAATACTTTAGTGACCCATCTGTCATCTAAGGGTTGTAAACCTGTTACTGTTTCTAGAGTCTTGAATCACTGAGTTATTGAGTTATTTGCGGGTCATCATCATTGCACTCTGAACATGTCCATAGGTGCTTACATCCCCTCCTCAGCAAGTTTCGTAGTGTCCAGCGACTGACGACTCCAGTTCTATGTTGGTTGATAAGTCTTCTTATGCGCCCACTAAGTTTCTCATTTCTGGCTGTGCCCATCTTAACTCCCATCTCTTTCATCCGAAGGAGTGACGTGGATTTGTGGTCGCCGAAGTCCTGTGCTCTTCCCACATCTCGGAGAGCATTGATGATGTCCGCCCGATCCATTGGTTGATCGTCCTCAACGACAGCGCAGCTAGCCAACTTGTCCGCTCTTTCATTTCCCCGTACTCCCGAGATTGAAAGTTGCGGAAGGAGATGATCACCTACGCCAGCTGGTATGGTACCTGATGATCATATAAAAGAACACTGCTAAGCACTAACGGATCATCATCATCATCGTCATCATCATCATCAGGCTGCGTGTCCTTTGCAGAATGTTGCAATCACCACAACTCGTCGTAAAGAATCTCTGTCTCCAATCAGATCTCCCACAGAATGTTGCATTCATCACAACTCGTCGGAAAGAATCTGTCTCTAATCAGATCTCCCACAGAATGTTGCATTCATCACAGCTCGTCGGAAAGAATCTGTCTCTAATCAGATCTCCCACAGAATGTTGCATTCATCACAGCTCGTCGGAAAGAATCTGTCTCTAATCAGATCTCCCACAGAATGTTGCATTCATCACAGCTCGTCGGAAAGAATCTGTCTCTAATCAGATCTCCCACAGAATGTTGCATTCATCACAGCTCGTCGGAAAGAATCTGTCTCTAATCAGATCTCCCACAGAATGTTGCATTCACCACAGCTCGTCGGAGAGAATCCCTGTCTCTATAATCAGATCTCCCACAGAACGGTGCATTCATCACAGCTCGTCGAAAAGAACCTCTGTCTCTAGCCATATCTCCCACTTCTTTTGTTGTCATGTTCAAGGTCTCCTTGATGTCTTAAAACCACCTTTTTCTCGGTCAGCTCTTAATGTGTCGCCCAGGAGCCATGCCTTCCATTATTGTTCTTTCCAGCCCGCTGTGTCTGTTGATGCCACCATAGTATTTTATTTTCCCATGCAGAATGGTGTTCATAACTTAATATTTAAATCTTGTAGTGTGCCTTTATTGCTCTTTTTAATTTTCCAAAGCATGTTAAGGATTTTTCTGTAGCATTTTGTTTCGAATGAATTGATCTTCTTCCTTGCTGTTTCCGAGATTGTACATGATTCACAACCACATGTTGCTATCGGGAAGATACATATCCTCAGTAATTTTAGTGCTATTGTTTTGGTGGTACTGTGCAACATGTTCTTCATGGCATTTAATTGTTGTGTTGCTATTATTAATCCTTCTTTTGATCTCTTTCTGGCTGCCCCCATTGTTAGTAACTTCAGATTCTAGATATTCATTGTTTGTTACAATTTCAAGTTCTTCACTGATAATGATTTTAGGTTGGCTTTGTGTTCTGTCAATGGACATTATCTTAATTTTCTATATGTTTAGACAGACGTTTTGTTCTTCGCTGTGTTTTTAACAAACTCATTTGTCTCCTTTAATCCTTCTGCACTGTTTGAGAGAAGGACTGTGTTATCAACATATCTGAGTTCTGAAATTATGTTTCTATTTATAATTGCAAACAGAAGCAAACAAACACATATAACAAAGGATAAACATTAGAAATAAAAACAAAATTAATCGAAAGAAATAACCAATCACTTTATGTAATCGCTCTTTACCAATATTCATCAAAACATTCGGTTTGTATAAACAATCTAAGCATAACAATATGGAGATGATCATCATTGTAGATATGGCTGAACAAACGATCTTATCATTTAAAAAGTGATGATTTTAACGTCAAACATGATGAAGAAAACAAGAATAACAGTAGAGATATACATGTCTTCGAATTCAAAGCATTAAAACGATGTGAGCAACTAATGAACAACATCATAGTTGTTTGCGTCTTTTTACTTTACAGTAATGTATTACTCGCTATTCTGTTTGTTTAAGTTTATTATATTCTCTGCTACTGGAATCTTCTTCTTAAGTTTGAACTTCCGGTTTTTGCGGCGGTCAAGATGGCCGCTTAGCCGAATCAGGTAATTTTTTTTTATAGTGGCATTTTTGTTGCAATGTGGTTTCTAGTGATTCTTTCTGGTTTGGATTTTCGGATTTTCAAATGGCTTGACAGAAGGTCAACAAAAGAATTTATAAAAAGCTGTCGAGATCCAAAGTTGTGGAAAGAGATGATCACCTACGCCAGCTGGCACGGTACCTGATGATCCTATAAAAGGACGTTGCAAGTATAAGCCACTTTATTTCGACTGAAGAGCACAGCGACGTGCTGGGTTAAAGCCAAGACAGGTAAGTAAGACTATATTTGAGTGTTGCGTAGAGTAAGTATAGTCATTTTGTGCCGAACATATAGTGTAAGCCTTAGAGGCAATGCAGCAGTAAGTCGACGCCTGGGAGTCATGATCCAGGCGGACCCACCTCCCAGAGAGTGTCAAGGGAGAGCTAAAGGGTCGAAACACTTGCTCGACGGTGTCTACTTTTGATGATCAGATTGCCTCCTGCTACGAAGGTCTGTACAAAGAGTTTCCTATTACTAATATATGTATATATATATATATATATATATATATATATATATATATATATATATATATATATATATATATATATATATATATATATATAAGGAAAAAGACAAATCGACAGACCTAAACTACGATATAGAGATATCTGTAAATCATCTCTGAATGACTTCTCCATCTGTGAAAATGACTGGGAGCGTCTTCCTAATGATCGCACATCATGGAGAGCATGTATAAGGAATGGTACAACATCATTTGAGACTGTGCTGAGGCAAAAACTTAGAAGAGGAAAGACTCATGAAAAAGGATAGAAAACCCTATGGATCAGTTACTTGTTCATTCTGTGGCCGTGTGTTTGTCAAACATTGGTAGAAGTAGCCACGAGAGAAGCTGTTCGACAAAAACAAAACCTCCAAAAATACACAATAGCCTCGACTAGACCGTCTGACAAGACGAAAAGGGCCATATATATATATATATATATATATATATATATATATATATATATATATATATATATATATATATATATATATATATATGGCCCTTTTCGTCTTGTCAGACGGTTTATACAGACAGACAGACAGACCGATTGGTAGATAAATAGATACTCGTGTATACCATGAATAGGAATCGTGTGTACAACACATACACACATATAATATAAAGGTAGGGGGCCTCGGTAGCCTAGTTGGGAAAACCACCCGACTAGACTACCGACGTTCGGACAACCCGTGTTCGATTCCCGCTGGGAGCAGTGTGAATTGTGCTAGTGGTTGGAAAAAAAAAAAATACCCCCACGGTCGACCCAGCCGTTGGCAGAAATGGGTACCAGGATATTATCCTGGGAAGGTGAGGAATGTCGCTTCGCATCTGAGTTTCGATGCTTGAGGCTACACTATACAGAAATATCCGAACATTTCTGGATAGGCGGCCGAGCACATATGGGTATAAACTCACGTGCTAAGACGCCGGTTCAAGTCTCGTACTTTACCTTTACCTTTTAATATAAAGGTAAGATTTTGTGTGATGAAAGGATTGCGCATTTATAAATGTGTAGATCTAGCTGTTATGAAAGGTGAAAGAGCATACAGTTTTGCAATGATAAGCTTGAGACATAATGGCAAATTGGGCCATCAGCAAGGTATGCTAAACAAGCATTGACATATTTACAAAAATATATGCTTATATATAATTTTATAAGGTCATAGGGTTTTAGTGGAGCTTAACCGGTGACTACGCTCAGACGACGGTGTGACTTAAGAACTTTAGGAAAGCCTTGATTCAACGGGATAAACAATACAATACAGATTATGCATCGCGGCCGTGCGTAGCGACCCATGTAAAATGTGGATAGGTTAAAATAAGCAAATGTGCCTTTACAATTGTTAGCAGTTAAAGCCGTGTTGTATGCAGTGGCGTACCGAGGTTTACTAGGGCTCGAAACAAAACATGGGGGTTACCACAGCCTTGGACAAGTCAAGTATTATTATTTTTAAAAATGTATTATTACTTTTTTCCTTTTTCTTTTTCAAAATTTGGAGCCATTAAAAATGTTGCTTCCGAGATAGCTGCCTCTCCCTTGCTCTTCTCTCCCGTCGGCGCCACCAGTTATATGTACCTCCTTTATATTTACTAAAATTGAGGGCACGAAAGACAAGACAGATTGAATTAAATGACTGATAAATCTAGAAACAGAGAAGTAACAAATATTTACTTTTCTTCGCTCTCCTGGTGCAAACTATATCAGCGACTGCGGGGAAAATCAACATCACTGGAACTAAGACGAGTATCGCAATGATGATGTGCACCGAAAACTTGACAGACAGTTGTTCAAAATGTTGCTGAGTCGTGAACATTGTAGCTGCACACAGTCCTAGCAGTAGGACTGAAGAAATGATGTTTGTTCTGTTGGAGATAAGGAAGAAATGAGATAAAGCATCAGTTAAAGAGGCAGAGATAATAATCAATTAAAAAAATATACTAAGTATTGTACATTATAAATTATAATACACATCTCTTCTTGTTTCATTTAAATGGGAAAGATATGTAGGTCTATATGGTTTTACAGAAAAGTGTTGAGAATCATCATCATCATTGAGTGCCGTCTCCGCATCGAAGGTTGGCTACCATGGAGCGCCATTCCACTCTGTCTCTTGCTTTTATGGTGCAGATTGTCACAGGGTGACTTGTCCATCTTTTGATGTTACTCGTCCATGTTAGTCTTGGTCTGCCTCTGCCTCTTTTACCTTGTATTTTCCCTTCCAATATTACTAAAATTAGGCTGTTGTGTCTCTTAACATGCCCCACCCCCTCCCCAAATTACATTTATCTTGTTCTAATTGTGTTTAGTAATTCTCTTTTCATTTTTAGTTGTTTTAAAACTTCATCGTTTGTTTTCTTTTCTTTCCATCCAATTCTACCTATTCTTCTATAAATCCCCATTTCAAAGGCTTCAATTTTCTGTTAAGAATACAGCGGACGAAAGAATGACGAGATTCTTCGAAAATAGACAAAGTCAAAAAGAAAGATTATACCAACATGGGGGGGGGGGGGGGGTAACTATCTTGAAGGCATTTTAAGAAATTCCATTCATGAGATCTGCCAGGGGGCGGGTGGTTGGGGGAGGGGTGGGGGTGGGAGATTATTGACCGGAGAATAAATCCCGCTGGTCCGCCAGACTTGAGGTCATAGGTAGATGATTGTAACACAATGTGTAGAGTTGTGGAACTTTGTTGTTAAAGAAAGAGGCGCCACTCTCTAGGTCACTAGGGGTCGGTTGGAAGGGGTAGAGAGAGAATGGTAATTGTTTGTTTGTTTATGGAATGCCCCGGTATCACCTCAAACGAATTATAATCCATAATTGCTCAAAGAATGGTAATATGATCCTGCACGACAGAAATTGGAGAATAAGACGCGTTGCCTGCTTTCGTCGAGTTTGTTTGGTAATCTTATACAGAGATCGAGATAAAATTTCTTTCATTAACTGTGTTTGGTAATCTTATACAGAGATCGAGGTAATTTCTTTCACTAAAGTGTGTTTGGTAATCTTATACAGAGATCGAGGTAATTTCTTTCACAAAGGTGTGTTTGGTAATCTTATACAGAGATCGAGGTAATTTCTTTCACTAAGGTGTGTTTGGTAATCTTATACAGAGATCGAGGTAATTTCTTTCACTAAAGTGTGTTTGGTAATCTTATACAGAGATCGAGGTAATTTCTTTCATTAACTGTGTTTGGTAATCTTATACAGAGATCGAGGTAATTTCTTTCACAAAGATGTGTTTGGTAATCTTATACAGAGATCGAGGTAATTTCTTTCACTAAAGTGTGTTTGGTAATCTTATACAGAGATCGAGGTAATTTCTTTCATTAACTGTGTTTGGTAATCTTATACAGAGATCGAGGTAATTTCTTTCACAAAGGTGTGTTTGGTAATCTTATACAGAGATCGAGGTAATTTCTTTCACTAAAGTGTGTTTGGTAATCTTATACAGAGATCGAGGTAATTTCTTTCATTAACTGTGTTTGGTAATCTTATACAGAGATCGAGGTAATTTCTTTCACAAAGATGTGTTTGGTAATCTTATACAGAGATCGAGGTAATTTCTTTCACTAAAGTGTGTTTGGTAATCTTATACAGAGATCGAGGTAATTTCTTTCATTAACTGTGTTTGGTAATCTTATACAGAGATCGAGGTAATTTCTTTAACAAAGGTGTGTTTGGTAATCTTATACAGAGATCGAGGTAATTTCTTTCATTAACTGTGTTTGGTAATCTTATACAGAGATCGAGGTAATTTCTTTCACTAAAGTGTGTTTGGTAATCTTATACAGAGATCGAGGTAATTTCTTTCACTAAAGTGTGTTTGGTAATCTTATACAGAGATCGAGGTAATTTCTTTCATTAACTGTGTTTGGTAATCTTATACAGAGATCGAGGTAATTTCTTTCACAAAGGTGTGTTTGGTAATCTTATACAGAGATCG
Source organism: Megaustenia siamemsis (assembly GCA_032433765.1). Taxonomy (NCBI): domain Eukaryota; kingdom Metazoa; phylum Mollusca; class Gastropoda; order Stylommatophora; family Ariophantidae; genus Megaustenia; species Megaustenia siamemsis. The sequence goes on from JAVIAB010000139.1 coordinate 20,538,209, forward strand.
AGGTAATTTCTTTCACAAAGGTGTGTTTGGTAATCTTATACAGAGATCGAGGTAATTTCTTTCACAAAGGTGTGTTTGGTAATCTTATACAGAGATCGAGGTAATTTCTTTCACAAAGGTGTGTTTGGTAATCTTATACAGAGATCGAGGTAATTTCTTTCACAAAGGTGTGTTTGGTAATCTTATACAGAGATATGAGGAATTTACCTTTGCATTTTAGAAAATGCTGTGACAAGTGGCAGAGTGGCTATGGGGACTCTGTGTACTGGTTCCATGGATAGAATAGAGAGACATGATGTAATTGCTTTCACCAAGTATCTTCAGCATTTGGTTAGCATCCCAAACCACAAAGTTAACCCCACTCAGCGCAGTCAGTGGCCATCCTTAGCTGCGCCAGTTCTGGCACACTTTTTTCATCGATGCTCTTTCATTGTTCTATGAGCCGCGATAGAGCATTGCTTGGTGGGGATTGAATTCTGATCGAGGCTCCTAACTCAGACCAACTTGATGTGGGTACACAATCTTTACTGGGATAGAAATACAGCACTGGCGCAATACTGACCACACGACCAAAAAGTTCCGCTATGACAAAAATGTGGACACTAACGTCATATGGGACATGACAGAGATTATCTCCCTCTTTCCTGTAATTCTTCAACGCCAAGTTGTTCTTGTCTGTCTGTGTTTCGTATCCTCTCTTTCCTTTTAAATCAATCTTTCCTGCTGTCGCAATTGTTTTTTATTTTATTTTATTTTTGAGCTGTCCCATTCATAAAGGCATTTTTGGCCTACGCTTTTCGATTTCCTACTGCTACAGATTCGCACGGGATTAAATGCGCGCGGAACATTGTATTTTGCTGTTATCCGAGAGGGCTAAGCATCGGATATCACTGCCCAGAGACAAATGGAGTTCCCCTAAGAAACTATTAATTCGCTTTTCGACAATTTTCCCACCGTCTGTGGTGGGTATCGAGCCTGGGACCTTCTTGTCCATTTGCCGACGTCTTACTCTAGACTGTAATAGTATATCGACTAGCGTTTAATAGATCACATTATGGGAGATAGAGATATAGCTCGGGTCGGATAGTTTAGCAGTTACCCATAACTTAGGTAGAGATAAAAGCAGTAACAGAATTATAAGGGAAAATTGAAAAAAATATAAAAAAGGTAAGGTAAAAGCTTTACGTGGTTAGTAGACGACACAGATTTGAACGACGTTTCGGCTCAATAGGCCTTCAGCAGGAACAGACAAACAACAACACACACAGATATGTAAGTAAATATAACTAATCCTACATGGCTAACTAGTAATGAAATATCCAAAACAAAATAATCGAAAAATGTTAAAGAAAAGCAAATTGACTTCCCTTGTGTCGTGGGCACTGGTCAAGACTGGAAAAAGGGCGCGTAGCGTGGGTCTGGCTGTAATATACCCTCTGGACAGGGGTGGAGGGTACTAAAAATACACGAGTGGGGGGAACGCTGTCTAGGTTACGCCGGCTAGCAAGGACGCCGAAGTATCTAAGGCTCGTAAATACAGGTGTGCACACACTCACAGATGCGCGTATCGATGCGTGTGTACATATGTGCACGTGCAAGTTGACGTGCAATTACTAATATGCATCAACACGCATATATACATGCATACACAAACATATATGTGCATACAAGCAAGTACACACATACATGAGTATACACATATATATATGTGTATATATGTATATATATATATATATATACACACACACCCATACCCGCACATATGAACACATACATAAGCGCATCCATACGGGGATACTAACATAACTATAACACAGACACCGAATAACATAGCAAGTTTTTGGAGTGGAAAATTGTAGCTGTTATTGGGAAGGTAGGGGAATAGATGTAAACTTGACTTGACTTGACCGTCACATGTCCAGAAATTAGGTTGATAAACAAACTCGCGGGTCTTTAAAGTATACGAGAGAGATGAGAGATCTTAGAGTACATGTTAGCATTATTTTTGAAACTCAGAGGTTAACTAAATGTCAAGATAGAATTTGTTTTGCAAAATTTGACACAAAAGTAATCTAGAGTTGAACTTCACATTCACCCATTGGTTGATAGATAACGAAGCCGCCTACTAAGTCAATAAATTATGCAAATGAGACTGATGTATTTAATCTCATGCATTAACAGAATTAACGAATAAGGGTAGAAAGTATTTCAAGGTAGGGTTTATTAAAGAACAAGGAATTAAAGATACATTCGCAGTCACTATATCAAACAAATACCAAGTCATCCAACAACTAGAAAATACAATAAATATAGAAGATCATTGGAAATAGGTAAAAGATATATGGAAAGAGACATGCGAAGAAACACTGGGGAACAGAGAACGCCAGAATAAGGCATGGATGACAGCAGAGACCCTGGATAAAAGTAAAGAAAGAAAGAACAAGAAAGCATAGATAAATAAAAACAAAACGAGAAGTAATAAAGCCAAGACACAGGTAGCTTACACAGAGGTGAACAAAGAAGTGAGAAGATGCATTAAAAGGGATAAGAGGAAATATATAGATGAACTAGCTAAAGAGGCAGAAGAAGCAGCAAATAAAGGGAATATGAAAGAATTGTACAACAGCACAAAGAAATTAAGTCGAAAATACAAACATATCAATGCCTTTATTAAAAATAAGAAAGGAAATCTGCTTAGTAATATAAGGGAACAAATGGAGAGATGGAAAGATCACTTTGAAGAACTTTTGAACAGACCCGGCTCAAATAATCCAGCAGAAGAAGAGTTACACGTTAACTGTGGAAAACCAAGCAAAGAAGAAATAATGAAAGCCATCAAGCTTCATTTAAAAAAATGGTAAAGCCATAGGACCAGATGAAATTCCTTCGGAAGCCATCAAAGCAGATATTAACACCTCTACCAAGATGTTACATAATCTATTAGATAAAATTTGGGAGAGGGAAGAAATACCTAAAGACTGGAAAGAAGGTTATATGATCAAACTACCAAAGAAAGGAAGTTTACAGGAGTGCACAAATTATAGGGCAATTATGCTACTATCAGTGCCAGGAAAAATATTAAGCAGAATCATTCTGGAGAGACTAAAAGAGGTCATAGAGAAATATTTGAGAGATGAACAAGCAGGTATTAGGAAGAACAGACCATGTGCTGATCAAATAACTACTCTGCGTATAATAGTTGAACAAAGTTTAGAACTAAAATCCCCACTTTATATTGGATTCATAAATTACGAAAAGGCATTTGCTAATTTAGACAGAAGAATGCTTTGGAAGTTGCTGAGTCATTACGGAATCCCCATAAAGTTTATTAACCTGATTAAAAACAATATATGAAGGAACGAAATGTAGTGTGGTGCATGAAGGACAGCTTACAGAAACATTTGAAATAAGAACAGGAGTAAGGCAGGGATGTCTTCTGTCTCCATTTCTCTTTCTACTGGCCATAGATTGGATTATGAAAATAACTCAAAACAACAGAAATGGGATCCAGTGGTCACTGACCAAACAACTTGATGATTTAGACTTTGCTGATGACATAGCTCTCCTATCACACAGCCATCAACAGATGCAGGATAAAATGAGCATACCTGATGAGAGATCACAACAGCTAGGACTGAAGATTAATAGAGATAAGATCAACATTATGAGAATTAATACAGTTGTCAATAACCAAATAAAACTAGGAGAAATACCTCTACTAGACGTACAATCTTACATATATCTGGGCAGTAATATAGATAAAGAGGGAGGAACAGAAAATGATACCAAAATAAGGATATCAAAAGCAAGAGGGGCTTTTGTTGCACTGGGAAACATATGAAAATCCCAAAGAAATTAGGTTAAATACAAAAATAAAAATTTTCAACTCAAATGTTAAGTCGGTCCTATTATGTGGCTGTGAAACATGGAGAACAACAAAATTTACAATCATGAAAATACGGACTTTCATTAATGGATGCTTACGCAGAATAAAAAGATGGAAATGGCAGGACAAAATCACTAACATAGAATTATGGAAATGTACCAGTCAAATACCAGTGGATAAAGAGATACAGCGAAGACGATGGCGCGGGATAGGACACACACTGCCGAAGCCAACTGAGAGTATTACACAACAGGCCCTTTTTTGGAATCCCCAAGGGAAAAGACAAAGAGGAAGACCAAGGAATTCTTGGAGAAGACAGATAGAAGCCGAGATGAAGATGATGGAGAAGACATGGAATGATCTTAAGAGAATGGCAAAAACAAAGAACGACTTGGAAAGTGTTTGTTGAAGACCTATGCTCCACTGGGAGCTAAAAAGATAGAAGAAGAAGAATTAACAGAATTAGGGAAGAGTTTAGAACTATTTGAGAAACATCATAGCAACCTCCAGTAACACCGATGGAGAGAAACACATAAGGTTAGAAACATAGAGATGTAGAAGGAAAATCCAGTGATAGGTCAGTCAGGAAGACATAGTTTATTTGGGAAGTGTTTCAAGATAAATTCAGAAGTGTTGTGTTCCAGAGAACAATAGTAAGTAGATTAAGAGAAGCATTGAATAAGTCAAGATATAGATATAGAATAGCAAATGTATAGCAAGACGAGTTTAACATTTGATAAAATGAAAGTTAGAGTTATAAATGTCACAGACAATATGTACTAAGATATGTCTCAAATAAATATCGGTGTTAACCTCTTGAGCGCACCCAGACCAAGAACATTAATTTTATAACTGGAATTTATAATCTTATGTACTGCACTACACACTTCACCTGTACGAACAAAGATAAAATAAACATGAATAAGCAAAATTCATAGTCTGTAATTGTTTACTACATGGATCCATATCAAGACAGTGTTAGTACGTCGTGTTGTGACCTATTTGTGATAATTATGAAAATATGCAAGCTCTGTATCATGAAATAGATAGTAGCAGTTCCCAGTCAAAAGGTATGACTCTGGAGAAAACTAAGACGATAGATACTATCACATGAGACCACCCAGAGAAAGTGAACATTCATGTCAACATACCTGAAAATTGTTGAGCTTGCTATTATTGTAGCTTGAAACACAAGCGATATGCCAGTACCTGTTTTGGGAAGAAGAAGAAAGATAACATTTATAGAGTTGATATTTCTGTTTGTGACCGTCTCAGATTTTGATTGCTGTTGACTGCGCTATCATCATCAGTAACATTACCGACAATCATTATCAATGAAATGCTGTAGTGACTTGCCACTAAATACAAGCGGCACAATGGCCGATAGATTGTTCCATTTGATGCATGGTCATGAACTACTACTACTAAATCTATGGTAAGTCAGAATTCAGAAATTAACTCCTCTTTCCATTCTCTCTCTCTCTTTCTTTCTTTCTCTAAGGAGCCTCGGTGGCTGAGTGGTTAGTGTGCTCGCTTCCTGATCAGAAGGGTTCGAGTTCGATCCCCAGACGTTGGGGATTTTTTTTTAGACCGACAAGGCTATGAGGTTCACCCAGCCTCTGAAATTGTGTATCAGAGATTTTTCTGGGAAGTAAAGGCGGCCTGACGTGATACCGACCACAACACCTAAAAAATGTGCCGTGACCATAGACAGATATTATCACTAACACCATATTCCCCATTCACCTAGCAAGGATTGGAACACACATATTCAACAATTTTTAATTATTGATGTTTGTATTTATTTTTCATGGGCCCATTTCTTGATCTTGATCCTTCCAGCGCCACTAGACATCGTAGCAGGAGCTACTGAGTTAAGTGCTCTGTGCACACTATCAGCTGTGTGTTTCATCCGTTTTGATCGCGTTTCGATATTCCAATTGTTTACGATGAATGATGATATCGTATGACAGGGAACAGTGGCTGTGTTCACTTTCTGTGAGGTTTCGCCTTATGTCTTCTGGCGTTTGCTGAGACTGCTATGATGGGGACAACAGCTACCTTTCTTTGTTTGGAGATGAGATAGTAATTCGGATGATTCCACTGGCACGGGCGATTGAGCAATTATGGATTTTAATTCGTTTGCAGTGATACGGGGGCCTTCCATAACCAAAAACCTAAAGAGCTAAATAGACATCGTATAGTGCTATAGGGCTCGCAGTGTTTGTCGCTATACTTCTCTATTGAGATATATCACGAGATGATGATCGATCTTATTCAATGAGTCAATGTCAGCAACTTTGCTTCACTTGTAAGTGTTCTCTTTAGTGTATCTCGATGTCTTCCTCTTTTTTCTGTATCCTGATATTTCCCATTGAGAAGCCTGTTCTTGAATCCTTGCTGTCGCTTCTCAAAACAAAACTCAATATGGGCCCAGTTAATATGAAATGAAATTAATAAACTATTGAAAGAATAACGTTATAAATTACAACTGACAAGAAGTGCCTAAATTCTAGCTTTCATTATTTTGTTTTTATAACTAATCTCTACATGGAAAGAATCTACATAAAAATACTTAGACTGGATCTTCTTCTTCTTTTTTCTTTTCACTGATACCTAAAAGGTGTCGTGGTTTATATCATTTGTCGTTCTTGAGCTGCTCGAATTGTCTGAATTAGTGATTTTCCTTTGTTGTTACATGTCTCTGTCATTGCATCTATCCATCTTCTTCTGGGTCTTCCTCTTGGTCTTTTTCCATGCATTCTCGAGAAGGACGCCCTTGATGGTGATTGGTAAAGATTCATTCTGACCAGGTGGCCAAACCATTTAAGTTGTTGTTCTATATATTCTTGGCATGGTTTTGTTCCTACTATTTTTCTTATGGTTTCATTTGGTATTCTATCTCTTCTTGTGTTGTTTGTTACTTATCTCAAGCAACGCATATCACATGTATTGATCTTTCTTCATTGTGATTTAGAAAGGGTCCATGTTTGACTTTTATAGCATAAAGTTGGTATGAAAATGATATTTATCATTTGTTGTTTAGCTGGCATAGAAATGTTTGGATGTCTAGCAATGGTGAAAGCTGGTATGTGACAGCATTTGCTTTTTGTATTCTTATGTCAATTTCTCTGTCTAGTTTTCCATCTTCTGTGAACATTGTGCCTAAATACTTGAATTCCTCTACTTGTTTTATTTCTTTATCTTTGATCTTGATGTTTAATGGGTGTCTTAATTTGCTTATTCTTATAGCCTCTGTTTTTGCTATGTTAATGTTCATACTGTAGTTTGTGCAGCTTTTATCTAGAGATGTTAAATGCTGTTGTAGCAGGTTTTTATCCTCATATATTAGGCATTGGTCATCTGCGAAGAGTAGCTCGTTGATGTTGGAATTTTCTACCTCTATGTTATTATTTGATTTGTCCTTATTGTTGGTTGTTTCCTGATTTATTTTGTCCATATATATGATGTAGAGGAGTGGTGAGAGGACACATCCTTGTCTTACTCCTGTTGTAACCTGAAACCATTCTGACAGACCTTCCGATGTTCTGACGGCACTTTGACTGTTTTTATATAATGCCATTATATTATCTAGTAGTAAACTGGATAAAAGACGCAAACTTCACAAATCATGACGTGGCTACGCTTCTGTAGTTGTACAATATCAATCTAACGGCAAGAGAACGCTATGTACAACGCACATTGCTCATTGTGATTGAAACATTTTGTTGATTATGTGTAATTTACTTATCAACGAACAACAGTTGCCAGTTGCCACAGTTTATGTATCCTAGCAAATGCCACACTGTTGACAGTTGTTGCCAAATTGGTATTTTCAATAAAAATTTGCTCACTGCGCACTTTCGCTACAACTGCTTGGACATGTCATCGTAATTTATTACGTAATTATAAACACTAATTATATTTACAATTTATCAACACGTATGCACTACAGTGTTGCTGTGTCAGTTTTGTGATTGTACTTTCTAAGATTTGCTGAATACATTTGCTGTGGTACAGCCTAAACGTGTTAACAGAACGTTGTTTCAAAAAATGCATTGACTGTGGTACAGCCTAAACGTGTTAACTGAACCTTGTTTCAAAAAATACATTGACTGTGGTACAGCCTAAACGTGTTAACTGAACGTTGTTTCAAAAAATAAATTGACTGTGGTACAGCCTAAACGTGTTAACTGAACGTTGTTTCAAAAAAGACATTGACCGTGGTACAGCCTAAACGTGTTAACTGAACCTTGTTTCAAACAATACATTGACTGTGGTACAGCCTAAACGTGTTAACTGAACCTTGTTTCAAACAATACATTGACTGTGGTACAGCCTAAACGTGTTAACTGAGCGTTGTTTGAACGTACTTAGCCAACTTCGACCTCTGGATTATTTTCCTTGAAATGCACTTTCGTTAGCTCTTTGTGCCACAAGAACTGAGAACTCTTTTCTTGTAACTGCAAATAACGGTAGCTAGTGTCAAGGCAGGATGATTTAAAACAGACTGGTACATCTGAACGATATAACCAGTTCAATTTCAGAAGGTTGTTGTACTTAAATTACGCTGCTAAATATTTCAAGCACTTCATGACACCCTAATACACAGTTGAATCTGATTGAAGAACGCGAGAATAACAGTAGTCGTATCTCAATAGACGAGCTACTTCGCTAGTATTTTCAGCAACTTCACGGAGCGAAGCAATGAATACGTCCCGACTATGAGAAAGAGAATTATGTCCAAAAACGTTCACTCCTTGCAGACCATCAGATGTGAGACACACCCTTTAACCCACCGATATCAGTGCATTAGACTGAAATATAAAGTAGCACACATTTCTGAAGGATAGAAAGGAAAACATGTGCTGTGTTGCAGCAGTCAGCAACGGAGTTAGTAACCACGAGAGTGGAATAGCTGAACACACGCGTTACATGATGGTTTACTTGTTTATAGTTGTTGTTCCTAAAGGCTAAATTATGCATCAAATACATTCTTTTTTCCTTATTGATTTTCCTTTCAACTTCAATGGGGAAATATGGTTTGCTGTGTATTGCTTTTCTGTTGACTTCTCTTGATGTGACATTTCTTATATATTCTAATATTCCATCAATACATGTTTTTGTGTAGTCGGCTTTGGATGTGGTGTTCTCTTAGCGTTTGTTGTGTTGTTCGTTGTGTCAGGTTTTAATTTGTCTGATGTATTATGTAGCCAAACAATTTTATCTATGTTTTATTTCTATACTCAACGACGAGAGTCATTCCTAGTTTCTTTCTTAATTCTTTACTGTTTTTTTCTATCAGACATGATTCCTGCCATGCGTCTAACACATTCAGTGGTTATTTTTCTGATTGTTTTCGGGGTTAGCTTCCAGGTCTGGCATGGTAACACATTGGAAAGAAGATTGTATTGTTGAGTGTCCGTTTTGTCTCTGGATTATTTCATTGACTATAAGCAGACACATTATTGATACCGATCTGTGACCAAAAAATAAAAATAAAAACCAATCTTTACGGCATTTTCCCATTATCGGGATCTCCGGGGGCGGGGGGGGGGGCTTATAGGACCGGAGAATATTGATTGCTTGCAAAGTGCGATGGACAGTTTCCAGCTAGCAGTTGAGATCCTCCTGGCTTCTGGAAGGCAGTATCTGTAAACAGTCATGCGTTTCTAAATTTATTTAGGAACATACTTTTGCTTTGTTGATCTTCTGTCACTTATCTCATTATGCTTTATACAAAAAAATTTACAAGGAAATATTGAAGTTGATGGAAAGAACCTAGAAAGAGTTTAAGAATATAACAATCTTGTACATACGGACATTACACAAACAATTGAAAATATAAGACAGAAATAAACAAAAGAATATGAATGGCAAAAACCAATTTTAACATGAAAAATATACTCACATCAAAGTAAATAATAGAAATAAAACAACGAATTGCAAAATGCTATATTTACTCAACCTTCTTATATGGTGCAGAAACATGGACATTAGATAAGAAAACAGAACAGAAAATTGAAGCCCTTGAAATATGAATCTATAGAAAAGAGAGGAGAATTGGGTGGAAGGAAAAGAATACAAACAATGAAGTTCTGAATCAGCTGAAAATTAAAAAAAAAGAATTACTTAACAGAATTCGAAAAAAAAAGAACTGACATTTTTTCAACAAGTGAAGAGACATAATTCCCTCCTAAAAGTCATCTTGGAAGGGACGGTACAAGGTAGACGAGGCAGAGCAGACTATGACTAAAGTAGACTGATAACCTCAAAAGATGGACAGATGAACCTATGACAACGTACACAACCAAGAGACAGAGTATTTTGACGCTCCATGGTACCCAATCTTCGATGTGGAGACGGAACCGAATGAATTATTATTATTATTATTTAAAAAAAAAAGAAAGACTTATCTACAATAAATGCAACAAGTGTATGAACTGCCTTACCAAAAAGAACAGCAAAAGCTGACTCCTGCTGGCGATTCTCTTCAATGAGTGAAGGTGTGTAGATGCCAAGTATAGTTAAACATGCCCCAGTTAACAGCACATAGCCATATCCAACAGTGTGCAACAGGTAGGAAGTAACAGGAGCTGCAGGAAGAAAACCCAACATTATTGGAGCTTTGTCCGCTAGTGTTCCTTAAAGTTTATATTATATTAGACTAATGATGGTCAATATTTGTATAATATGAAACATCACTTGACAATTGTGAGTTCTTTGTAGACTAATGATGGTCAATATTTGTATAATATGAAACATCACTTGACAATTGTGAGTTCTTTGTAGACTAATGATGGTCAATATTTGTATAATATGAAACATCACTTGACAAGACAATTGTGAGTTCTTTGTAGACTAATGATGGTCAATATTTGTATAATATGAAACATCACTTGACAATTGTGAGTTCTTTGTAGACTAATGTTGGTCAATATTTGTATAATATGAAACATCACTTGACAAGACAATTGTGAGTTCTTTGTAGACTAATGATAGTCAATATTTGTATAATATGAAACATCACTTGACAATTGTGAGTTCTTTGTAGACTAATGTTGGTCAATATTTGTATAATATGAAACATCACTTGACAATTGTGAGTTCTTTGTAGACTAATGATGGTCAACGTTTTCATAAATTCAAACTTCTAATGATTAATATTGGTTAGTGTTTGCATACAATCAACACTACTGTTTTCATATTCAAAAACACGCACACAAAATGTGATCAACTCTAACGATGTATTTGAAACAACATCTACATCAATTTCAATGCTGAGAGCGTCAACGATAGAACTCCCCTTAAACCCATACGGGATTAATATTTTGTACTCTCATCAGTCAGATACCTATTTACGGCTGAAATGACAAAAAAACTTTGATGTTACATAGTGAACAAAAAAATTGTCTTTGAGATGACTCGGTTCTTTAACAATTGTTACTTTTATTGTCGTGATCCTTGCTAAGAAACCGGTAGACTGAAAAAATGTACTGCATGAAAGTAAACTTCGAGAACTTGGTCGATTTTTCCATCAGGGAAGTCCAACTAGACCTGTGGTTAGTAAATTCAGGACAAGAAGTCGGTTTCGATACTCCGATCGACAGGTTTGTTGAAGTGATTTGTGATTCTGGTCAAGCTTCTGGGTTCTCCCTGCCTTAAGTGGGAACCAGATTGTATTTTTGTGTGGGGAGGAAGAACAGAACAAGCGTATTGTAGACTACTTTTTGCTTCTTATTTTTCTATTTTAACTCCAGTTAGAGTGTAGGTCTTCAACAAACAGTTTTCAAGACGTCATTAATTACCCACAAATGTGCCGACGGCTTAAAAAAAATGTAGGCGTTAACACCGTGCCAGCGGTTCTTAGCTTTCTCTTTATAAAGATCTCTATGGATATCTTTTAGTGTCGTGGACCATCAAGACTTAAATGCACATGAAAAACTTGAACGTTTTTCAAATTGTTATCATCAGTTTATTGCAAATAGATAAAGAATAATAATAATAATGATCTTTAATTATATCCAAACAAATTATAACAATAAACACATACAGTCATGAGTAGTAGAGAATGCTGTTAATGCCCCCCCTTTTCTGCTTGTATACTTTATATAGAAAAAAACGCAGCTGCGTGTATACTTTTTATATAGAAAAAAACGCAGCGGTTAATGCCCCCCTAACCTTTTCTGCTGTATACTTTCTATATAGAAAAAAACGAAAAAAAAACGCAGCAAGACGGATCAACCAAGACAGCGAGACCTTGGTGAGCATAGGTGACCTATTGATGCGCACTGCCTCACGATATGTGTGTGCTTGTAAATAAATAGTGTTGTGATGATTTGAAAAAGGAGGAAAGCAGGTGCTAGCTCTAGCTTGCTCATCAGTAATACTGGTTCGCTATCTCTCTCTCTCTCTCTCTCTCTATCTCTCTCTCTATCTCTCTACCTCTCCATCGCTATCTCTTTCACTCTCGATCATTCTCTCTCCAATTCCGTCTCTGTCTCTCGCGTTATCTCTCTCCCTCTCCGTCTCTCTCGTTATCTCTCCCCCTCTCCATCGCTCTCTCCTTCTCTCAATCTCTTGTCTCTTTCGTTATCTCTCTCTCCTCTCTCTCTCTCTCTCCTAACATTCCACCCTCCATCGTACATTTAGCTTCCGTCATAGACTTCCCTCCATTGTAACACTTACTCATTCTCGCCATTTAAACCCATTAGCTCTACTTAGCTCCCCTAAATTTCTCTCTCTCTCTCTCTCTCTCTACTATTCCAGCCTAGATTTCCGTCCATTTAAACACTTACTCATTCTCACCATTTATCCCTATCATCTCGCCTTCCTTCTCTCTCTCTCTCTCTCTTTCTCCCCTATCCTCTCTTAGACTTCTAACCTATCAGTCCACCCTCCGCCTCTCCCTTTACCTCCCCCGCCCTCCCTCATATTTTTAGCGTCCCTCCTATTGTAACACTTGATTATTCTCACCATTTATACCTAGCATCTCGCCTTCTTTCTCATAGGCTTCTCTCTCTCGCTCTCTCTCTCTTCTAACCCCCTACTAGACCTCTCTCCTACCATTCCACCTTTCTTCCTCTCTCTCTTTCTCTCTCTTTACCTCGCCTAGCTTTCCGCCTTCATTCGCATTTTTTACCTTAACGCCAGTGTAACACATTAATAACATTGAATATCAATTACAAAAAGACTTGAAATATCTACTTTTTAAAGAACCAATAAGATAAACATATGAAAAACGAAGGAATAATACACTCGACAAGGCTTAACATACGTACTTTATACACATCACCATTAATACAACTGAAATTCCTTTAATGATAACCTATCACATCGTTATGAGCTAAGAGAAAAACAGAAAAAAAAATTCAACTTACACCGTAAAATATTCCACTACAACAGAGACCGCTAGACTGAACAGTACTATGAAAATAAACGTCCGTGAATCAAGCGCGCTTATAACACGAAGTCTCACATCCGACTAGTTTAAATATAATCTGGTAAATAAAAGTTAGGAGACAAGGGCAGAAACCTAGGAGGCAAGGGCAGAAACCTAGGAGGCAAGGACAGAAACCTAGGAGGCAAGGACAGAAACCTAGGAGGCAAGGACAGAAACCTAAGAGGCAAGGGCAGAAACCAAGGAGGGAAGGTCAGAAACCTAGGAGGCAAGGTCAGAAACCTAGGAGGCAAGGTCAGAAACCTAGGAGGCAAGGTCAGAAACCTAGGAGGCAAGGACAGAAACCTAGGAGGCAAGGTCAGAAACCTAGGAGGCAAGGTCAGAAACCAAGGAGGCAAGGGTAGAAACCTAAGAGGCAAGGGCAGAAACCAAGGAGGGATGTCAGAAACCTAGGAGGCAAGGTCAGAAACCTAGGAGGCAAGGTCAGAAACCTAAGAGGCAAGGGCAGAAACCTAAGAGGCAAAGACAGAAACCTAGGAGGCAAGGTCAGAAACCTAGGAGGCAAGGTCAGAAACCTAGGAGGCAAGGGCAGAAACCTAAGAGGCAAGGGCAGAAACCTAAGAGGCAAAGACAGAAACCTAGGAGGCAAGGTCAGAAACCTAGGAGGCAAGGGCAGAAACCTAGGAGGCAAGGGCAGAAACCTAGGAAGCAAAGGCTGAAAACAAGGAGGGAAGGTCAGAAATCTAGGAAGCTGTGTTAGAAAACAAGGAGGGAAGGTCAGAAAGGACACACCATTAATACAACTTAAATTCCTTTAATGATAACCTATCACATCGTTATGAGATAAGAGAAAAACAGAAGAAAAAAATTCAACTTACACCGTAAAATATTCCACTACAACACAGACCGCTAGACTGAACAGTACTTTGAAAATAAACTTCCGTGAATCAAGCGCGCTTATAACACGAAGTCTCACATCCGACTAGTTTAAATATAATCTGGTAAATAAAGTTGGACGACACTATTCCACCCTCGACTAACATCTAGGTTAACCAATCAGAGAGAGGATTTCTATCGGACACCCACCAACGAAATGACTGACCTCTGGATTAACTAATCAGAGAAAAAGATTACTGTTATCGTGATAACTGACCTCATTTTCAACTTGGAGTGCTGTCGAGTCTGACGCGTGGGTTACTTTAAATCGAGTCGGCCCTGATACAATCCACCTAGCGGGTCAATGGTGGGAGGAAATAATACAGGTGACGGGTTACTTGAACGCGTTTTGACCCCTGATGCAATACCAGGAGTTCCATGACAGTCATAAATAGTTGGATACAACGAGCAGGAAGTTATATTCAAGGTCCAAATAGAGTGGCCAAATCACTAACATTTTACCTCCAGAACACAACAATTTAGGCTCATACTAAAAAAGTCGACCTAAAAATCCCAAAAAAGCTACTCACATAGTCATAATAGTTAGACACAACGAGTAGAAAGTTATATTCAAGGTCCAAAAAACGTTATTTTAGACATCCCCATAGCAAAAAGGCACTTATAACTCACTTTCGAAATTGTTACCCCCTTACTATTTTTAGGGATACGCCCATAAAATCGGTAAAAATCGTAAATTTTCACTCTAGGCATACCCCAAACTTTATTTTAGACATCCCGACACCAAAAATTAACTTAAAAATCACTTTTGAAATTGTTACCCCCCTTACCATTTTTGAGGGTTACGCCCATGGAATCGATAAAAATCGTAAATTTAGCACGCAGGCTTACCTAAAACTTTATTTTAGACATCCCCATTGCAAAAATTAACTTAAAAATCACTTTTGAAATTGTTACCCCCTTAACATTTTTGAGGGTTACGCCCCTGAAATCGATTTAAAAAATCGTAAATTTAGCACGTAGGCTTACTTAAAACTTTATTTTAGACATCCCCATACCAAAAATTTACTTAAAAATCACTTTTGAAATTGTAACCCCCCTTACCATTTTTGAGGGTTACGCTCCTGAAATCGATAAAAAATGGAAATATAACCTCAAGGCATACCTCCCACATAATATTTGACACCCCTACATATCAAATTCCAACAAAAAAACAACAAAAAGCTAGTAGTAGGTGTGGCGGTGAACATGCACGGACATGCACCGAAAGACAATAGATTTGGCACCGATACTGTTTCGTACAGTATCGGTGCCAAAATCGCACGAGAAGTAGTATGTTCACCGCCACACCTACTACTAGCTTTTTGTTGTTTTTTTGTTGGAATTTGATATGTAGGGGTGTCCAATATTATGTGGGAGGTATGCCTTGAGGTTATATTTCCATTTTTTATCGATTTCAAGTGCGTAACCCTCAAAAATGGTAAGGGGGGTTACAATTTCAAAAGTGATTTTTAAGTAAATTTTTGGTATGGGGATGTCTAAAATAAAGTTTTAAGTAAGCCTACGTGCTAAATTTACGATTTTTAAAATCGATTTCAGGGGCGTAACCCTAAAAAATGTTAAGGGGGTAACAATTTCAAAAGTGATTTTTAAGTTAATTTTTGCAATGGGGATGTCTAAAATAAAGTTTTAGGTAAGCCTGCGTGCTAAATTTACGATTTTTATCGATTCCATGGGCGTAACCCTCAAAAATGGTAAGGGGGGTAACAATTTCAAAAGTGATTTTTAAGTTAATTTTTGGTGTGGGGATGTCTAAAATAAAGTTTGGGGTATGCCTAGAGTGAAAATTTACGATTTTTACCGATTTCATGGGCGTAACCCTCAAAAAATGATAAGGGGGTAAAATCCTAAAAGTGGTTTTTAATGTAAATTTTTGCAATGGGGATGTCTAAAATAAAGTTTGGGGTATGACTAGCGTGAAAATTTACGATTTTTACCGATTTTATGGGCGTAACCCTCAAAAATGCTAATGGGGTAAAATCCTAAAAGTGGTTTTTTATGTAAATTTTTGTAATGGGGATGTCTAAAATAAAGTTTGGGGTATGCCTAGAGTGAAAATTTACGATTTTTACCGATTTTATGGGCGTATCCCTAAAAATAGTAAGGGGGTAACAATTTCGAAAGTGAGTTATAAGTGCCTTTTTGCTATGGGGATGTCTAAAATAACGTTTTTTGGACCTTGAATATAACTTTCTACTCGTTGTGTCTAACTATTATGACTATGTGAGTAGCTTCTTTTGGGATTTTTAGGTCGACTTTTTTAGTATGAGCCTAAATTGTTGTGTTCTGGAGGTAAAATGTTAGTGATTTGGCCACTCTTTTTGGACCTTGAATATAACTTCCTGCTCGTTGTATCCAACTATTTATGACTGTCATGGAACTCCTGGTATTGCATCAGGGGTCAAAACGCGTTCAAGTAACCCGTCACCTGTATTATTTCCTCCCACCATTGACCCGCTAGGTGGATTGTATCAGGGCCGACTCGATTTAAAGTAACCCACGCGTCAGACTCGACAGCACTCCAAGTTGAAAATGAGGTCAGTTATCACGATAACAGTAATCTTTTTCTCTGATTAGTTAATCCAGAGGTCAGTCATTTCGTTGGTGGGTGTCCGATAGAAATCCTCTCTCTGATTGGTTAACCTAGATGTTAGTCGAGGGTGGAATAGTGTCGTCCAACTTTATTTACCAGATTATATTTAAACTAGTCGGATGTGAGACTTCGTGTTATAAGCGCGCTTGATTCACGGAAGTTTATTTTCAAAGTACTGTTCAGTCTAGCGGTCTGTGTTGTAGTGGAATATTTTACGGTGTAAGTTGAATTTTTTTCTTCTGTTTTTCTCTTATCTCATAACGATGTGATAGGTTATCATTAAAGGAATTTCAGTTGTATTAATGGTGTGTCCTTTCTGACCTTCCCTCCTTGTTTTCTAACACAGCTTCCTAGATTTCTGACCTTCCCTCCTTGTTTTCAGCCTTTGCTTCCTAGGTTTCTGCCCTTGCCTCCTAGGTTTCTGCCCTTGCCTCCTAGGTTTCTGACCTTGCCTCCTAGGTTTCTGACCTTGCCTCCTAGGTTTCTGTCTTTGCCTCTTAGGTTTCTGCCCTTGCCTCTTAGGTTTCTGACCTTGCCTCCTAGGTTTCTGACCTTGCCTCCTAGGTTTCTGACATCCCTCCTTGGTTTCTGCCCTTGCCTCTTAGGTTTCTACCCTTGCCTCCTTGGTTTCTGACCTTGCCTCCTAGGTTTCTGACCTTGCCTCCTAGGTTTCTGTCCTTGCCTCCTATGTTTCTGACCTTGCCTCCTAGGTTTCTGACCTTGCCTCCTAGGTTTCTGACCTTGCCTCCTAGGTTTCTGACCTTGCCTCCTAGGTTTCTGACCTTCCCTCCTTGGTTTCTGCCCTTGCCTCTTAGGTTTCTGTCCTTGCCTCCTAGGTTTCTGTCCTTGCCTCCTAGGTTTCTGTCCTTGCCTACTAGGTTTCTGCCCTTGCCTCCTAGGTTTCTGCCCTTGTCTCCTAACTTTTATTTACCAGATTATATTTAAACTAGTCGGATGTGAGACTTCGTGTTATAAGCGCGCTTGATTCACGGACGTTTATTTTCATAGTACTGTTCAGTCTAGCGGTCTGTGTTGTAGTGGAATATTTTACGGTGTAAGTTGAATTTTTTTTTTTTCTGTTTTTCTCTTAGCTCATAACGATGTGATAGGTTATCATTAAAGGAATTTCAGTTGTATTAATGGTGATGTGTATAAAGTACGTATGTTAAGCTTTGTCGAGTGTATTATTCCTTCGTTTTTCATAAATTTATCTTATTGGTTCTTTAAAAAGTAGATATTTCAAGTCTTTTTGTAATTGATATTCAATGTTATTAATGTGTTACACTGGCGTTAAGGTAAAAAATACGAATGAAGGCGGAAAGCTAGGCGAGGTAAAGAGAGAGAAAGAGAGAGAGGAAGAAAGGTGGAATGGTAGGAGAGAAGTCTAGTAGGGGGTTAGAAGAGAGAGAGCGAGAGAGAGAAGCCTATGAGAAAGAAGGCGAGATGCTAGGTATAAATGGTGAGAATAATCAAGTGTTACAATAGGAGGGACGCTAAAAATATGAGGGAGGGCGGGGGAGGTAAAGGGAGAGGCGGAGGGTGGACTGATAGGTTAGAAGTCTAAGAGAGGATAGGGGAGAAAGAGAGAGAGAGAGAGAGAGAGAAGGAAGGCGAGATGATAGGGATAAATGGTGAGAATGAGTAAGTGTTTAAATGGACGGAAATCTAGGCTGGAATAGTAGAGAGAGAGAGAGAGAGAGAGAAATTTAGGGGAGCTAAGTAGAGCTAATGGGTTTAAATGGCGAGAATGAGTAAGTGTTACAATGGAGGGAAGTCTATGACGGAAGCTAAATGTACGATGGAGGGTGGAATGTTAGGAGAGAGAGAGAGAGAGGAGAGAGAGATAACGAAAGAGACAAGAGATTGAGAGAGGGAGAGAGCGATGGAAAGGGGGAGAGATAACGAGAGAGACGGAGAGGGAGAGAGATAACGCGAGAGACAGAGACGGAATTGGAGAGAGAATGATCGAGAGTGAAAGAGATAGCGATGGAGAGGGAGAGAGATAGAGAGAGAGATAGCGAACCAGTATTACTGAAAGAGCAAGCTAGAGCTAGCACCTGCTTTCCTCCTTTTTCAAATCATCACAACACTATTTATTTACAAGCACACACATATCGTGAGGCAGTGCGCATCACGAGGTCACCTATGCTCACCAAGGTCTCGCTGTCTTGGTTGATTCGTCTTGCTGCGTTTTTTTTTCGTTTTTTTTCTATATAGAAAGTATACAGCAGAAAAGGTTAGGGGGGCATTAACCGCTGCGTTTTTTTCTATATAAAAAGTATACACGCAGATGCGTTTTTTTCTATATAAAGTATACAAGCAGAAAAAGGGGGGGCATTAACAGCATTCTCTACTACTGTCATGAATGTGATACACACATACAGTCATGAATGTGATACACATATACTGGGAGTTTATAAAATTTCTGTCCAGTCTAACTTTTAAATTTTGGCTCGGTGGAACTGTAACCGTCAATGTGGATCCCAGAATACACGTCTCAGTTTAAGAGAAGACTTTTGGGTAGAAGTAGTGCCTTTGTTCTCTGGCAATAGAGTTTGATATGGACGGACAGAGATACTCATTCACATTTGTCTCCTAGTTCTCGTCTCAGGCTCCTAACGTCACAACCTTGACCTCGGACTGGGATAACGACAAACTAAGTGCCAGTGGATGATTACTTCCTGACGTCATTGAGTGCAGGGATTCCCAAGAAGAAACCACCAACCACGGCGGAACAAACTTATAAAGATTTAACGATCATGCAAAGGGACCCAGATAATATCTAGAAAATATTACTAAGAATCATCATGAGACGTGTAAGGAACAAAATAAAACCAGAAATAAGTGATAAACAATGTGGATTTGTGGAAGGAAAGGGCACCAATAATGCAATATTCATCTTAAGAACATTGATAGAAAGAGCTGTAGAAGTAAAGAAAGATCTATATATGTGCTTTATAGACTACACAAAATCATTTGACAAAGTAAAGCATGTGGAAATAATCAATATGCTGGAGAAATTAAACATTGATGGCAAGGATCTGCGAATCATAAAAAAACATGTACTGGCAACAAACAGCAGCTATACGAATTAGCAACCAAACAGGACAATTCCAATATATAAAACAAGGAGTCAGTCAAGGATGTGTTCTGTCGCCGGATTTGTTTTCACTTTACAGCGAAAATATTATGAGATCAATAGCAGACCAAAAAAAAAAATTGAAGTCAACGGTCACAACATAAATAATTTACGATATGCGGATGACACAGTCTTAATAGCAGAGACAGAGAATGAACTACAAGAAATGATAGACATAACAGTAAAAGAAAGCAACAAGAAAGGTATCAGTCTGAATAGTAAGAAAACAGAAATAATGGTCATATTGAAGAAACAATCATCACCATCATGCAGCCTAAAAATAGACAGGGCAAATCTGAAACAAGTGCAACGTTTCAAATACTTGGGCACAATAATAACATCAGATAGAAGATGCACCACAGAAATAAAAAGCAGAATAGCTCAGGCCAAAATAGCATTTCTGAAAATGAAAAATATCGTATGCAACAAATCTATGTCAATAGAAGTGAGATTCTGGATGGGAGGGGAAGAACTATGACTTTTGCTGATGATAGTCTGGTATATCGACAGGGAAGAGACAGACGGGGAATCGCCTACACAATGCAAGACGAACTCGATCGCATTTCTTCCTGGTGTGGGGTTTCAGGTGCCTTGGTTAATCCTAATAAAGCATCAGTTTCATGGTTCTCCCTTAACAATAATATCGTTAATACGACCACACCGGTAGTACGAATGGGAGCTGATGAGGTGACCAGGGACAAGTTGATGACATACCTCGGAGTTAAGTTTGATCGCAGCCTGTGTTTTCGGGACCACGTCGACCATGTGATAACAAAATCCCGCAAAGGATTAGCCGCCTTGAAGGTCATGGCAGCTGCCAACATCGAGCAGAGGCTACTTATTCTTCTGTTCCAGGGATTAGTCCTCGCACCAATCGAGTATGCCCTGGCCATTCTTACTGTCAGTACGACTCAAATTGATAGGCTGGAGAAAATACAAAATGAAGCCATGCGCATTATCCTGGGATGTACGAGGGACACTCCCTGTGTAGCAATGAGGTATCTTCTTGACTTTCCAACCATGGATGACAGAATCAAGATCTGGAGAGCACGAGCATACCTGAAGATTAGTACAGATACAGAGCATCCATTGCACCACGTGCTCAACACAGAGAAAGGTACCAGGCTAAAAAGAAGCAAATCATGGGTGGGCCGGGCAGAAGATGTCATCAAACAGGTCTGTGGGCTTACCAATATCAGCGTTGGTGAGGAGTGGATACCGGTGCCTACGTCATTCAAGGGAACTTTCTCATGTATTGTCACACTCGACAGGAAAAGTAGGGAACAGAACCCGGTCGTGGTTAATGCTGAGGTCAACGGTCTCATCTGCGATAATACCGATGAGAAAGATGCAGTCATCTATACAGACGGATCTGTAAGACGACACGAAAGAAGTGCATGGGCATTTACAGCACGCTCAGCAGGCAGAATAGCCAAGGAAGACAGTGTTGCATACGCCATGACCACGAGTAGCATGACAATGGAGGTGATGGCAGTGACCAAGGCATTCAAATGGTTAGAGTCACAAGACTACATCCACGCATGTATACTGAGTGATTCGATGAGCATGATAAAAAAAGCGGAGGCGGGCTTTGTACGCATGCAATGGGTAGAGTCTTTGCAGAAATCCAAAATACGTAAGGTCACCTTTATCTATGTCCCTGGACATGCGGGAGTACGGGGAAATGAGAGAGCGGACAGGTTGGCTAGCTGCGCTGTCGTTGGGGACGGGCAACCGATGGATCGGGCGGACATCATCAATGCCCTTCGAGATGTTGGAAGAGCACAGGACTTCGACAAACACAGATCAACGTCACTTCTTCGGATGATGGAAATGGGAGTTAAGGTGGGCACGGCCAGAAATGAGAAACTTGGTGGCCGTGTAAGAAGACTTATCAACCAACATAGAACTGAAGTCGTCAGTCGCTGGACACTGAGGGAATTGCTGAGGAGGGGATCTGAGCACCTATGGACATGTTCGGAGTGCAATGATGATGACCCGCAAATAACTCAATAACTCAATAACTCAAAGTTAGATAGAGAGTTCATCGGTAATTGATATATAGAACCAATTCTGACATATGGAAGCGAATCATGGACAGTAGACAAACAATAAAAATACGATTAGAGGCCACGGAGATGGGATTTCTCAGAAGAATGTTGAAAGTTCCCTGGACAGCTAAAAAGACCAATGAGGAAGTTCTCAAAGAGGCCAACACAAAAAGGGAGCTCCCAAAAACACATCAGAACGAAACAATCAACATTGTTCAGGCACATCATGTGAAGAGAAAAGTTGGAATATTTGGTTACAACTGGCAAAATAAAAGGAAAGAGAGATCGCGGACGACAAAGAGAGAAAACACTGGATAGCTTGGTGTCATGGCATGGAAAACAGTCAACAACAAAACTGGTACGATGCACTGTAGATAGAAGATTGTGGAAGGACATGATCGCCCACGCCAACCGGTATGGCACATGATGATGATGATAATAATATGACCAAGACAACCTGCACAGGAATCGGCTGCGACCTAAACCAGAAATAACTATGCTCTGTTCTAGACTTAACTGTCTTTTCGTATTTAAACATATATATATATATATAAGTAAAAAGTAAAGTACCCCCGTCACGCCAAGTGGCGTATAGGGAAATATGGTGTTAGTGACCCTATATTTTACAGACCTTCAGCACATGATTTTTTGGGTAATGTGGTCAGTATTACGCCCATGCTGCTTTACTTTCCCAGAAAAAAATCCGGTACCCATCTAAGGCTGGGTGAACCCGGAAGCCGTCGGTTGGGATCGAACTCTACCCCTTGTCCGTGGTAGTCCAGTTCACTAACATATATATATATATATATATATATATATATATATATACATTTGGCCTAGAAAACTACTGGTGAATTATTTATTGTCGAGAAAAACAACAAAAGAAAATAGGATTTGACGGGTTTCAAAGGTAAACGACTTGGCAAAGTCAACTGTTTAACATTCAGAAAAACAACTAAACTGATAATCTTCAACAGATGTAGTCTTCAATGAAAGCAAATAACTTTAATGTAATGTGTGCTTTCTTTTTCTAATTGCAGTAAATTGTTTTTGTTTATTCTCTCTCAGAAAGAGAAATGAATAGATAAGACATAGACAGACGGCCAGACAGGCTGTCAGAGAGATGCGCAACAAAGCTCGAAATGAATGAAGTATATAATAATCAAAGCGATAGAGAACGTGTCATTCAAGAATACTAAGAGGAAGGACCATGGGCGTATGTGTGTTGATGTCTTTTTTATGACTAGCGGTTCATATTGTTAATGGATGGTGTGGTCAGCAACACAACAGATCGTCGTACTTCCCCAATCTCTGGTACCCATTTACACGGGCTTGATAAACCTTGAACCCGTGTTAGTCCCAGAAAAAAACAATTGTTCATCCCATCTAACATTTTAAACTTTGACCCTTGTAGTAGCGAACGCTCCAGGCTTTGAGCAACCATGCCTCCCATCTGGTATAAAGCTGTCGTCGATCTTTTCCTTCTAAATCTTTTTGTCCTTTTAATATTTCATTTATTTATTTGCTCTTTTTTGTTTGTCAAATTGTAATTCCGTCCCAAATCTTGTCCTCGTGACTTTCTGAACTGACTGACATGCGCGATATATGATTTATTGTCTACGATATCATGAGAATTACTTGCAGAAGTCACGCTGTTTGCTATTCAATTTAATTACTTCGGTCACAGAGTAGAAAAACAAACATGTTAAAATAAAACAAACGTTGTTTTTTCCCCTTAAATTGATGAATTGACATCCATGAAAGGGCTAAAGAAGATTCTTCGAGATCACAGCGGAAAAACGATGGTGAATGACGGGAAAAGTGTTGACAATTTTTTTAATAAAAGTGGTGGAAGGAAATGAGAAAGAAAGAAAGAAAGAACGAAAGAAAGAAGGAAAGAAAGAAGGAAAGAGAGAGAGAGAGTTATACGTAACTGATGAAGGTATAAGTATGAGACTCACAGAGATCGATAGCCAAGCCGGGCTTTGATTGGATGCTCCTACTGCACTGACTCATGACCAGGCCATTCTTTCTCAGCTGGAACACACTCCATCCCGTAGGCGTTTGTAACGTGAACAATCCCGCCATGACACATTTACAAGTATTTCAAAACTAGAATTGTCACAGGTTTACAGTCTCATATTATAGTTTTGACATTGATGAGATAAGAACAACAAACTACACTACAGTTTCATAGGCTCTGTATGTTACGAATTTCTCTTTAAATAAACTTTTATTTAGAAAAAACAAACACATCATAGCCAGACGTAAATTGTAAGACTGGAATTGATATATAACAAGAATATTTAAATGAGCTGGGCTAAAACACTTGTGGTTGGAGTCTCTGCAGGGGTCAAAGCCTATAACAATTCTGCTTCATTTTTGTGCCAGGACACTCGAGTGTTAAAATAAACGAAAAAGCAGACATGTTTGCTGACTTCTACTTTTTACTCACTAGGGATCCATTCTTTCATTCTTTCCAATCGGGTCTATCATCGTAGTTTTCTCTTTCTCTCCCTTAATCTCTCTCCTTATCAGCGAGTACAACCGACACAAACTACCAGTCATTACTTACCAGTCATCTATTCTATATTATGCGACTATAACTCAGCACATAGCACTCACACTGTTCGACTTGATATAGTCTTGAAGCTTACTCAACGTTGTAGATTCACTATTATTGATTGGATAATTTATTCGCCCAGTCTCTCCTTGGGAGAGTATAGAATGCCATTCCTGTTCACTGCTCATTCGTTCTCCACACTAGAAATAAGCACAACTATGTGATGCAGGCCACGGTAAAGATGGGCGAAGATACGCAAAAATGAAATC
The DNA here is from genome assembly GCA_032433765.1 of Megaustenia siamemsis. Classification (NCBI taxonomy): domain Eukaryota; kingdom Metazoa; phylum Mollusca; class Gastropoda; order Stylommatophora; family Ariophantidae; genus Megaustenia; species Megaustenia siamemsis. Next base: position 20,563,064 of record JAVIAB010000139.1, read on the forward strand.
ATGGCATTGTATGAAACATCTTTCTCTCTCTCTCTCTCTCTCTCTCTCTCTCTCTCTCTCTGCGATCAAGACTCAATCAGAGTAGGATTCCAGACTCTCTCATGAAGTCAGCTATCTGTTTAAGCGAATCGATTGCCCCATATAGTTTCTCTTTCAGGGAGGTGGGCGTGGACCACATTGCTTTTCTCAGGTCTGTGTACTGAGGGCAATCATAATAATCAGATTATAAACATCTTTATGAAATGAGGACAAAACAAAATAACGAAACGTTTCAACCACCGACATCCAGCGGTTCTAACAATGACAGACAAATGTGAAATTGAGCCAGAGGATAAAACAAGATCTGAACATCATCATCATTGAGTGTCGTCTCCGCATTGAAGGTTGGCTACCATGATGCGCCATTCCACGCTGTCTCTTGCTTTAATGGTGCAAGTTGTTATAGGCTGTCTTGATCATCTTTTGATGTTAATCGTCCATGTTAGTCTTGGTCTGCCTCTGGTTCTATTACCCTGTATTTTCACTTCCATTATTACTTTTTGTAGGCTGTTGTATCTTTTAACATGCTCCAAAAAATTCATTTGTCTTTGTTCTGATTGTGTTTAGTATTTCTCTTTTAATTTTTAGTTGTTTTAAAACCTCTTAATTTATTCTCTTTTCTTTCCATCCAATTCTACCTATTCTTTTATAAATCCAAAAATAAATACACATATATTCTATCTATCTATCTATTGACCTTTCGAGCCGTAACCGGCCCATAGGGCGTAGACCAAGATACACTTTCTCCTATATTATTATTTTTTTTTTTTTTGGTTCTAGCAGTTTTCTTTTAAAGATATTTTATCAAATCTCGCCATCTGTCTCTGTTCTGTGCAAGCAGTTCTATCTGCTTGAAGGAGCCGATTCCTGCTGCACACATATATTAGACAAACATAATATAAGATTTAATCAACTATTCGTATCAAGGACAGCGGTTCAGAAAATAAGGTACAAAGAATTATAAAAGACCGCTAGTTATTAATGTGATAGCAGAATATAAATAATATTAAAGCAATTCTCTCTCTCTCTCTCTCTCTCTCTCTCTCTCTCTCTCTCTGCGATCAAGACTCAATCAGAGTAGGATTCCAGACTCTCTCATGAAGTCAGCTGTCTGTTTAATCGAATCGATTGCCCCATATAGTTTTCCTTCCAGTGAGGTGGGCGTGGAGCACATTGCTCTTCTCAGGTCTGTGTACTGGGGGCAATCCTGTAGAACATGTTTTGTAGTCATATTGTCCAGTGTACAGTGGCATAGGCTGGTTGTACTATTTTGAATTTGGTGAACACGTGATTTCTCATTCTATTGTGGCCAGTGCGTAGGCGAAGTAGATGACTTGATCCCTCCTTGATAGTTGGTGGTATCCGTCACTCTCGTTATGCTTTGGGTGTTCTCGTTTCCATTTTTCATTGTACTGACCCATGAGGATGGATTTGGCTTCAACTGAGCGGATGGTTCTCTTGTGGTAATCTCCCTCCCTCTTTAGCTAATTTGTCTGCGCGTTCGTTCCCGTGTATGTTACAGTGTGAATTCGAAAAGCAATTCGAAATCTTAGAATGCCTTGGATAATTTATTAGATAAACGAAGACGTTAACATTTATAAACACTGAAGACAATTGGCTATTACACAACTTTGTACAGCGGAAATTAAAGTATTAAGGCTGCATCAAAAGAAAGATTGCGCTGGAGTGAATAATAATGGAAAGTATAGCTCCAGAAAGACGAGGCTTTGGTACATAACAAATAAGGTTGTTTCAAGACATCAAAGAGAATATAAACTTGAAAAGAGAAAAAGTTGGAGATCTGACAGGAGAAAAAGTTATTCCTCCGTATGGACTGTGATGGGAGCAACGTTCAGCAAAGGACAAACAATTAAATGATGAAAAAATGCAGTGTTAAACTAAATTTGAGAAAAAAAAATAATTGAATGGCGCAAATATTGTTACAATCTATCAGTCAAAAGTTCCAGGACCTATGTCTTCAAAAAAAAAATGACATAAATGTAGAAACCCAAAACCTTATAGAAATCGTTGAATATGTTGTCATGGAAACACGGAGGTTCCTGAAGAGATCATTTGATATGTTGTCATGGACACACCGGAGGTTCTTAAAGAGATCATTAGATATGTTGTCATGGACACACCGGAGGTTCTTAAAGAGATCATTGGATATGTTGTCATGGACACACCGGAGGTTCTTTAGCTTTAGAAAATCGTTAGATATGTTGTCATAGACACACGGAGGTTTCTGAAGAGATCGTTGAATATGTTGTCATGGATACATGGATGTTTATGAAGAGATCATTGGATATGTTGTCATGGATACACGGAGGATTATGAAGAGATCGTTGAACATATTGTCATGGACACACGGAGGTTCCCGAAGAGATCGTTGGATATGTTGTTATGGACACACAGAGGTTCCTGAAGAGATCGTTGGATATGTTGTTATGGACACACAGAGGTTCCTGAAGAGATCGTTGGATATGTTGTTATGGACACACAGAGGTTCCTGAAGAGATCGTTGAATATGTTGTCAGGGACACACAGAGGTTTCTGAAGAGATCGTTGGATATGTTGTCAGGAACACACAGAGGTTCCTGAAGAGATCGTTGGATATGTTGTCAGGAACACACAGAGGTTCCTGATGAAATCGTTGGATATGTTGTCAGAAACACACAGAGGTTCCTGAAGAGATCGTAGGATGTGCTGTCAGGAACACAACACACAGAGGTTCCTGAAGAGATCGTAGGATGTGCTGTCAGGAACACAACACACAGAGGTTCCTGAAGAGATCGTAGGATGTGCTGTCAGGAACACAACACACAGAGGTTCCTGAAGAGATCGTTGGATATGTTGTCAGGAACACACGGAGGTTTCTGAAGAGATCGTTGAATATGTTGTCAGGAACACACGGAGGTTTCTGATGAGATCGTTGAATATGTTGTCAGGAACACACGGAGGTTTCTGATGAGATCGTTGAATATGTTGTCAGGAACACACGGAGGTTTCTGATGAGATCGTTGAATATGTTGTCAGGAACACACGGAGGTTTCTGATGAGATCGTTGAATATGTTGTCAGGAACACATGGAGCTTTCTGAAGAGATCGTTGGATATGTTGTCAGGAACACACGGAGGTTTCTGAAGAGATCGTTGAATATGTTGTCAGGGACACACAGAGGTTTCTGAAGAGATCGTTGGATATGTTGTCAGGAACACACGGAGGTTTCTGAAGAGACTGTTGGATATGTTGTCAGGAACACACGGAGGTTTCTGAAGAGATCGTTGAATATGTTGTCAGGAACACACGGAGGTTTCTGAAGAGATTGTTGGATATGTGGTCATGGACATACGGAGGTTCCTAAAGAGATCGTTTGATATGTTGCCATGGACACATGGAGGTTTCTGAAGAGATCGTTGGATATGGTGTCATGGACACACAGAGGTTCCTGAAGAGATCGTTGGATATGGTGTCATGGACACACAGAGGTTCCTGAAGAGATCGTTGAATATGGTGTCATGGACACACAGAGGTTCCTGAAGAGATCGTTGAATATGGTGTCATGGACACACAGAGGTTCCTGAAGAGATCGTAGCATATGTTGTCAAGAAAATATAGAGGTTCCTGAAGAGATCGCTGAATATGTTGTCATGGACACACAGAGGTTCCTGAAGAGATCGTAGCATATGTTGTCAAGAAAACATAGAGGTACCTGAAGAGATCGTTGAATATGTTGTCAGGAACACACGGAGGTTTCTGAAGAGATCGTTGAATATGTTGTCAGGAACACATGGAGGTTTCTGAAGAGACTGTTGGATATGTTGTCAGGAACACATGGAGGTTTCTGAAGAGATCGTTGGATATGTTGTCAGGAACACACGGAGGTTTCTGAAGAGATTGTTGGATATGTGGTCATGGGCATACGGAGGTTCCTAAAGAGATCGTTTGATATGTTGCCATGGACATATGGAGGTTTCTGAAGAGATCGTTGGATATGGTGTCATGGACACACAGAGGTTCCTGAAGAGATCGTTGAATATGGTGTCATGGACACACAAAGGTTCCTGAAGAGATCGTAGCATATGTTGTCAAGAAAATATAGAGGTTCCTGAAGAGATCGCTGAATATGTTGTCATGGACACACAGAGGTTCCTGAAGAGATCGTAGCATATGTTGTCAAGAAAACATAGAGGTACCTGAAGAGATCGTTGAATATGTTGTCAGGGACACACAGAGGTTCCTGAAGAGTTCGGTGAATATGGTGTCATGAACACACAGAGGTTCCTGAAGAGATCGTAGCATATTTTGTCAAGAAAACATAGAGGTTCCTGAAGAGATCGCTGAATATGTTGTCATGGACACACAGAGTTTCCTGAAGAGATCGTTGGATATGTTGTCATAGACACATGGAGGTTTCTGAAGAGATCGTTGGATATGTTGTCATGGACACATGGAGGTTTCTGAAGAGATCGTTGGATATGTTGTCATGGACACACAGAGGTTCCTGAAGAGATCGTTGGATATGTTGTCAAGAAAACATAGAGGTTCCTGAAGAGATCGCTGAATATGTTGTCATAGACACATGGAGGTTTCTGAAGAGATCGTTGGAAATGTTGTCAGGGACACACAGAGGTTCCTGAAGAGATCGTTGGAAATGTTGTCAGGGACACACGGAAGTTTCTGAAGAGATCGTTAGATATGTTGTCATGGACACATGGAGGTTTCTGAAGAGATCGTTAGATATATTGTCATGGACACACGGAGGTTCTTGAAGAGATCGTTGGATATGTTCCCATGGACAAAGAATTGAGAAAATTTCCATTAAGACAATGATCTGTTTTTTTCTTGCCCATAAAGAGAAGGTTCATTCAGACATTGATCAGTTTGTTCTTGCCCATGGAGAGAATGTTCATTCAGACATTGATCAGTTTATTTCTTGCCCTTGGAGAGAATGTTCATTCAGACATTTATCAGTTTGTTCTTGCCCATGGAGAGAATGTTCATTCAGACATTGATCAGTTTGTTCTTGCCCTTGGAGAGAATATTCATTCAGACATTGATCAGTTTGTTTCTTGCCCTTGGGGATAATGTTCATTCAGACATTGATCAGTTTGTTTCTTGCCCTTGCGGAGAATGTTCTTTCAGACATTAATCAGTTTGTTCTTGCCCTTTGGGAGAATGTTCATTCAGACATTGATTAGTTTTTTTCTTGCCCTTGGGGAGAATGTTCTTTCAGACATTAATCAGTTTGTTCTTCCCCTTTGGGAGAATGTTCATTCAGACATTGATTAGTTTTTTTCTTGCCCATGGGGAGAATGTTCATTCAGACATTGATCAGTTTGTTCTTGCCCATGGAGAGAATGTTCATTCAGACATTGATCAGTTTATTTCTTGCCCTTGGAGAGAATGTTCATTCAGACATTTATCAGGTTGTTCTTGCCCTTGGAGAGAATGTTCATTCAGACATTGATCAGTTTATTTCTTGCCCATGGAGAGAATGTTCATTTAGACATTGATCAGTTTGTTTCTTGCCCTTGGTGAGAATGTTCATTCAGACATTGATCAGTTTGTTTCTTGCCCATGGAGAGAATGTTCATTCAGACATTGATCAGTTTGTTTCTTGCCCTTGGAGAAAATGTTCATTCAGACATTGATCAGTTTGTTCTTGCCCATGGAGAGAATGTTCATTCAGACATTGATCAGTTTATTTCTTGCCCTTGGAGAGAATGTTCATTCAGACATTTATCAGTTTGTTCTTGCCCATGGAGAGAATGTTAATTCAGACATTGATCAGTTTATTTCTTGCCCTTGGAGAGAATGTTCATTCAGACATTTATCAGTTTGTTCTTGCCCATAGAGAGAATGTTCATTCAGACATTGATCAGTTTATTTCTTGCCCTTGGAGAAAATGTTCATTCAGACATTTATCAGTTTGTTCTTGCCCATGGAGAGAATGTTCATTCAGACATGTTCATGTTCAGACACTGAGAGAATGTTCATTCAGACATTGATCAGTTTCTTGCCCTTGGAGAGAATGTTCATTCAGACATTGATCAGTTTGTTGTTCATTCAGACATTGATCAGTTTATGTTCATTCAGAGATCCTTGCCAATGTTCATTCAGACATTGATCAGTTTATTTCTTGACATTGATCCTTGCCCTTGTGTTCATTCAGACATGATCAGTTTGTTTCAGAGAATGTTCATTCAGACATTGATCAGTTTGTTTCTTGCCCATTGGACATTGATCAGAGAATGTTCATTCAGACATTGATCAATTTGACATTGATCAGCCCTTGGAGAGAATGTTCATTCAGACATTGATCAGTTTGTTTCTTGCCCTTGTTGAGAATGTTCATTTAGACATTGATCAGTTTGTTTCTTGCCCTTGGAGAGAATGTTCATTCAGACATTGATCAGTTTGTTTCTTGCCCATCGAGAGAATGTTCATTCAGACATTGATCAGTTTGTTTCTTGCCCATGGAGTGAATGTTCATTGAGACATTGATCAGTTTGTTTCTTGCCCTTGGAGAGAATGTTCATTCAGACATTGATCAGTTTGTTTCTTGCCCTTGGGGATAATGTTCATTCAGACATTGATCAGTTTGTTTCTTGCCCTTGGGGAGAATGTTCATTCAGGATTTGATCAGTTTGTTTCTTGACCTTTGGGAGAATGTTCATTCAGACATTGATTAGTTTTTTTTCTTGCCCATGGGGAGAATGTTCATTCAGACATTGATCAGTTTGTTTCTTGCCCTTGGAGAGAGTGTTCTTTTACACATTGATCAGTTTGTTTCTTGCCCTTGGAGAGAATGTTCTTTCAGACATTGATCAGTTTATTTCTTGCCCTTGGAGAGAATGTTCATTCAGACATTGATCAGTTTGTTTCTTGCCCATGGGGAGAATGTTCATTCAGACATTGATCCGTCTGTTTCTTGCTCTTGGGGAGAATGTTCATTCAGACATTGATCAGTTTGTTTCTTGCCCTTGGGGAGAATGTTCATTCAGACATTGATCAGTTTGTTTCTTGCCCTTGGGGAGAATGTTCATTCAGACATTGATCAGTTTGTTTCTTGGCCTTGGGGAGAATGTTCATTCAGACATTGATCAGTTTGTTTCTTGCCCTTGGGGAGAATGTTCATTCAGGCATTGATCAGTTTATTTCTTGCCCTTGGAGAGAATGTTCATTCAGACATTTATCAGGTTGTTCTTGCCCTTGGAGAGAATGTTCATTCAGACATTGATCAGTTTATTTCTTGCCCTTGGAGAGAATGTTCATTCAGACATTTATCAGGTTGTTCTTGCCCTTGGAGAGAATGTTCATTCAGACATTGATCAGTTTATTTCTTGCCCATGGAGAGAATGTTCATTTAGACATTGATCAGTTTGTTTCTTGCCCTTGGTGAGAATGTTCATTCAGACATTGATCAGTTTGTTTCTTGCCCATGGAGAGAATGTTCATTCAGACATTGATCAGTTTGTTTCTTGCCCTTGGAGAAAATGTTCATTCAGACATTGATCAGTTTGTTCTTGCCCATGGAGAGAATGTTCATTCAGACATTGATCAGTTTATTTCTTGCCCTTGGAGAGAATGTTCATTCAGACATTTATCAGTTTGTTCTTGCCCATGGAGAGAATGTTAATTCAGACATTGATCAGTTTATTTCTTGCCCTTGGAGAGAATGTTCATTCAGACATTTATCAGTTTGTTCTTGCCCATAGAGAGAATGTTCATTCAGACATTGATCAGTTTATTTCTTGCCCTTGGAGAAAATGTTCATTCAGACATTTATCAGTTTGTTCTTGCCCATGGAGAGAATGTTCATTCAGACATTCATCAGTTTATTTCTTGCCCTTGGAGAGAATGTTCATTCAGACATTTATCAGTTTGTTCTTGCCCTTGGAGAGAATGTTCATTCAGACATTGATCAGTTTATTTCTTGCCCTTGGAGAGAATGTTCATTCAGACATTGATCAGTTTATTTCTTGCCCATGGAGAGAATGTTCATTCAGACATTGATCAGTTTATTTCTTGCCCTTGGTGAGAATGTTCATTCAGACATTGATCAGTTTGTTTCTTGCCATTGGAGAGAATGTTCATTCAGACATTGATCAGTTTGTTTCTTGCCCTTGGGGAGAATGTTCTTTCAGACATTGATCAGTTTATTTCTTGCCCTTGGAGAGAATGTTCATTCAGACACTGATCAGTTTGTTTCTTGCCCTTGGAGAGAATGTTCATTCAGACATTGATCAGTTTGTTTCTTGCCCATCGAGAGAATGTTCATTCAGACATTGATCAGTTTATTTCTTGCCCTTGGTGAGAATGTTCATTCAGACATTGATCAGTTTGTTTCTTGCCCTTGGAGAGAATGTTCATTCAGACATTGATCAATTTGTTTCTTGCCCTTGGAGAGAATGTTCATTCAGACATTGATCAGTTTGTTTCTTGCCCTTGTTGAGAATGTTCATTTAGACATTGATCAGTTTGTTTCTTGCCCTTGGAGAGAATGTTCATTCAGACATTGATCAGTTTGTTTCTTGCCCATCGAGAGAATGTTCATTCAGACATTGATCAGTTTGTTTCTTGCCCATGGAGTGAATGTTCATTGAGACATTGATCAGTTTGTTTCTTGCCCTTGGAGAGAATGTTCATTCAGACATTGATCAGTTTGTTTCTTGCCCTTGGGGATAATGTTCATTCAGACATTGATCAGTTTGTTTCTTGCCCTTGGGGAGAATGTTCATTCAGGATTTGATCAGTTTGTTTCTTGACCTTTGGGAGAATGTTCATTCAGACATTGATTAGTTTTTTTTCTTGCCCATGGGGAGAATGTTCATTCAGACATTGATCAGTTTGTTTCTTGCCCTTGGAGAGAGTGTTCTTTTACACATTGATCAGTTTGTTTCTTGCCCTTGGAGAGAATGTTCTTTCAGACATTGATCAGTTTATTTCTTGCCCTTGGAGAGAATGTTCATTCAGACATTGATCAGTTTGTTTCTTGCCCATGGGGAGAATGTTCATTCAGACATTGATCAGTCTGTTTCTTGCTCTTGGGGAGAATGTTCATTCAGACATTGATCAGTTTGTTTCTTGCCCTTGGGGAGAATGTTCATTCAGACATTGATCAGTTTGTTTCTTGCCCTTGGGGAGAATGTTCATTCAGACATTGATCAGTTTGTTTCTTGGCCTTGGGGAGAATGTTCATTCAGACATTGATCAGTTTGTTTCTTGCCCTTGGGGAGAATGTTCATTCAGGCATTGATCAGTTTATTTCTTGCCCTTGGAGAGAATGTTCATTCAGGCATTGATCAGTTTGTTTCTTGCCCTTGGGGAGAATGTTCATTCAGACATTGATCAGTTTGTTTCTTGCCCTTGGAGAGAGTGTTCTTTTACACATTGATCAGTTTGTTTCTTGCCCTTGGAGAGAATGTTCTTTCAGACATTGATCAGTTTATTTCTTGCCCTTGGAGAGAATGTTCATTCAGACATTGATCAGTTTGTTTCTTGCCCATGGGGAGAATGTTCATTCAGACATTGATCAGTCTGTTTCTTGCTCTTGGGGAGAATGTTCATTCAGACATTGATCAGTTTGTTTCTTGCCCTTGGGGAGAATGTTCATTCAGACATTGATCAGTTTGTTTCTTGGCCTTGGGGAGAATGTTCATTCAGACATTGATCAGTTTGTTTCTTGCCCATGGGGAGAATGTGCATTCAGACACTGATCAGTTTGTTTCTTGCCCTTGGGGAGAATGTTCTTTCAGACATTGATCAGTTTATTTCTTGCCCTTGGAGAGAATGTTCATTCAGGCATTGATCAGTTTGTTTCTTGCCCTTGGGGAGAATGTTCATTCAGGCATTGATCAGTTTGTTTCTTGCCCTTGGGGAGAATGTTCATTCAGGATTTGATCAGTTTGTTTCTTGCCCTTTGGGAGAATGTTCATTCAGGCATTGATCAGTTTGTTTCTTGCCCTTGGGGAGAATGTTCATTCAGACATTGATCAGTTTGTTTCTTGCCCTTGGAGAGAGTGTTCTTTTACACATTGATCAGTTTGTTTCTTGCCCTTGGAGAGAATGTTCTTTCAGACATTGATCAGTTTGTTTCTTGCCCTTTGGGAGAATGTTCTTTCAGACATTGATCAGTTTGTTTCTTGCCCTTGGGGAGAATGTTCTTTCAGACATTGATCAGTTTGTTTCTTGCCCTTTGGGAGAATGTTCATTCAGGATTTGATCAGTTTGTTTCTTGCCCTTGGAGAGAATGTTCATTCATGCATTGATATGTTTGTTTCTTGCGCGTGGGGAGAATGTTCATTCAGAGATTGATCAGCTTATAGTCACTGACCATGACGAGACTATGAGTCAGTGAAACAGAAATAATATTATAAGAGAAAGAGTAGGCATTGAGCCAATCCTAGGCTACATACAGAAGCAATAAATAATCTGGTTTGCCCATCTAGAAAGAATACCACGAGGTTCCTTACCATATAAAGCATATATTAAAAGAGAAGAAGGCAGAAGAGCAAGAGGTAGACCCAGCGTAAGCTGCACAGACAACAACAACAATTGATAATGATTGAAACTGCCAAAGAGGCGAGAACCAGAACTTTGTATCTTCTGACACCCAAACGGGTTACATGATGAAGTGAAGAATGACAGAAAGTTGTATTTATTAATTACTTCTTTTAAGCAATTAAAATTCAGTTTGGAGACTGCAACATGTTGGAGCACAGCATCGACATACCAATAATGATAATATACAATATCACAAATAACGAGCTGTATGATATATGGTTATTATATCAGTTGTGCGCGCACTTTCTCACTTACTGAAAACGGGAGATGCCTATGGAGTTGACCGGAGCACTATGACATCAGCTTTTACAATATATAACAGAAATGAACGGGGAAGGTAACATAATTCTCCAAGTCTGGATACAGCCAACAGATAAGGTGTGCCTGAGATCGATTTTCTGTTCCGGACGTTTATCGCCCTCTTTGTGAGTGTGTTTGCAGCCTGAAACTTGCTAAGTGTTCATATTTGCTTCTGTTAATAAATAACTTATAAGGTCTTTACATATTATTAATACGCCGATTAAAGTCTCGTACTTTACCTTTATTAGTCATATGACTGTGTCATCTAGATGCATCTCTTTTATGCAGATATCTTTATTTGCAGTTTATTACCAACACTACCATCTTATGTGAATAATTTTTTAAAAATTACAAAGACCTTGTCATAGGCTATGTTGTCCATCTTTTGATGTTACTTGTCCATGTAAGCCTTGGTCTGCATCTGCCTCTTTTACCTTGTATTTTCCCTTCCTAGATTACTTTTAGTAAGCTGCTGTGTCTTTTGACATGACGCAAAAATTTCATTTGTCTTGTTTGAATTGTGTTTAGTAGTTCTCTTTTCGCTTTTATTTGTGTTGTTGTTGTTGTTGCGTTCGTCAGCTTTCAACTCTGACGAAGTCCCTAGAGACTAGGAACTGAATTTTGTATGTTTATCCATTTTTCCCTGGCAGCCGTGTGCACAGGGGTCCCTCGCCGTACAGGCAGATAACTCCGACTTCGGAGGTACTCATGTTTTTTTTTCCGTCGATGAGTAACTGACGTTTCAAGCCGGACCTCGCTGCTGAGACCAGGGGTGGTTGCCGCAGAGAGAAATCATAAATAAAAATCCCAACCGGTCTAGCCGAGATTTGAACCCACAATCTCTCTGTCCCGAGGCCACCGTCTTGCCTCGAGACCAACCAGTCCCCCAATGACTTGGAATATGAAGAAACTGCAACAAGGAGCACTTTTCATGCATAGCCTGCAATGGTTCCTGCCGCCTATCCACTATATACCCGAAGTTCACATCCTCCCGAAAGTAATGATCGTCATATTTCTTTAAAAATATATAGCGCTTGATGATGTTAGGCCATCGTTGTTGACTCCAATTCCGAACATATAAACACACAGTTAGTCGTCAGATTATCCCCGTCGCACATCAAACAACAGACCGTAAGATTAGAGTACGGCCGGTCTAGGGATTTACGATGAGCCATTACGATGACGTAGCACACATAACAATGTCGCACGCACAGCAAAGACGCGCCCTTTAGATTCCTGATTACTTTAGTGAATGCAGCCTACGACGAACAAAACACGGTGCAAATTCTCTATAGAGATAAAACAGCAGCTGACGAAGCATTTCACATTAATGAGTAACATGTAAATAACTTGCGTCAAGCAAATCCAACAACGGTCATGAACAGCACCAATGTGACGTAAAGCGCAGAACAAGCCTAGACGGTGGAAGGTCGCATTCACAACACTTGATTTGTCGAAAATGGAATATTGCCGGCGAACGACACCACTTTATCGGCGCAGATGTAATAAGTAGATCATCATTTTTACTTTAACGCAGAGAAGTGCAATGGAGAACCGAAATTAATCAGACACCGAATGCACTTTCTGTTGCGATCGAGAGAACGTGGACTAGATCCGCGATCTTGGAAACGGAAGTCCCATTTGTTTTAAGACTTACGATTTTGCAACAATTACATAATGAAATAAACATGACAAGCAAAAAATATGGATTAGATATGAATATCAAAAAGACTAAAACTATGATCATAAACAAAAATAATACTCAAAACCTACAAATGGATATCAAAGTTGAAGGAATAGACCTGGAGACAGTTCTGAGCTACAACTGCCTTGGACATATTATAACCAGTGATGGAAAATACACAACTGAAATAAACAAAAGAATAGGAATGGCAAAAATTATTTTAAATGCCATAAAAATGTATTAACATCAAAACAAATAACACCACAGCGAAAACTAAGAATAGCCAAATGTTTTACTCAACATTCCTGTATGGCGTAGACACATAGGCATTAGAGAAGAAAACAGAACAGAAAATTGAAGTCTTAGAAATGTGATTTATAGAAGAACAGTAAGAATTGGATGGAAAAAAAAGAAAACAAACAATGAAGTCTTAAAACAAAAAAAATTAAAAGAGAATAATTAAATACAATTAAAACAAGACAAATAAGCTTTTTCTTCTTTCTCTTCTACTTTTTTAGCTCCCAGTGGAGCATAGGTTTTCAACAAACACCTTCCAAGTCATTCTGTTTTGTTTTTTTTTGCCATTCTTTTAAGATCATTCCATGTCTTCCCCATCATCTTCATCTCTGTTTCTCTCTTTTTTCTCCAAGAATTCCTTGGTCTTCCTCTTTGTCTTTTCCCTTGGGGATTCCAAAAAAGGGCCTGTTGTGTAATACTCTCAGTTGGCTTCCGCAGTGTGTGTCCTATCCCGCGCCATCGTCTTCGCTGTATCTCTTTATCCACTGGTATTTGACTGGTACATTTCCATAATTCTATGTTAGTGATTTTGTCCTGCCATTTCCATCTTTTTATTCTGCGTAAGCATCCATTAATGAAAGTCTGTATTTTCATGATTGTAAATTTTGTTGTTCTCCATGTTTCGCAGCCACATAATAGGACCGACTTAACATTTGAGTTGAAAATTTTTATTTTTGTATTTAACCTAATTTCTTTGGATTTTCATTATGTTTCCCAGTGCGACGAAAAGTCCTCTTGCTTTTGATATCCTTATTTTGGTATCATTTTCTGTTCCTCCCTCTTTATCTATATTACTGCCCAGATATATGTAAGATTGTATGTCTTGTAGAGGTATTTCTCCTAATTTTATTTGGTTATTACCAACTGCATTAATTCTCATACTGCTGGTCTTATTTATCTTCAGTCCTAGCTGTTGTGATCTCTCATCAAGTATGCTCATTTTATCCTGCATCTGTTGATGGCTGTGTGATAGGAGAGCTATGTTATCAGCAAAGTCTAAATCATCAAGTTGCTTGGTCAGTGACCACTGGATCCCATTTCTGTTGTTTTGAGTTATTTTCATAATCCAATCTATGGCCAGTAGAAAGAGAAATGGAGACAGAAGGCATCTCTGCCTTACTCCTGTTCTTATTTCAAATGCTTCTGTAAGCTGTCCTTCATGCACCACACTACATTTCGTTCCTTCATACATTGTTTTTATCAGGTTAATAAACTTTATGGGGATTCCGTAATGGCTCAGCAACTTCCAAAGCATTCCTCTGTCTAAACTATCAAATGCCTTTTCGTAATCTATGAATCCAATATAAATTGGGGACTAGTTCTAAACTTTGTTCAACTATTATACGCAGAGTAGTTATTTGATCAGCACATGATCTGTTCTTCCTAAAACCTGCTTGTTCATTTCTCAAATGTTTCTCTATGGCCTCTTTTAGTCTCACCAGAATGATTCTGCTTAATATTGTTCATGGCACTGATAGTAGCATAATTCCCTTATAAATAATTTTTTTTGGGGGTATGTTAAAAGACACAGCAGTCTACAAAAAATCGCGGTAGAGTGATCCAAACACAGCACAACGAGCCTTCAATAAGCGTTGCGAGAACACCAGACCCAAGGGTCGACCACGAAAAACATTGATCGAAGTGGTTTCTTAGAACCACTAGGAAACATAACAGCAGCAGAGGCGAGCAGAAGAGCAAAACACCGCAAATTATATCTCCCCTAGACGCTGAAAGGCAAATGAGGAAGGAAAGAAGAAGTTGTGTTATGTTTTGATCACTCTGCCTTGTCACGTGGTTAAACCATTTTATCTATTGTTTCTTTATATATTCTATGGGGTTATTCCTAGCTTTTTCTCAGTTCTTCATTTCTGATATTATCTCTCATGCTATTTCCTGTCATTCGTCTAACATATTTCATCTCTGTAGAGGTTATTTTCCTTATTGTTCTTGCATCTAGGGTCCAGGACTGGCATTTGTAGCACAACGTTAGGATGAAGATTGTATTTCCTATATGGGATGAAGATTGTATTTCCTATATGGGATGAAGATTGTATCTCCTATATGGGATGAAGATTGTATTTCCTATAGATACAGTACTTCGGCATGAGTTGCCAAAAACATCCATAATTATCTAGAAGTTCGTTTCGACAGACCAGCGCAAGATTACATGGCAAACTGGAAACAATGTGGCACTCAGGGCTGCCAGATCAAGGTATAATCTAAATTGCAACAGTTACCGTTTGTTTATTTGTTTGTTTGCTTGTTCGTGAAAGATTTTTTTTTGTGGACATTAGTGAAGTGAAAATTAATCTTTCCAAAATTGTAACCAATTTTTATTAGGTTAGAATTTGAAAGAGTCGATTGACGAGAAAAAAAGCAGAGATGTTTTTCATTCTTTTTTTTTTTCAAGATTCACTGCATTCGAGGATTCGAATATCCCATCCCTAGTTTCTTTTTTGTCCTATTGCTTTGTCGTTATTACTCAACCACATCCCTCTTTTACAACACACTATTTATTTCTTTACCATACATTTTGAATCCGTTGTCGTTACATTGATGCTTTAAAACAAGTAAATTCATTAATGTTGTAATGCAGGTTTTCATGTTGTAATGCAGGTTTTCATGTTGTAATGCAGGTTTTCATGTTGTAATGCAGGTTTTCATGTTGAAATGCAGGTTTTCATGTTGTAATGCAGTCATGTTCTAAACGCGAGTTTTCATTTTCTAAAGAAATGCAGATTTTCATATTCTAATGCAAGTTTTCATTTTCTAAAGAAATGCAGATTTTCATGTTCTAATGCAAGTTTTCATTTTCTAAAGAAATGCAGATTTTCATATTCTAATGCAAGTTTTCATTTTCTGAAGAAATGCAGATTTTCATGTTCTAATGCAAGTTTTCATTTTCTAAAGAAATGCAAGTTTTCATGTTCTAACTGAAGGCTTTCATTTTTTCTAAATGCAGGTTTTCATGTTCTAATGCTGGTTTTCATTTTCTAAAGAAATGCAAGTTTTCTTGTTCTAACTGAAGGTTTTCATTTTTTTAAATGCAGGTTTTCATGTTGTAATGCAGGTTTTCATGTTGTAATGCAGGTTTTCATGTTGTAATGCAGGTTTTCATGTTGTAATGCAGGTTTTCATGTTGTAATGCAGGTTTTCATGTTGTAATGCAGGTTTTCATTTTGTAATGCAGGTTTTCATGTTCTAATACAGGTTGTCATGTTATAATGCAGACTTTCATGTTGTAATGCAGGTTTTCATGTTGTAATGCAGGTTTTCATGTTCTAAATGCAAGTTTTTTTCCATTTTCTAAAGAAATGCAAGTTTTCATGTTCTAACTGAAGGCTTTCATTTTTCTAAATGCAGGTTTTCATGTTCTAATGTAGGTTTTCATTTTCTATAGAAATGCAAGTTTTCATGTTCTAACTGAAGGTTTTCATTTTTCTAAATGCAGGTTTTCATTTTCTATAGAAATGCAAGTTTTCATTTTCTATAGAAATGCAAGTATTCATGTTCTAACTGAAGGTTTCCATTTTTCTAAATGCAGGTTTTCATGTTCTAATGCTGGTTTTCATTTTCTAAAGAAATGCAAGTTTTCATGTTCTAACTGCAGGTTTTCATGTTGTAATGCAGGTTTTCATGTTGTAATGCAGGTTTTCATTTTGTAATGCAGGCTTTCATGTTCTAATGCAGGTTGTCATGTTGTAATGCAGGCTTTCATGTTGTAACGCAGGTTTTCATGTTCTAATGCAGGTTTTCATGTTGTAATGCAGGTTTTCATGTTGTAATGCACGTTTTCATGTTATAATGTAGACTTTCATGTTGTAATGCAGGTTTTCATGTTCTAAATGCAGGTTTTTTTTCATTTTCATGACGTTCAAATGCACGTTTTCATGTTCTAACTGAAGGTTTTCATTTTTCTAAATGCAGGTTTTCATGTTCTAATGTAGGTTTTCATTTTCTATAGAAATGCAAGTTTTCATGTTCTAACTGAAGGTTTTCATTTTTCTAAATGCAGGTTTTCATTTTCTAAAGAAATGCAGGTTTTCATGTTTTAATGCAAGTTTTTATTTTCTAAAGAAATGCAAGTTTTCATGTTCTAACTGAAGGTTTTCATTTTTCTAAATGCAGGTTTTCATGTTGTAATGCAGGTTTTCATGTTGTAATGCAGGTTTTCATGTTGTAATGCAGGTTTTCATGTTGTAATGCAGGTTTTCATGTTGTGATGCAGGTTTTCATGTTGTGATGCAGGTTTTCATGTTGTAATGCAGGTTTTCATGTTCTAATGCAGGTTTTCATGTTCTAATGCAGGTTTTCATGTTGTAATGCAGGTTTTCATGTTGTGATGCAGGTTTTCATGTTGTAATGCAGGTTTTCATTTTCTAAAGAAATGCAGGTTTTCATGTTCTAGAAGCAGGTTTTATGTTCTAAACGCAAGTTTTTATGTTCTAAAGAAATGTCAGTTTTCGTGTTCTAAATGCAAGTTTTCGTGTTCTAAATGCAAGTTTTCGTGTTCTAAATGCAAGTTTTTATGTTCAACTGCAGGGTTCATGTTCTATATGCAAGTTTTTATGTTCTATATGCAGGTTTTATGTTCTACATGCAGGTTTGAATGTTCTATATGCAAGTTTTTATGTTCTATATGCAGGATTGTATGTTCTATATGCAAGTTTTTATGTTCTTTATACAAGTTTGTATGTTCTATATGCAGGTTTTAATGTTCTATATGCAGATTTGTATGTTCTAACTAAAAAATTTCCGAGAAAACATGTAGAACCCCCTTTATGCTTACACATTGACACGAGGGAGGTCACAAGGGGGCGGGAAATCTGACTTCGTTCCCTGGCGCTGAAAACCCTAGCTACGCCTTTGGGTACAACAAGTCTGCGTCAGTAGAAATAAGAGAATTCATCGGTGCTATATAGAGCCGAGAGAGGAAATAGCAGAGACAGAGAACGAACTACAAGAAATGATAGACATAATAGTAGAAGAAAGCAACAAGAAAGGTCTCAGTCTGAATAGTAAGAAAACAGAAGTAATGGTTATATCGAAGAAACAATCATCACCATCATGCAGCATAAAAATAAACGAGACAAATCTAAAACAAGTGCAACGTTTCAAATACTTGGGCACAATAATAACATCAGATGGGAGATGCACCACAGAAATAAAAAGCAGAATAGCTCAGGCCAAAATAGCATTTAAGAAAATGAAAAATATCTTATGCAACAAATCTATGTCAATAAAAATGAGAAAGAGAGTTCATTAGTGCTATATAGAACCAATTCTGACCTATGGAAGCGAATCAAGGACAGTAGACAAACAAATGAAAAGACGGTTAGAGGCCACAGAGATGGGATTTCTCAGAAGAATGTTGAAAGTTCCCTGGACAGATAAAAAGACCAATGAGGAAGTTCTCAAAGAGGCCAACACAAAAAGGGAGCTCTTAAAAAACATCAGAAAGAAGCAATCAACATTTTTTGGGCACATCATGAGAAGAGGAAAATTGGAATACTTGGTTACAACTGGCAAAATAAAAGGAAAGAGAGATCGCGGACGACAAAGAGAGAAAATACTGGATAGCTTGGTGTCATGGCATGGAAAACAGTCAACAACAGAACTGATACGATGCACTGTAGATAGAAGATTGTGGAGGGACATGATCGCCTACGCCAACCGGCAGGGTACATGATGATGATGATATATAGAGCCAATTCTGATCTATGGAAGGGAATCGTGGACATTAGGCTAACGGATGAAAAGACAATTAGAGGCCACAGCGATGTCGAGAATTCGCTGGACAGCTAAAAAGACCAACAAGGAAATTCTCTCAAAGAGGCCAACACAAAATGGGAGCTCACAAAAACATCACAAAGAAACAATCGACATTTTCCCCGTACACCATGACAAGAAGAAAGTTTGAATACTTGGTTGTAATCAACTGGAAAAATAGAGGGAAAGAGAGATAGCTTCGTGTCGTGGAACGGCAAACGTAAACAGTCAGCAACATAATTTATATGATGCACTGTGGACATACAATTGTGGAAGGAGATGATCGCTTACACCAACCGGTACGGCACATGATGATGATGAACCGCGAACAGTTCAGAGATATACATATCGATCTAATTCCCAATATTGGGACCTATTAATATGCCAGATTCTAGGAGATAGTTCAAAGATATACATATCGATCTAATTCCCAATATTGGGACCTATTAATATGCCAGATTCTAGGAGATAGTTCAGAGATATACATATCGATCTAATTCCCAATATTGGGACCTATTAATATGCCAGATTCTAGGAGACAGTTCAGAGATATACATATCGATCTAATTCCCAATATTGAGACCTATTAATATGCCATCTTCTAGAAGACAGTTCAGAGATATAAATGTCGGCTTTATTACCAGTTTTGAAATTTATTAATATAAGAAACTGTTGAAGACAGATTAGAGATGGACAGACCTTTCGACTTTATGATCCCGTCTTGGGGTCTGATTAAATGCACAAAGAATATATTTTTGAATGACTTAAAAAAAAAGGTTTGTCCTCAGTCACAAGACTGTTAGTCTATTCTTTTGTTTCTGTGAAACGCTCGGTGAATGTCAGCATGTTATTATCTTTGCCTAAATTGAAGTCAAGCACAAAACATAAACATCGAGCAAGACGTCGAGAAAAGTTGGAAAAACTTTTTTTTTTAAAGTCACATTGTATTGAGGAGCTTAATTGGGAAACAACAAAATATAATTTTTTTTTTCTGCCGCGTACCGCGTTTATTTGTTGAGCTGTCTCTGATGAAGGGCTGAGGTCGAAACATTCTATTTTGTTCTATTGCCTATTAGTTTAACTACCCAATACAATTTTACGTTTATTTTGTAAACATTATTTCATAAATGCAAGAAGAGTCCATTTTCTTTAGTCAGCGTAAATCGTATTCTTTAAGACAAAAAAAAATATACCTTGACATTGATATTAAAAACATAAAAGTAAACTTACCTACAAAGGCAGCACACTGCATCATTCTAAGAAGTATGGTTTCAGCTTCTACATGATGACCTTCAGTTAGGTACAGGTACATGCTCTTTGAACTATAGGTCATCGCGATACATGCCAGAAGCGGGAGAATTGTCTTGGCACATTGACCAAGTCCATGTCGAATATTGACATCTTGAAGACTACCGAACTTACAAATAGCCATTATATTCACTTTGTTATGTATAAATGTATAATAAATTGTTATACTCGCTCAACAATCCAGGTTTTGAATCGGCTACTTAATAAAAAGAAAAGCACAGCAATATAAATTTAAATTCGTCTCAAAGCTTCAGATGTTTCTCTAGATTTCTAAGTTAGTGAATCAGACTTGATTATGGTATGAATGACTTCTTCCTATTTTCTTATCGGCCACGAACGACTTCTTTATCTTCATATGTTTGCGGGATGAGCAGTGATAATATACTTGCACAGAAGCCACATATTTTGAATGATCGTATGGATACACTAATCAGTTCACCTCTGAAGTCGGAGTAAATCTGCCTGCATGGCGAGGGGCATCCTGTAATGGGATAAAACAGACTTTACACGCAAAATTCAGTCCCACAAAATTGAGTGGGTGGGACTTCGTCAGAGGTTAAAGCTGACGAAAGCGAACGAACGAACTAATCAGTTCTGGTGGAAATTTGCTGCAAAGAAAGAGAGCGTAAAAGCTGGCTTCGCATATATCTGCGGGATAATGAATTAGCATGAGAGCGACTTGTTGAGGGTCCTACACGATAGAATGGTGGATATCGGTACGGCTAACAGTGCTAATACGGTTATGAGACTCCAACAGATTAAAATAAAAGTATACGATGTAGAAATAGACTACAAAAATGAAATACAAAGCCTAAGAAGTAGAAATTGAATTTAAAATAGGGAAATAATTCAGAAGTAAAAATGGACTCCACAAATGTGAAATTCAACGTTTCTAACAAGTAAAAATTAGAATCTACAAGTTCGACCTAGTCGGGTCGATAACTAGCGAGCTCCTGCACTATAGATGACACACACAATGATAATCATATGCCGAAAGCAACTGGACACCTATAGGTTTGTCCGGTAGTGATGTGATGGTCAACTCTAACAGTGAACAATGAACGTTTTCCTTTGTTTCGTTTCGACTGTTTTTCCTGTCATTGAAGCAACGTTCAATCGTTTCACTTAACTTTTACTCATAGTGAAGTGGTACCTCGCGATGCGATATCACGAGTTATGGTTATGGTTATCGAAGACCCCAGTATGACAGCATACGAATTAACATCCATAAATGCTGAACCACCCGTGCCAGTGGAATCATCCTAATTACTATTGCATCTGCCAAATAAAGAAAGGTAGCTGTAGTCACCATCATATCAGTCTCAGCAAACGCCAAAAGACATAAGGCGAAACCGCACATAAAGTGAACACAGCCATCTGTTCTCCTTCATACCATATCAGCATTCGTCGTAAACAATCGGAATATCGAAGCACGATCAAAACAGATGAAACGCACAGCTCACAGTGTGCACAGAGCACTTAACTCAGTAGCTCCTGGAAAAAGTTGAAAGTTTGATATCACGAGATTCGATTGTAATGCATGCACGAACGTAATTGTTGTTTCATTATTTATCAAGAGTCCGTATAGAACTAGCACACAGTGAACTTTCGTTTTCAAATGGTTATCATATTTCGCAAAATTATTTTCCGGACATAAAGCAGTTCATTGCTATTTACATTTTTCCTGCCTTTTGACATTCAAGTGTACGAAGATCCAATTTCAGTAGGATCAAAGGTTCTTGATTCTATAGGGTAAAGGGAACCGCTAACATTTACACTATCGGGTGACAGCAAATTTAGGGCAGCTTTTATTTCTCTGCCCTACATAAACCTCGAGGCATATCTCGTAAATGCCCTGAAGATGTAATGATAGATAAAGCTCAGTTTTTCTGATCTACTGATTCGTTGGTCTATCCCCAATGTTCGTTAACAGTATAAGCCAGACCTGTGGCACAATGAAAGGATATATCAGAATTTAGCCAAATTATGGATAGGAAGGATTCGTGCTGCTTTGCAAAACGGAACAAAGCGCATCGTTTACCTACTAATTTGTTATTTTTCAGTACGTGATTGAATCCAATATACTTGTATTGCAGCCAATTGTTAAGACATTTTCTGCTATTGGAATATATACTTGTTTATATTATCACCCTTCAAAATACCCAGGCTTCTCTAATATAATATTTACCAACTACGTTCCTCTCATCTTATATATATATATATATATATATATATATATATATATATATATATATATGTGTGTGTGTGTGTGGTTATGGAAGGCCCCGGTATCACTGCAAACGAATTAAAATCCATAATTGCTCAACCGCCCGTGCCAGTGGAATCATCCGAATTAATATTTAATCTCCCAAACAAAAAATGGTAGCTGTAGTCCCCATCATAGCTGTCTCAGCACACGCCAAAAGACATAAAGCGAAACCGCACAGAAAGTGAGCACATCCATTTGTTCTCCATCATACCATATCAGCATTCATCGTAAATAATCGGAATATCGAAACACAATCAAAACAGATTAAATGCACAGCTCACAGTGTGCACAGAGCACTTAACTCAGTAGCTCCCGCAACAAGCCGAACTTGGAATATGAGGAAACTGCAACAAGGAAAACTTTTCAGACATAGCCTTTAATGGTTCCTACCGCCTATCCACCATATTGACCAGAAGTTCACGTCCTCCTGAAAATGATGATCGTCATTTTTTTTTTTATCTATAGCGCTTGATGATGCTAGGACATCACCCTGACTCCAAATCCGAACATATGAAACACAGTTAGTCATCGGACTATCCCCGTCACACATCAAACAACAGACTGTAAGATCTCCCTGCACCGTGAATTTGTGAAATTATGAATCCCTCCTGATTAACATGAACCTCCGGGAATGACCCCGGTGCTCTAAAGTCATATAGGAAACTCCATTCCGCCTTTCACTATTAGCGTAGGCCGTTTTTGGGATATACAATCAGCCATTGTGATGACGTAGCACACACAACAATGGCTGCGCCCATAACATCCCAATTACTCTGATAAATGCAGCCAACAGCGCACGAAAAGATGATGCTCAATCTCTAAAGCGTACCAGTGCTAATAGATAAACCCGAAACAGTAGAAAGGTTGTACCAATAAATACTAATATAAAGGTGGACCTAATTAAAGTGAGTGGTAAACTACAGATGAGACTAGGCTGCTGAGTATGCAAGTCAAAAACATTGCTACAAAAACATACACAGAAATCCTTCACCATGTTCTTGAATTTACGTCTCACTCTCACAATATAACTGGCAGTTAATTATTTCCGTGCGTTTCGTCACGTGGTGCACCAACCCGATTTCGGCCACGTACGTTTCCCCGCATAGTGCACCACTCTCAATTTGATTAGTGTGAACCGTAATCAAACCATATTCTTTTTACATGTCTTGTATCATCTTGGTATTGGTGAGATCTAATTTCTATCTAAAAGTTCATATATAATTATATATATATATATATATATATATATATATATGTATATGTGTATAGCATTTCAGAAGGTTAAAAATATCTTATGCAACAAATCTATGTCAATAAAAATGAGAAAGAGAGTGCATCGGTGCTATTTAGAACCAATTCTGACCTATGGAAGCGAATCAAGGACAGTGGACAAACAAATGAAAAGACGACTGGAGGCCACAGAGATGGGATTTCTCAGAAGAATGTTGAAAGTTCCCTGGACAGCTAAAAAGACCAATGAGGAAGTTCTCAAAGAGGCCAACACAAAAAGGGAGCTCTTAAAAAACATCAGAAAGAGGCAATCAACATTTTTCGGGCACATCATGAGAAGAGGAAAGTTGGAATACTTGGTTACAACTGGCAAAATAAAAGGAAAGAGAGATCGCGGGCGACAAAGAGAGAAAATACTGGATAGCTTGGTGTCATGGCATGGAAAACAGTCAACAACAGAACTGATACGATGCACTGTAGATAGAAGATTGTGGAGGGACATGATCACCTACGCCAACCGGCAGGGTACATGATGATGATGACCAGTCAAATACCAGTGTATAAAGAGATACAGCGAAGACGATCGCGCGGGATAGGACACACACTACGGAAGCCAACTGAGAGTATTACACAACAGGCCCTTTTTTGGAATCCCCAGGGGAAAAGACAAAGAGGAAGACCAAGGAATTCTTGGAGAAATAAGAGAGAAACAGAGATGAAGATGATGGGGAAGACATGGAATGATCTTAAAAGAATGGCAAAAAAAAACAGAATGACTTGGTATGGCACAGGATGATGATGATGATATGTGTGTGTGTATATATATATATATATAAATTATGTTTTCTCATCTAATATTTATAAATTATGTTTCTCTCACTTAATATTTATAAATTATGTTTTCTCATCTAATATTTATAAATTCTCTCATCTAATATTTATAAATTATGTTTCTCTCATCTAATATTTATAAATTCAGTGTTTCCCTCATTTAAATATTTGTCAACTTCATTTTCTGAACCCAGTTTTCTAAAAGAAACAAAATTAACCAAAACAGTCAGGTACAAAAAAAAAAAAAGGCAAGTTGCCCTACTTTCTTGGACTAGCGGAAGTTTTATCGCTTGAAGAACAGGTGCAGTGCACCTGCATGCAACAATTAAATGGTGAAAAGGTCACGGTTTTCAATTTCACCCTCCTACCCACCCTTCCCCCTGCCCCACAAACCTAACCTCTCAATTCAGCTTAGGTGGGAAAGTTTGAATCGTATCATGTAGCCCACTCCGATGTGTTCGAAAACGACGGTACAAGCAATTACCACCGACGACGCTTCATTTCTTCCAGTCAAATTCATATTACATCCCGATCACCTGTATTATACATTTTTATCTAAACTATATTGGATGGATCAATCAATCAATCAATCAATCAAATATCCCACAACCTTGTCGGTCGTTGGGGCACCACTGATGACATTTTCACAATTTGCTTCCAATCGTCGTGAATTAGATCAGCTCTCTGCGATACAACGAGGGACGCCCCTATCCACTCTCTGATGTTATTTACCTATCTTTTCTTTTGTCTTCCCTGTCTTCTTTTGCCTAATAATGAGCCTTGCAGATTGGTTGTGGCAAGGCCCATGGACCTTGTGACGTATTCATACCAGATAAGTTTCTGCTCTTTTATTATTGACAATAGGTCTTTTATTGGTCCAGTGGAATTGTTGGATTCTTTCCCGCACCTTTTCATTTGTGATATTTGTATGACTCAGCTATTAGAGAGTAATAGGAAACAACAACACACAGAAACTGGCACAGTCATTTTAAGACAAAAAACAAGCGTTTATTCTCAGCAGGAACTTTACACATCTTAACAGCACCTTCTACTTAGCAGTGACCATCTTACTCTGAAATCACGAGAGGATCAATCTACTCTGAAATCACGAGGGGATCAATCTACTCTGAAATCACGAGGGGATTAATCTACTCTGAAGTCAAGAGGAGGTCAATCTACTCTGAAATCAAGAGGAGGTCAATCTACTCTGAAATCAAGAGGAGGTCAATCTACTCTGAAGTCAAGAGGAGATCAATCTACTCTGAAGTCGAGAGGAGGTCAATCTACTCTGAAGTCAAGAGGAGGTCAATCTACTCTGAAGTCGAGAGGAGGTCAATCTACTCTGAAGTCAAGAGGAGGTCAATCTACTCTGAAGTCAAGAGGAGGTCAATCTACTCTGAAGTCAAGAGTAGGTCAATCTACTCTGAAGTCAAGAGGAGATCAATCTACTCTGAAGTCAAGAGGAGATCAATCTACTCTGAAGTCAAGATGGAGTCAACCGTCTGCTCTGAACAAAGTGGTACGATAAGTGACCAGATGGTGAGCTAAAGCATTTCTATAAAGAGATTCCAATATTTCTTATGTAACAACTGTCCGGTACAAGTAATTTGGCGCAATAATACATCTAGTGGCGACGACAATGTACACAAGGCCTAATCTATAAAACCAGAACTATCTGCTATCCTAAAAGATGGAATGTCCATATGTCCTAATATGACTTATAAGCTGTGACTTGACTTGACTTGACTTAATCCCCTTGTTAGCCGTGAGCTATGAGCTCTTTACAGCTTAATGCCTCTCGCATGAAGGCGCAGGTCCTTCTCAGTTGTACAGCTGCAGAGTACAGTGTGCTATTGATGGATGGAAGTAGTGGGAGTAACATGCTCCGTCGGTTTTGTAAATGGGGACAGTGTAGTAGCAGGTGATCTACTGTCTCAGATTGTTGACGGCAGTGTCTGCAGATTGGATCATGTTGTGTTTTTATTCTGCTCAGGTGTTGATTGGTAGGAGCATGGTCTGTTCTCAGTTGGAATATCAGGCTTTTATACCTTCGTCTGAGCTCCCCCACAGGGTCGAGGGGGTCTGGTTTTGTTTGATATCTGTAGAGTAGGCGTCCAGTCTTAGCTGAAACCCACATATTTAACCATTCCTCGTGGTAGTTGTTTATCAAAATTTGCTTGCATGTTTTGAGGCTAACTTGAACAGCAAGCTGTGGTAGAGATGCTACCAGTTTAGCCAACCTATCCGCTCTCTCATTTCCTGCAATGCCGATGTGACCAGGGATCCATTGTAGGGTTTACAGCCACGCCATAGGTAGTGGAGAGTTGGTTGGATAAAGTTCTTATATTGGAAACCTCGGATGTTAGTCCGCTTTCAATTGCTTCGAGTGCTGATTTAGAATCCGATAAAAAATATATATCTTCCGGTGCGATGGTGTCACATTCAAAGTCTACAAATATCCTTCTGAGTGCTCTCTCTGTAGCTATAATTTCTGCAGAGTAATTGGAGCAGTATTCTCCGCATGGACAGTAAATTTGGGAGTAGTCGTCTGGGTGAGAGTAGGGATACTTGACAACAGCACCGTAACCAGCATTTAGGGTGGCCTTGAATGCAGATCCATCAGTATAAACGTGGGCGGCATTACGTGGATACTGGTCAATGGTTTCCAGTGCTATGGCTTTGAGTATGGTAGGTAGAGTATTTCTATCTGCTAAGGGGTCGGAGAGCTCAGTCCAGACATCAGGGACAACTATTTGGCGGGCAAAGTGCTTCAGGGCGGATGGGCATATCTTGAAGTCTGTCTGCTGGGAGGTGATGGAGAGCTCAGTCCAGACATCAGGGACAACTATTTGGCGGGCAAAGTGCTTCAGGGCGGATGGGCATATCTTGAAGTCTGTCTGCTGGGAGGTGATGGAGAGCTCAGTCCAGACATCAGGGACAACTATTTGGCGGGCAAAGTGCTTCAGGGCGGATGGGCATATCTTGGAGTCTATCT
Organism: Megaustenia siamemsis; assembly: GCA_032433765.1. NCBI lineage: Eukaryota > Metazoa > Mollusca > Gastropoda > Stylommatophora > Ariophantidae > Megaustenia > Megaustenia siamemsis. Next base: position 20,590,355 of record JAVIAB010000139.1, read on the forward strand.
GCTGGGAGGTGATGTTTGAAGCTGTAGTTAGTTGCTTGGTCTAAAAAGGATGATTTCTTAATCCGGGTTTTCTGCCGCCACTTTTCTACCATGATGCGATTTTCCCCTGTTGGTTCCGTCCGCAAATATCTCTCGTAGGTTTCCACTACAGCACGTTCTCTTCGAATGCCAAGAGGTTCGATTTTATTGTGTATTTCGCAAGCATTATTAGGAGTTGATTTCATAGCACCGCTAATAAATCTCAGGGCTTGATTTTGAATTTTATCTAAGTTTTGGAGTAGAGTCTTGCTAGCAATAGATTGCAGAGGTAGTGAATAGTCTATTACTGATAGCAAGTAACCAATATAGAGTTGACGCAGTGTTAGTTGGTCTGCCCATTCACAAGTGGCGAGGTGTTTGATGATCCTGTGTCTAGTTGTGGTTTTCTCTATCAGCTTGTTTATGTGTTGTTTCAGAGATAGCCTTCGGTCTAAGTCCAACTCCCAGGTATCTCGGATATTTGTCGTAGTTTAGTTTCTCTCCGTTCATCCGAACATCTATTTCTTCCCCTTTGACTTTGTTGCTTATGGTAAATATACTGTAGACTGTCTTCTCAGTGCTAGGCTCTAACTTCCAGAACTGGCAGTAAGCAGCAATGGTAGTGAGGTTCGTATTTATGTTATGGGTAAGGGCTTGAATATTCTTGCCTCTAACCCAGATGGTGAGGTCGTCCGCAAAAAGTGCCTTACAACATGTGATATATTCTGGCATGTCATTTATAAACATAAGGAACAATGTGCAACTTAGGGCTGATCCTTGAGGTAGGCCTTTCTCCAGGGTTCTTTGTTTCGAAGCTGTTCCCGTGCATGTTGTTTGTATTGTTCGATTACAAAAGAAGCCACTTCGTCCTGATATTCCCATTTTTTGCAGTTTAAATAGAAGACCTTTTCTCTAGACTCTGGTCATACGCTTGTTTCAGGTCAATGAATGTGGCGATTACGTGTTTTTGCTCCTGGAATGAGTCACCTATCTCCTGAGTGAGTCTTATCAGCTGGTCCATGGTACGCTTGTTCTTTCTGAGGACTGCTTGGTAATTGTTGAGTGTTTTCGTGTTCTCAAGCCACCAGTACAGCCTTTCGTTGACCATTCGTCCTGCTATTTTCCCCATATTAGAGGTCAGGGAAATTGGTCTGTAACTGCAGAGGTCGTTGGGATCTTTCCCTTTCTTTAGTAAGGTATGGGATCTTTCCCTTTTTTTAGTAAGGGTGTTACATTTGCTTTCTTCCACTGAGCCGGCAGCTTACTCTCTCTCCACGTTATGTTGATAAACTCTAAGATAACATCAAGTTCTTTGATTGAGAGGTTGTTAATAAGTTCGTTAGTCAGTCTATCGGGGCCAGATGATTTCACCTTTTTACACTTATCAAGGGCAGCTTTTAGCTCTGGAAGGGTGAAATCTTTTTCAAAGACTTCAATGCTTACTGTATGGCGCTTTTCCATTTCTTTGGTAAGTTTATTGATAGCGTAGTCTTTCTTTGGTTGTCTCGTTGTTTGTTGATACTGACGAAGTAATTGTTAAGGGCTTCTGCTTTCTGTGTACTAGCTGGTATTACTTCCGAACCCGCCTTTAGTGGCACAATGTTCGAGCGTCTTTTTTCCCCTGATAGGTTAGAAATAAGACGCCATGTTTGCTTGCCTTCCTTTCTTAGATGCAGGTTTTCACATTTCTTGATCCATGTGACCTTCTTTGCTTTAGCGCTTAATAGTTTAACCTTCGCAGTCAATCTGTTGTAATTTGTTTTGTTGGCGGGGGTTGGATGTTTCTCGACTTGTCTTCTTGCTTTGTTTCTTTCTTTGACAATGTACTCTAGTTCTTCATTCCAGAACGGTTTGAGTTTACTTCGGCGTCCTCGGGGGATGGATTGTTGAGCAGATTGTAGAATAGCTGCGGTGATGTTGTTATAGTCAGTGTCATTATCAGCTGTGGATGGATTGTTGAGCAGATTGTAGAATAGCTGCGGTGATGTTGTTATAGACAGTGTCAATATCAGCTGTGGATGGATTGTTGAGCAGATTGTAGAATAGCTGCGGTGATGTTGTTATAGACAGTGTCAATATCAGCTGTGGATGGATTGTTGAGCAGATTGTAGAATAGCTGCGGTGATGTTGTTATAGACAGTGTCAATATCAGCTGTGGATGGATTGTTGAGCAGATTGTAGAATAGCTGCGGTGATGTTGTTATAGACAGTGTCAATATCAGCTGTGGATGGATTGTTTAGCAGATTGTAGAATAGCTGCGGTGATGTTGTTATAGACAGTGTCAATATCAGCTGTGGATGGATTGTTTAGCAGATTGTAGAATAGCTGCGGTGATGTTGTTATAGACAGTGTCAATATCAGCTGTGGATGGATTGTTTAGCAGATTGTAGAATAGCTGCGGTGATGTTGTTATAGACAGTGTCAATATCAGCTGTGGATGGATTGTTTAGCAGATTGTAGAATAGCTGCGGTGATGTTGTTATAGACAGTGCCAATATCAGCTGTGGGTGGATTGTTTAGCAGATTGTAGAATAGCTGCGGTGATGTTGTTATAGACAGTGCCAATATCAGCTGTGGGTGGATTGTTTAGCAGATTGTAGAATAGCTGCGGTGATGTTGTTATAGACAGTGTCAATATCAGCTGTGGATGGATTGTTGAGCAGATTGTAGAATAGCTGCGGTGATGTTGTTATAGACAGTGTCAATATCAGCTGTGGATGGATTGTTGAGCAGATTGTAGAATAGCTGCGGTGATGTTGTTATAGACAGTGTCAATATCAGCTGTGGATGGATTGTTGAGCAGATTGTAGAATAGCTGCGGTGATGTTGTTATAGACAGTGTCAATATCAGCTGTGGATGGATTGTTGAGCAGATTGTAGAATAGCTGCGGTGATGTTGTTATAGACAGTGTCAATATCAGCTGTGGGTGGATTGTTTAGCAGATTGTAGAATAGCTGCGGTGATGTTGTTATAGACAGTGTCAATATCAGCTGTGGGTGGATTGTTTAGCAGATTGTAGAATAGCTGCGGTGATGTTGTTATAGACAGTGTCAATATCAGCTGTGGATGGATTGTTTAGCAGATTGTAGAATAGCTGCGGTGATGTTGTTATAGACAGTGTCAATATCAGCTGTGGATGGATTGTTTAGCAGATTGTAGGATAGCTGCGGTGATGTTGTTATAGACAGTGTCAATATCAGCTGTGGATGGATTGTTTAGCAGATTGTAGAATAGCTGCGGTGATGTTGTTATAGACAGTGTCAATATCAGCTGTGGATGGATTGTTTAGCAGATTGTAGGATAGCTGCGGTGATGTTGTTATAGACAGTGTCAATATCAGCTGTGGATGGATTGTTTAGCAGATTGTAGAATAGCTGCGGTGATGTTGTTATAGACAGTGTCAATATCAGCTGTGGGTGGATTGTTTAGCAGATTGTAGGATAGCTGCGGTGATGTTGTTATAGACAGTGTCAATATCAGCTGTTATATCAATCTCTTGAAATCCTTGGTTTACTAGGTTCCGGAATATTGCCCAATCAGCTTTTTTTTATAATTGAATGGCACTGTTGTTGGACAACTACTTATGTTTCTTTATTGTTGGAAATTTCTAGTATGATTGGTCTGTGGTCACTACCTATGTCGTGGAGGACACTGAGGGAGCACTTGGGATGGATGTCCGCTGTCACTAGAGTGAGGTCGGGTCTACTTGAGGTTCCACTGGCTCTATGAAGGAGTGTAGGTGGGGAATCGGAGTTTTGGAGTAATATAAGGGTACTTGTTTTGATGAGTCCTTCGATGATCAGTCCTGTGTGGTTTCTGTCTTTATAGCCCCATAGATGGGAGTGGCCATTCATATCTCCTGCTACGATAGTTCTGTGTGGTTTCTATCTTTATAGCCCCATAGATGAGAGTGGCCATTCATATCTCCTGCTACGATAGTTCTGAAAAGATCAGTGTTAGTAAAGAGTGGTAGGCTGATCATGTTTTTTGGTGGGTTGTATACATTAATAATTTTTAGCGGTTGGTTGTTTGTCCAAAATGTCACTTCTTGGATATCAGTTTCTTCATTGGTTTCTACTGGGGAAACCTCAGCCTGTATGTTGTTCCGAATGATTGACATGATCCCTTGACATTTCCGACGCTTGCATCGGTGTGCGGTGTAGCATGTAATATGGAAATGAGCTTCTCTTGGTAGCATTGTTTCCTGGATGAGTGCAACGTAGATGTTTTGATCTGATAGTAGCTTTGCCAGCTCCAGTTTTTTAGTACGTATTCTTGAAATGTTGAGTTGCAGGATGCGGAGAGTTGAAAGGTTGTGTTGGGGTCCGGTAGCATACTTGTCACTGCCCTCCCCGGGTTGCAGAGGACAGCGCGGGCCTTGATGACCGAGGCGTCGCTAGAGCTCGTATAAAGTGGGTTGTCGTATTCGAGGCATGATAATTATTGGGGGTGTCATGGGCGTTTTCCTTTTCATCCCCAAAGGAAAGTAGCTCGGTGTGTTGGTGTCCCAGGATCGTCACGCCCTGCCAGTAGTTTAACACTTGCTTATGGGTCAGCGAGTTCAACATTCTCTCGTCAGAAACGCTAACACAGTCTGCAGCGGTGATGAAAACTGGCATTCCCGCCACCAAGGAACCTGCACAGAGAGTCAGAGGTGCGATGACCGCCTTGCTACGCTCCTTTGACGTCCATGGGGATTGACAAACAGGAGACAAAAGGAAGGATCGAGGCAAGAACACATTTGACCGATGAGTTGGGGATGGGCTAGTGAATTCAGTGCTCACAATTTCTTACACAGAGGACTGCACTATTGCACTTAGAGGGTACCATCCTCTCCTTGGCCATTTATGTTGGGCATTACACAATGCTGCTTGCTGCAGGGTTGGCCTTACCCTGGACGGGCTGTTAACTGTTATCTCTAGTTAACGGGTTTCCGTCAACCCTATAACTTCCGGCAACAGACGTTGTTAGCGATGCATATGTTTAGTAACTTATCGTGTGTCCATGGTGTGTTAGACTAAGGTCCAGTGTCCAGGAAGAAAACATTCCACTTGAATACACACACAAACCCTAGTTGTGAACAATAGTGTCGGTGTCAGGTCTCCGAGTGTGAGCGATTGTCAGCTATAAGTAGGTTATGATAATTTGTCTTTGAAGCTACAATGGGCCTACACGCATTGAGTTTTAACACTGTATGATTATTCGTTTATTATCGGTAATTATTTCAGTCAATGTCAGGTCAGGTATTTTTACCTGCTACTGTATGCAGTAAACAGTACAACCTGTGTCTGCCCTGCTGCCTTGCAGGTAAGCTCGGGAGAGTAAAAGGCTAAGGTAGGGTACCCCCAAGTTAAACAACCCCACTGCCTTGTAGGTGAGACTTTTTAGTCAAAGGCCAGCGGAGCCAACCGTAAACAAACCGACGAAAGGCAACAGAAAACCACCGTCGTATTTTCTTTGTACAATCATGAATCGCCACAACAATATAAATAACAACAACAACGTTAAGGGGGATTCCAATGGGAAATCCTCGTTCGGTAGGGGACATCATGTGCTACAGGTGATACCCGATCGTCATCAAGCTACTGTAAGCAAAATAAAGATAAAACAAACTCTAAAGATAGGTACATGGAATGTGAGAACACTCATGCAGAAGGGTAAACTAAAAAAAACCATCATACAAGAAATGAAAAGAATGGGTTTACAATTATTGGGACTTTGCGAAATGAGATACACCGGATCAGGGGAGATGCATTCTGATAAACATAAAATAACCTATTCTGGAGGTACTGAACATCAAAGAGGAGTAGGTATCATCTTGGATGCAGAAATAGCAAGAACAGTGAAAGGCTTTTACCCAATATCTGACAGAGTCTTTTTTAGTGAAATTGAATGGAAAGACAATAGACATAAACCTTATACAAGTTTATGCACCAACAGCAGACAGTCTAGAGGAAACAATTGATAATTTTTACAACGAATTAAATGAGGCACTTCGTGAATGCAAACCACATGAAAACACCACAGTTGTAGGGGATTTTAACGCAAAAGTAGGAAAGGAAAGAGTTGAAGAAATAGTTGGTCATTATGGCTTAGGCGAGAGGAATGAAAGAGGTGAGAAACTTATTGACTGGGCAAGAACACACAACATGATGATAGGAAACACCTGGTTTAAGCAACATCCAAGACGTCTGTGGACATGGAAAAGCCCAGGGGACAACGCACGTAATCAAATTGATTATATAATGATAAGCAAGAGATTTAGAAACAGTCTGGTGTTTGTGAAAACTAGACCAGGGGCAGATTGCAATAGTGATCATGTACTAGTTGTGGGAAAGCTTAGAATAAAATTAAAAACAACAAAACGAGCATCAATTAACATCAAGTTAAATTTAAATTTACTAAAATCAGACAAGAAGCTGCAAGACAAATATAAAACCACAATTCAGAACCGGTACAATGCAATAGAAAAGATACAAAGCATAGATGAACAGTGGGAAATTATAAAAGAATCAATGCAACAAACATCAAAAGAGTTCATACCGCCAGTGAGGACAATTTCAAGAAAGAAATGGATGACAGATGACACTTTACAGCTAATGGATACAAGAAGAAGAAATATCTCTCTCTCTCTCTGCGATCAGGACTCAATCAGAGTAGGATTCCAGACTCCCACATGAAGTCAGCTGTCAGGCTAAGTGTGTTGATCGCCCCCACAGACAGAACATCACAAGTAGAGTTCGCCAGATCCACTCTGATTGAACACCCGTTAATACGTTGCACTGTGTTCTGCGCCAGTGGCCCAGTGCATCCGATTTCAGCCAGCATTTTATTCGGGTTTGCTTTCCCTCGCCTTTGATTGTCCCCAATCTTCCTGCAAGGCAGCAGGTTGTCTTTTCTGTACGGGGATTCTGCCCTTAGATGGTCGGCCCTCCCAGGTTTACGAGCACCATCTGCCCGAGTCACTAGAGGTGACTAACGCAGACATGCACACACAAAGATGTCAGATGTGACTAACACAGACATGTACACAGCGATACGAGGCATGACTAACACTGACACACATCAAGATATATGACACATGACTAACATAAACATGCACATAAAGATATGAGATATAACTGACATAGACATGCACACACAAAGATATGACACATGCCTAACATAGACATGCACACAAAGATAAGAGATATGACTAACATAGATATGCACACACAAAGACATGATATGGGACTAACATAGCCATGCACATACAGGGATATGAGATGTGACAAACACAGACATGCACACACAAAGATATGAGATAAGACTAACATAAACATGCACACAAAGATATGAGATATCACTAACCCAGACATGCACACACAAAGATATGACATATGACTATCACTGGTACACACTAAGATATGAGATATGACTAAACACAGACACACATAAAGATATGAGACATGATTAACACGGACGCACCAAGATATGAGATATGACTAACATGACACACACCAAGATATGAGCCATGGCCAGCACACACAAGCCAAGATATGAGCCATGGCTAGCACATAAACACATCAAGATATGAGCCATGGCTTCACGGAAAAACACCAAGAAATGAACCATGTCTAGCACAGAAACACATTAAAGTGTCCATATGCTTGGGCTTGTTGTAGTCGGCAGACTCTTCTGAACGTGGGAATCACAGGTTTCGTTCAAACAGTTGTCCGGAGATTTGAGAGTGCAGTCTGGCCCATAGAACGTTCTCTTGCATGTACAGTTCCCGATTGACTGTTCACAGGTGTCGTTGAAACAGTTGTCCGGACATTTAAGAGTGCAATCTGACCCGTAGTACGTTTCCTTGCACGTACAGTCTGCACTTTCCGGGTCACATATGATGTCACAGCCATAAGAACACGTCTGTTCACACTGTATCCCAAATTACCATCGGGACAAGTGTCATTACAGGTATAGCCAAGATGTTTACATTGTATGCATTTTCCTGATTTTTCCTCAAATAAAGGACAGACACTAAGACAAGACCCGGAACAGTCGTGTCCATAGATCCCTTGTGAACAGTTGCCGTGACACATACCGATGATGGCGTTGCAGCCTTATGGAGCCCACTAGACATTGCACAAAACGACCAAGAATGCCCGTCCAGACAATAGGTGTCTGTATATGTTTGCACCTCACATACCGTCAGTGCACTGTCGGCCTGCGAAATGGTCGGTGAGAACTCAATCTTAATGTGTGCCATTGGCATTTTTGTGTTGACTACAATAGTGTTCACAGAAATATTAGGGTATTATATATCATTATACTGGAACACTACGCCGCCACTGTCAGAGAAAGCCCTTAGAGTGGCATTCTTTACCCGAATCATATTACTAGCTCGATGATAGATTCGAATGGTGTTAGTCTTCTGGGGCGTGGCAAAGTTCAGATACCAGTAAACAGAATTGGCTCCACTTCTCCATTGTGTGTGTGTGCAGTCATTGTCATAGAGAATGGTCTTTGTTTTGCCATTAACTGCGGCCTCTGGTCAACATCCGTCTCCTGCATAACAAGCATCAAATGTGTCTATCTGGTTTGTGATCTGTTTGAGAGCCACATTCCGACCCCCGCCAATGTAGATGGAGCAGATATTTGCAACTATCGCCCCTTCAATCCGTAACTTGTTGATCAGAGCAGAAGACATCAATCTCGTGCGGACTAACTACAAACCTTGATACATTGTTACATGAGGCAGAACCATTCAGATTTACCGTGAAACTGTCCGTATCTGTTAAGTCATTTACATAAATCCTAAACCAGGAGTGCGGCAAAGATTGATTGAGAGTTGCCTCAACTGATGTAGAAACTGTATCCGGATTACATGAGGTGTCGTTGTTATCAAGCAGGAAAGTAGGTTCAGATTTTTGGGCATATTTGTAAACAAAATCCAAGTACTGACACTGGGGTCCGAAATATTCGTGCTGACAACTGTCATTGTTTGGGCATGTCCCTGTAGTTTTGTCACAAACTAAGCCATTATAGCAGTGACATTGTAACGTACAATTTGCCCCAAACCAACCGGCTGCACAAGTAAGGTCATTAGCTTCCATGGTCGCGAGCGGAGCCAGCGAATAAAGACTTGATCTACAGCGATGGTTGACGAACTGTGTACAAACATTTATTATCAACCCGCCATTTACATTTATAAAAATCCGCCAACTCATTGTGATAACAGATAGCATGAAATTCTCTAATAGAATGAGATAAATCGTTGGAGACAAGGAAAGTCAACATTGTTTACATGGCTTGGACGCAGGTAGCGTCCATCATGGTGCGTCCCATGACGTCAATCTCCAGAAGAAGAAATAAAAGAAAATAAAGATGAGTATAAGAGATTAAATAAAAAAATTGTAGTAAAATACAATGAAGCAAAAGAAGCATGGCTAAAAGAGAGATGCAAATAGATTGAAATGCAACAAAAAAGAGATGCTAAAGCTATATACAAACAAATTGAGGAATTAACAGGAAGAAAAACGCAATAAAAAATGGATGCCTAAGATCAGGGAAGGAGAACTGTTGATTGATCAAGAAAACTTAAGGGAACGATGGACAGAATACATTAAAGATCTTTATAATGATGAACGAACGGAAGTAAATATTAAGGATAATGGAGAAGGACCAGAAATACTCAGAGAAGAAGTGGAAAATACCTTGCGCAATTTGAAAGCAGGCAAAGCACCTGGACCAGATAATATAACTAAAGAAGAGATTGAAGCCATGGATGATTATGTAATAGAAATAATAACAAAAATATTGAATGATATCTACAACAGCGGATATATACCAGACCACATGCTCAAATAAATATTCATTGCCCTACCAAAGAAATCGGGTGCGATTGAATGCGATGATCATCGCACAATAAGCCTTATGAGTCATATGACTAAGATATTACTAAGAATCATCATGCGAAGAGTGCGAAAAAAATCAGTCCAGAAATTAGCGATGAACAGTGTGGTTTTGTTAGAGATAAAGGAACAAGCAATGCCATTTATATCATAAGATCTTTAGTAGAAAGAGCCATGGAGGTGAAAACAGATCTATACCTATGTTTCATAGATTACACCAAGGCATTTGACAAAATAAAGCACCAAGAAATAATCAAAATTGTAGAAAGCATAAACGTAGACAGCAAAGATCTATGAATAATAAAGAACAGGTACTGGCAACAAACAGCGGCCATAAGAACTGGAAGCCAATTGGGAATGTTTCAACAAATAAAACAGGGTGTTAGACAAGGTTGTGTGCTGTCACCAGATTTGTTTAATATTTATAGTGAGATTATTTTAGCCTCCATAAGGGACATGCCTGGAATAACAATTGGTCATAATATAAATAATCTAAGGTATGCTGATGATAGTCTTAATCGCTAAGAGTGAAAATGAGTTACAAGAAATGTTGGACATTATAGTGAAAGAAAGCAAAAATAAAGGACTCAGCCTTAATAGCAAAAAGACAGAGGTAATGGTAACAACAAAGAAAAAGACATCACCTCAGTGCAAAATAAAGACAAGTGGAACAATATTAAAACAGGTAAATGAATTTAAATATTTGGGAACTTTGTTAACCTCAGACGGAAGATGTACAAAAGAGGTGAGATGCAGAATGGCCCAGGCAAAAGCAGCTTTCCAAAAATGAGGAAGATACTATGCAATCCATTCTTGACAATAGAAGCAAGAAAAAGAGTTCTTAAATGTTATGTAGAGCCAGTCTTAACATATGGATGCAAATCATGGACAATAGGACAACAGACAAGAAAAAATCAGTGGAGTCTGTAGAAATGTGGTTTTACAGAAGAATGTTGAGAGTACCATGGACAGCTAAGAAGAGTAATGAAGATGTTCTGAGAGAGGTCAAAGCAAAAAGAGAGCTAATTTCCAATATTAGGAAGAAACAATCACCATTTTTTGGCCATATAATGAGAAGAGAACAACTGGGGTATATTGTAACAACTGGAAAAAATTGAGGGACGAAGAGATAGAAGGAAACAAAGAGAAAAAATAACAGACAGCTTAAGAGAATGGCTTGGCAGAAGGTCAACAACAGAAATGATAAATAGCTGACGAGATCGAAAGTTGTGGAGAGACATGATCACCTACGCCAGTAGGCCCGGTACTTGATGAAGATGAAGATTTCAGTCACTTTATAAATCCTTCGGAATGACAACAACCATACAAAAAACTCAATCCGTGTGAATGGATGGATATACACAAAAAATTGTGAATCACTAGAGCGATCTGCAAGCAGCTTCTAGGCCTAGCCATGTTACCGAAGCACCGGTGCCGTTTTTTAAGCTGTGACAGAAAGTTGTCATAACTTGAATTTACAAACACAGTTAACCTCCGCGCAGCGCATACAAGAGAAGTGCAAAAACACAACTCTGTGCATGTTACAAGATCAAGGTGTTAGGCAAGGTTGTGTGCTGTCACCTGATTTATTTAATATGTATAGTGAGATTTTGCTTACAGTAGCTTGATGACGATCGGGTACCACCTGTAGCACCTGGTGTCCCCTACCGAACGAGGGTTTTCCATTGGAATCCCCCTTAACGTTGTTGTTGTGATTTCTATTGTTGTGGCGATTCATGATTGCACAAAGAAGTTACGACGGTGGTTTTCTGTTGCCTTCCGTCGGTTTGGTTACGGTTGGCTCCGCTAGCTTTTGACTAAAAAGTCTCACCCACAAGGCAGTGGGGTTGTTTAACTTGGGGGTACGCTTCCTTAGCCTTTTACTCTCCCGAGCTTACCTGCAAGGCAGCAGGGCAGCCACAGGTTGTACTGTTTACTGCATACAGTAGCAGGTAAAATTACCCATTCCAAAAAATGAGGAAGATACTATGCAATCCATTTTTGACAATACAAACAAGAAAAAGAGTTCTTAAATGTTATGTAGAGCCAGTCTTAACATATGGATGTGAATCATGGACAATAGGACAACAGACAAGAAAATCATGGAGTCTGTAGAAATGTGGTTTTACAGAAGAATGTTGAGCCATGGACAGCTAAGAAGAGTAATGATAATGTTCTAAAAGATGTCAAAGAAAAAGAGAGCTAATTTCCAATATTAGGAAGAAACAATCACCATTTTTTGGCCATGTAATGAGAAGAGAACAACTGGAATATATTGTAACAACTGGAAAAATTGAGAGACGAAGAGATAGAGGGAAGCAAAGAGAAAAAATAACAGACAGCTTAAGAGAATGGCTTGGCAGGAGGTCAACAACAGAAATGATACATAACTGTCGAGATCGAAAGTTGTGGAGAGACATGATCACCTACGCCAGTAGGCCCGGTACTTGATGACGATGATGATAGTGAGATTATTTTAAGATCCATAGGGGACATGCCTGGAATAACAATCGTAGGTCATAATATAAATAATCTAAGGTATGCTGATGATACAGTCTTAATCGCTAAGAGGAAACATGAGTTACAAAAAATGTTTTAGACATTATGGTGAAGGAACGCAAAAATAAAGGACACAATCTTAATGGTAAAAAGACAGTATATTGGTAGCAACAAAAAAACTGATTTCACCGCAATGCACAGTAAAGACAAGTGGAAGAATATTAAAACAGGTATCCAGAAACAGGTAACAGATCACCTACGTCAGCAGGCACGGTACTTGAATATGATGAAGATCAACAAGTTTTTTTTTTTTTCTATCTGGGTGGAATAAAAACTCAGACCGGAACACCTCGTGGCGACTACTCAGGACAAGCAGCCTTTATTCTTCGGTCGTATATGTCCCACAAAAGGATATTAGTATGGGATAATACCATAAAGACTGTGTTTTTTTTTAATAGGCAAGTGTTACTATGAAGTAAAGAATTATGATTAGTTGAATCAATCAGACATTGATTTGAGTTAAGTATATATCGATTATCGATTTCTGCCATCTTTATCGACCACTACAAATATGATGTCATGCAGCAGTATAGTTACTTGGGGTTCATCATCAACGACAAACTATTTTAAGACACAGAAATTAACACCCGCACTGGTAAAGCTGCTACCAGCTTCGCCCGTCTTTCTAGACGCGTTTGGCAAAACAGCAAACTGACATCTAAAACAAAGGCTGCAATTTACAACGCCTGCATCATTAGACAATTTCTTCTGTATGGCAGCGAATCATGGACAATTTATGCAAAACAGGAAAGAAGGTTAAATGCATTCCGTATGCGACATACGGAATGCATTTAGCCTTCTTTCCTGTTTTGCATAAATTGTCCATGATTGCGTCATATTCTTGGTATCACATTGAAGGACAAAGTGACAAACGTGGAAGTCCTCACTTGACCAAACCTCCCGAACATCTCTACATGCTGCTCAAACAACGTAGACTACGCTGGCTTCGTCACTTACACCGTATGGAAGATGACCACATACCAAAATATATACATACTCTATGAACAACTAGCAGAAGGCAAATGAACTAGGGGGCACCCAAAACTCCAATTTGTTGACGTGTGTAAACGTGACATGAGGACTGAATATAAATCATGCAACCTTGTAAGAAATAGCTGCAGATCGCAATCTTTGAAAACACGCTCTAAAGCTTCAACTCAAACAAGAAGCAGACAGATTCATAGAAAAAAATAATACACGTCGAAAAAAAAGAAAAAAAAAACATTTTTAGGGGCGGTGCAAAATCCATAGTCAACTATGACTGCCTGTAGTTACTACTATTAATATATCGATTAAACATGTAATGGAAATAATAAACTCATAATGCGTTTGCAATCTAAGAAACAAGGAAAATACCAAATCAGATTGCACCAGCAGCTGTAAAGACCGGTGAGAAAAGAGAAAACAAAGGGACAGAAATAAAAAATAGAAAGTGTGTCCCTCAAACTCAAAGATTTTCACAGCGATAATTATTACCATATGAAATTTTTTAAGCCTAAAATTAGTTTGGTTGTACAGAATTACTGTCTTGAAACTGCCAACTACCAAATGTCAACAAATTCAAACTTGTGTACACAATTTATTCACAATGAAAACTTGTCGGGGTGCAAATTAAAAAAAGAGAGAAAGAAAATTACAAAACATGGAAATACTAGAAATAAGACAAAATAATATTTGGCCTTGGGTGTAAGACTTTCTAACTTTAGGAGCCTTGGATCGAAGTGCCAGAGTTAAGGTAAGAAATAAAATGTTGGAAACAATCGCAGGAACCCCCCCCCCCCCACCACCACCACCACCAAGAGAGTGGTACATAGAAATGAGTACGATACTGTAACTATTATAAAAAACAGTGAGATTTAGTAAATTACTGTAAATATAATAAAAACAGTGAAGTTAGTAAAATACTGTAAATATAATAACAAGCATTCGGATTAGTAAAATACTGTAAATTTAATAAAACCAGTGAGGTTAGTAAAACACCGTGAATATAATAAAAACAGTGAGATTAGTAAAATATGGTAGATATAATACTAACCATCAAATAAGTGACATACTGTAAATATAATAAAAACTATCAACAGAAAGTTAAATGCAAACATAGTGTAAGCGAAGAATAGTTTGACTCTTATCGCCACAGACTTTCTAGGCTCATCTAGCAGCCTCAAAATGGGTACCTGGAGAATGTATTCTTATAAAAGAAAGTCAGCACTTGCTTTGTGCTGACCACAATGCACACACAAAAATGTACTGATGGTTGAAGAATACGGACAATAACAGCATGTTTTCTACTTGCAGTGCTGTAAGTGCAGCGAGTTTCTTTATTTTTTTTCTCTCTCTCTATTTTCGTCATGGAATTTAAATAAGAAAACAGAAGTATGGTAGACTTTAAAGAAACACTCGGGCAGAAAACACTAACACTCGGGCAGAAAACACTAACACTGGGAAAGAAATCACTACAGATGCAGCTAAACATATCTGAAGTTTAAATAGTTCTCTACTTCATGACAGATGCTCCACGGGAAGAACAGACATTTAAATCCATCAAGAGATTGGAGAACTAATTAAATTGCTGGAATTTACAGCCAAAATGAAGAACTATCCGAAGCAGATCTGATAAATGAAATTCTTTATAAAATTCTCTCACAAATTCGACAGACATACGACTTCCAATGGAACGAAGGACAAAGAGCTTCTGCGTGATTAGCGACTCATAGCAGACTAATTGCGTCATGATCAGCGACAACAACAGCTGATAAAGATCCTATAACAATAGCTGATAAAGATCCTATAACAATAGCTGATAAAGATCCTTTAACAATAGCTGATAATGATCCTGTGAAACAGATGATAAAGATCCTCTAACAAAAGCTGATAAATATCCTGTAAAACAGCTGATAAAGATCCTATAACACTAGCTTATAACCATCCTACTACAACAGCTACAATCATGGACAATAGACAAACAAATGAAAAGACGATTAGAGGCCGCAGAGATGGGATTTCTCAGAAGAATGTTGAAAGTTCTCTGGACAGCTAGAAAGACCAATGAGGAAGTTCTCAAAGAGGCCAACACAAAAAGGGAGCTCTTAAAAAACATCAGAAAGAAGCAGTCAACATTTTTTCGGGCACATCATGAGAAGAGAAAAGTTGGAATACTTGGTTACAACTGGCAAAATAAACTGAAAGAGAGATCGCGGACGACAAAGAGAGAAAATACTGGATAGCTTAGTGTAATGGCATGGAAAACAGTCAACAACAGAACTGATACGATGCACTATAGATAGAAGATTGTGGAGGGACATGATCACCTACGCCAACCGGTATGGCACATGATGAATGAATGATGACTACAACAGCTTATAACGATCCTACAACAACAGCTGACATAGATCCTATAAAAACAGCTGATACAGATTATATAACAATAGCTGCTAAAGATCCTATAACAATAGGTGATAAGGAACCTATAACAACAGCTGATAAAGATCCTATAACACTAGCTAATAACGATCCTACAACAACAGCTGACATAGATCCTATAAAAACAGCTGATACAGATTATATAACAACAGCTGATAAAGATCCTATAACACTAGCTAATAACGATCCTACAACAACAGCTGATAAAGATCCTACAACAATAGCTGATAAAGATCTTATAACAACAGCTGTTAAAGATCCTATAACTAAAAACAGATTATAAAGATCCTATAACAACAACTGATAAGAATTATATAACAACAGCTGATAAAGATCCTATAACAACAACTGACAAAGATCCTATAACAACAACTGATAAAGATTCTATAACAACAGCCGATAAAAACATATAACAAATGCTGATAAAAATCATATAACAACATCTGATAAAGATCCCATAACAACAGCTGATAAAGATCCTATAACAACAGCTGATAAAGATTCTATAACAACGACAACAGCTGATAAAGATCCCATAACAATAGCTGATAAAAATCCCATAACAACAGCTGATAAAAATCCCATAACAACATCTGATAAAGATTTTATAACAACAGGTGAAAAAAATCCCATAACAATAGCTGATAAAGAAATATAGCTATAGCTGATAAAGAAATATAGCTATAGCTGATAAAGAAATATAGCTATAGCTGATAAAGAAATATAGCTATAGCTGATAAAGATCATATAACAACCGCAGCTGGTAAAGATCATATAACAACCGCAGCTGATAAAGATCATATAACAACCGCAGCTGGTAAAGATCATATAACAACCGCAGCTGGTAAAGATCATATAACAACCGCAGCTGGTAAAGATCATATAACAACCGCAGCTGGTAAAGATCATATAACAACCGCAGCTGATAAAGATCATATAACAACCGCAGCTGGTAAAGATCATATAACAACCGCAGCTGGTAAAGATCATATAACAACCGCAGCTGATAAAGATCATATAACAACCGCAGCTGATAAAGATCCTATAACAACCGCAGCTGATAAAGATCATATAACAACCGCAGCTGATAAAGATCCTATCTTATAACAACAGCTGTTATCTATCTATCTTTCGTTCGCCTGAAGTATTGTCTATATCTGCAATGTCGTTTCCTGTATAAATTTTACTGTCTTTTGTAATTCTTGCAGTGGCCCATATAGTTTTGTCTGTAGTGTTGTATCTATGGGCCAATGGATTTTCCTCAGTCTACTATATTCAGTGCAGTCTTGAAGTATGTGTTCAGCAGTCTGGGCTGCCTGTCCACATGTACAAGTAGTTGATGTGCCGATCTTGAATTTTGTATACATGTGACTATGGAGTCGATTGTGTCCTGTTTTTAGGCGTATAATGATAACTTGTTCATATCTATTCATATTATGAAAGGCATCCTGATTTGGGGCTTGTGGTCCTCTGATTGATTTGATTATCTGTTTCTTATTATGGTATGTAACTGGTGTATCTAGTTGTGTGCCTGTTGAACCTTCCTTTGCCAACTGATCTGCTTTCTCATTTCCTGGTATTCCACAGTGAGACGGGATCCACTGCAGGGCAACCCTGTGGTGCTTGCAGAGTTCAGTCAATAAGGTCTGCAGATGTGGTAATTTTCTGGATTGTAGTGCCTGGAGTACTGATCTTGCATCTGTCAAAAACACTACAGGCTGTGGGCTAAGATTACTGTTCAGCAGTTTTTCTATTGCCAACTTTATTGCTTGTATTTCTGCATCATAATTGTGACAATATTTCCCTGTTGCTATTTTATTCATATCCCTAGTGTTATTTGGGTACTCTATATATGCACCTGCTCCCCCATTCTTTACTGCATTCTGTGCTGATCCATCTGTGTACACACGGATCCATAGGTCTTGTGGGTATTCTTCATCCAGGAAACTGAGAGTTATTGTTTTTCGCTGTAGACTATTTTGTTCCTCTTTGTCAACTATTCCTTTCACTTCTGTCCGTATTTGAACTGATAATCCTGATTCATCTGTCCAGGGAGTCTGTTCTGGTATGGGCAGAAGGGGTTTAACAACTCTTGGCATGTCTGGTGTTTGTCTACTAATACGCTTGGCTTGGTGGATAAAGCTGCTTCTCTTAAGTCGTCCCAATGCAAGATAACAGCTGTTAAAGATCCTATAACTAAAAACAGATTATAAAGATCCTATAACAACAACTGATAAGAATTATATAACAACAGCTGATAAAAAGTCTATAACAACAGCTGATAAAGATCCTATAACAACAACTGATAAAGATCCTATAACTAAAACAGATTATAAAGATCCTATAACAACAACTGACAAAGATCCTATAACAACAACTGATAAAGATTCTATAACAACAGCCGATAAAAAACATATAACAAATGCTGATAAAAATCATATAACAACATCTAATAAAGATCCCATGACAACAGCTGATAAAGATCCTATAACAACAGCTGATAAAGATTCTATAACAACGACAACAGCTGATAAAGATCCCATAACAATAGCTGATAAAAATCCCATAACAACAGCTGATAAAAATCCCATAACAACATCTGATAAAGATTTTATAACAACAGGTGAAAAAAATCCCATAACAATAGCTGATAAAGAAATATAGCTATAGCTGATAAAGAAATATAGCTATAGCTGATAAAGAAATATAGCTATAGCTGATAAAGATCATATAACAACCGCAGCTGGTAAAGATCATATAACAACCGCAGCTGATAAAGATCATATAACAACCGCAGCTGGTAAAGATCATATAACAACCGCAGCTGGTAAAGATCATATAACAACCGCAGCTGGTAAAGATCATATAACAACCGCAGCTGGTAAAGATCATATAACAACCGCAGCTGATAAAGATCATATAACAACCGCAGCTGATAAAGATCATATAACAACCGCAGCTGGTAAAGATCCTATTCAACCTTTTCGTGGTACCTCTGAAAACAGCCTGGTCAGACGATGAGGAAATGTATAAGGAAAGACAACCCGGTACTTAAAATATGCTGCGCTGATATCTGAGGTATGTAAATCACGACACGGTTCATCTATGTCCATATAGCGCCTTATTAAGGACGGACGACGAGAATCAGTCATCGAGCAAACGCGAAAAAGAGAAAGAAAGAAAGGAATGGAAATCTTCTTCTTTTCAACTCCCTGTGGAGCATAGGTCTTCAACAAACAAACACCTTCCAAGTCGCTCTGTTTCTTGCCACTCTTTTAAGATGATTCCATGACTTCCCCATCATCTTCATCTCTGCTTACATCTGTCTTCTCCAAGAATAGTTTGGTTTTCCTCTTTGTCTTTTTCCCTGGGGATTCCAAAAAGGGCCTGTCGTGTCGTACTCTCAGTTGACTTCCGCAATATGTGTCCTGTCCAGCGCCATCGTCTTCGCTTTATCTCTTTATCCACTGGTATTTTGACTGGTACATTTCCATAATTCTATGTTAGTGATTATGTCCTGCCATTTTCATCCTTTTATTCTGTGCAAGCATCCATTAATGAAAGTCTGTATCTTTGTGATTGTCATTTTGTTGTTGTTTTATTGTCTCCATGTTTCGCAGCCATATAATAAGACTGACTTAACATTGGAGTTGAAAATTTTTATTTTTGTATTTAACCTAATTTCTTTGGATTTCCATAAATCCTAGTGCAAGGAAGACTTCTGCTTTTTGTATCCGTATTTGGGTATCCTTCTCTCTTCCTCCTTCTGTGTCTATATTACTGCCAAGATATATGTAAGATTGTACGTCTAGTAGAGGTGTTTCTGCTATTGTTATTTGCTTATTGGCAACCACATTAATTCTCATTATGTTGGCCCTATCTCTATTTATTTTCATTCCCAGCTGTTGTGATCTCTCATCAAGTATGCTTATTTTATTTTGCATCTGTTGATGATTATGTGATAGGAGAACTATGTCATCAGCAAAGTCTATGTCATTAAGTTACTTGGTCAGTGACCACTGGATACCATTTCTGTTGTTCTGTGTTAATTTCATAATCCAAAATAATGCCACCAGTTCACCAACTCTGATAAATTGAGACAGAAGGCATCCCTGCCTTACTCCTGTTCTTATTTGAAATGCTTCTGTAAGCTGCCCTTCGTGCACAACTCTACATTTCATTCCTTCATACATTATTTGTATCGGGTTAATATAACTTTAATATAACCTTATGGGGGTTCCGTATGGCCTCAGCAACTTCTAAAGCGTTCCTTTGTCTAAACTATCAATTGCCTTTTCGAGAAGTGCGTATAATCAATATATTTACACACAAAAAAAGAAATGCATCACAAATAAGTGAGATACGCACAAATATAAGTGGTAGATATTTAAGCTATTACTGATTAAACCATTAAAAGAAGACATAAAATATGAGCAGACGCGTCTGGCAAAATGGCTGCCAAAAAATTAGATTGACATTTGATTGCTACGAACATACATTTTGTTCAAAGTACAGTTTCTGAAAACAAAATAAAACTTGGTATAACTACAACTACTCTCTGTTCCTACAAAGTGGTCAGCAAAACCATCGTAGTAAGTCGACTCACAGAGTGGTGGATCCTAATAACCAGCGGACTCTTTGTTGACGAGCAACTCAGAATTTTAAAATAAAATGAGATAAACGCACGCCACTGGGATTGAAGAACAAAAACGCCATGTTTTTATTACTCTGGGGATGTGTTATCACTATATAGCACACTTCTGACATAGTTAACAAGCACTACCATTTTAATAAAAATAAAACGTGTTACCAGTACTATACTCCGGTGCAACTATTATACAACTTTACCTGAACATTACAAATGTATTGCAACGTTACAACTCTTACGTCAAACGTAACGTTACTATAAGTTACAGTTTTTTTCATCACATAGATATCTTTATTTGTGTTGGCGTTACCATGATTGACTAATAACATCTTTATGTTAATTTAAACATATATATGTGTTTCCGCAACCAAAATGCCCATAATTGAACATAAAAACATCTGCTCACAGTTGCTTTCTTATTTAAATAAATGAACTGAAATTACAGACACGTATTTAATGTCAACATCAACTTTAACATCATTAATGTAGCAAATTGAGTTAAATGCATCCGAATTAATCATTATCTGAAACATAATATATTAGACACAACAAGCCGCCAAACTACATTAAAGATATAGTTCATATCGTCCAGGAATTCAGCGAATTATGACACACGTTTCTCCATTGCAGTACAATATTTGAACTCTGGGGGATGTGTTATCACTATACAACACACTTCTGAGATAGATAACAAGTGCTACCATATTAATAAAAATAAAACGTGTTACCAATACTATATTCCGGTGAACGGTGCAACTATTATTTGTTCACGAGTTCGTCAGATCTAAGTAATATTTAACTTCCAGCCAGCCACCAGTGATAAACGCACACACGCACAGCGTTTCACTCAATTGTAGGGCAGGTTTCTGCGGGCGGGCGTTGCAGCCTATGATAAATTATTTTCACAAAGACTTGCCGCTTTGAAATCAATTTCGCTTGTAACTGCTCTTTATTCCTGAGAAAAAATTATATTGTATTCAAAGCTTCAAAGATGTACATCGGTGCAATATCGATTAGACTCTTATATTTAAAGGAAAGGCACACACATACGATCTCCATTCTTTCTTTGTAAACCTTGCGGGGCATCCAAGTGTTAAACGGTTAAGTCGAGTAATGTTCGAGATTAAAATGTAAGCTAAGCTCATTGAAGATAAAAGTATGAACAACAACAAGCACAATTGCACAATAAGTACAGACATTTCACGCAAAAATGTAACCAAAATCCATAAGATAGTAAATGTATAACGATCATTCATTTTGCCGCAGTGCTGGAAATATGCAAAATGACTAGCTTCACGTATTGCTGCTAGGCAGTGCCTAGTTCATTATTTTGCCTTGCCTTCCACAGTTGAGAGGGGGTTTTCAAAATTACCTGCAGAAATTGCATGTTTCATTAAGGCCAAACACGGCACATGGGTGCTAAAAGTTTTGCTTTTCATATGAAAAGATTTATCGCCCTTTACAGGTCTTTGGTATTTTCAAAACTTATGAATGCTTGGTTATTGCTTTAATCGGTGTACGAAGGGGAATGTTTCTGTTTTCCACATTTGTTGTCTAGTTTGTTTGTTGTTCAGATCATCGTCACTGCACACTGGGCGAATGCATAGGTGCTCAGACGTTCTCTTAGATTTCGAGAAATTCCGAGGAAAATCCTGTGCATGAACTCCGTAGCACGGCCTGGGATCCACGGTGTGGGTAGGCTTTTGCTAACAATTTTCCCCGGGCAGTGGCTATATTTATCGCATACTCTTCGATTTTAACTGCCAAGAGATCTTTAACGTGCGCGAGGGCAGACGGGACCTACTGTTTATTGCCGTTGTTCGAGAGGGCTAGACATCGGATCTCACTACCCAAGAGATCAGGAGAGGGTAATGTTATAAAGACGCCACGAATTCATTTTTTTCCTTTTTTTGAAAAATCACCACCGCTTCTGGTGGGCTTGGAACCCGGGTCCTTCTTGTTGTGAGGCCGACGTTGTACTTCTAGACCATAAAGCCTAATGTTATGATAGTATTGTATACGCCCCTGTAATGTAATACGTTAGTGGAAACTGTAATTAGACAAGTAGACAGAACAGAGCCAGTATAGTTCAGGGAGCTTGCTTCTTTCTGTATTTGTATATTTTGTTCTTCTCACAATCACACTAGGAAATGGTGAAGTGCTGATATAATAGCACTTAAAAATAATGAAGTGCTGATATAATAGCACTTAAAAATAATGAAGTGCTGATATAATAGCACTTAAAAATAATGAAGTGCTGATATAATAGCACTTAAAAATAATGAAGTGCTGATATAATAGCACTTAAAAATAATGAAGTACTGATATAATAGCACTTAAAAATAATGAAGTGCTGATATAATAGCACTTAAAAATAATGAAGTGCTGATATAATAGCACTTAAAAATAATGAAGTGCTGATATAATAGCACTTTAAAATAATGATCATAAAATATGATCATATGCAAAGAAAATTCTCAAGACCTACAAATAAATATCACAGTTGAAGGAATACATCTGGAGACAGTTCAGAGCTACAACTACCTTGGACATACTATAACGAATGATGGAAAATGTAAAATTGAAATAAACAAAAGAATAGGTATGGCAAAAAGTAATTTTAATGCCATGAAAAATATACTAACAACAAAACAAATATCAGCAGGGCTGAAACTAAGAATGGCAAAATGTTACGTCTTCTCAATATTCCTGTATGGTGCAGAAACATGGACATTAGACAAGAAAACAGAACAGAAAATTGAAGCCTTTGAAATGTGGATTTATAGAAGAATAGGTAGAATTTGATGCAAACAAAAGATAACAAACGATGAAGTTTTAAAACAACTGAACATAAAAAGAGAACTACTAAATACAATTAAGACAAGACAAATGAAATTTTTGGGGCATGTTAAAAGACACAACAGCCTACTAAAAGTAATATTGGAAGGAAAAATACAAGGTAAAATAGGCAGAGGCAGACCAAGACTAACATGGACGAGCAACATCAAAAGATGGACAAGTCAATCTATGTCAGCCTGCGCCATCAAAGCAAGAAACAGAGTAGAATGGCGATCCATGGTAGCCAACCTTCGGAGAAGGCACAAGATAATGATGATGATATAATAGACATGACAGGAGAAAAGCTCGAACAAACCCAGTAGGTGGTCTAGTAGTAAGACCGTCGGCATTTGGCAAGAAGACCCCAAGTTCGAATTCCGCCACAGGCAGTGATAACGTCCTCTTCGAATATGTGATTTCTTTGTGGCCTAACCCTTCCGCAGTCTGAGTGGTGAGATCCGATGTCGAAACTTCTCGGATAACGGCGACCACGTACCACGCTGCGCACGTTAAAGAACCGTTATCAGTTATAAATAGAAAAGGGTAGGTGAGAATACCCACTGCCGGGGCAAAAATAGTTAAGAAATTTTTTTAATGCATGCATATCGAAGACAGGTACAAACTAGAGACACAACGCGTCTAGGCCCACTCATCATGTGCCATACCGGTTGGCGTTGGCGATCATGTCCCTCCACAATCTTCTATCTACAGTGCATCGTACCTGTTCTGTTGTTGACTGTTTTCCAAACCATGACACCAAGCTATCCAGTATTTTCTCTCTTTGTCGTCCGCGATCTCTCTTTACTTTTATTATGCCAGTTGTAACCAAGTATTCCAACTTTCCTCTTCTCATGATGTGCCCAAAATGTTGTTTCTTTATGATGTTTTTTAGGGGCTGCCTTTTTGTGTTGGCCTCTTTGAGAACTTCCTCATTGGTCTTTTTAGCTGTTCATGGAACTTTCAACATTCTTCTGAGAAATCCCATCTCTGTGGCCTCTGATCATCTTTTCATTTGTTTGTCTACTGCCTATGATTCGCTTCCATAGGTCAGAATTGGTTTCATTTATCACCGATGAACTCTCTTTCTAATTTCTATTGACATAGATTTGTTGCATAAGATATTTTTCATTTTCTGAAATGCTATTTTGGCCTGAGCTATTCTGCTTTTTATTTCCGTGGTGCATCTTCCATCCGATGTTATTATTGTGCCCAAGTATTTGATGCGTTGCAATTGTTTCAAATTTGTCCTGTTTATTTTTATGCTGCATGCTGGTGATGATTGTTTCTTCGATATGACCATTACTTCTGTTTTCTTACTCACACCACAGTACTGGCATCTCCGCTCGGAATGGAAAGTGCACGTCACATCACACTACTGACTCCTTGCTTTACCGCAACACTGCAATTATTTTCTTGTTCCGTTTTCCGTTTCTCTCTAACTTCAATCATTCTTGACTGCAAAGTCAAGGCTTAATAATATTGTGATGTTATCTTAACATTTCCTGCTACTTCTCGTTCCTTTCATGGTTCTTTGTAGAATGATATTTGCTAGGCCAGGTGATCGAGATACGCAGTCAAACCATTCCATTTTATGATTTTTCACATTAATCAAACAATCATTATGCGCTCCGTTTGTCTGTTGTATACTTTAGCAAAATGTCTCATTTATGATACGAACATTCAACTGTGAGCTTAAAACTTAGAGTTGTAAGAATTCCATCGACTCCGACTCTAAACTCTGTACAGTTCGACAACTGCTTAAAAGTCTAAAGAAAAGACTGCCTAAAAGCTTACAAGACTGTCTGAAGACTTACAAGATTACACGAAGACTCACAAGACTAACTAACGACTCACAAGACTAACTAACGACTCACAAGACCATCTAACGACTCACAAGACCACCTAACGACTCACAAGACCACCTAACGACTCACAAGACCATCTAACGACTCACAAGACCATCTAACGACTCACAAGACCACCTAACGACTCACAAGACCACCTAACGACTCACAAGACCACCTAACGACTCACAAGACCATCTAACGACTCACAAGACCATCTAACGACTCACAAGACCACCTAACGACTCACAAGACCACCTAACGACTCACAAGACCATCTAACGACTCACAAGACCACCTAACGACTCACAAGACCACCTAACGACTCACAAGACTGCTTAAAGAACTTCCTATTCTCTGACATTTGTATTGTGATTTCTCCCCTCTCCTTACCCACAACTGAAAGGGTGACCTGATGACCATCAGTTGGAACACTAATTCGAGACAACTTTTACCCGGACTTCGAATCCTGCACCTATCGTTGCCCCCCGACATACACCAGCAATGGTACTATGTGACGTCAAGATAGTTTTTGTTTATCTACGTCAGAAACCGCTCTTATGTAGACGCACTAACAAAAATATCTGAAAATAATTCGATGATTATGATGGATGAGTGCGTCCAAGACACCTCATGCGGTGCGCTATTCCCCTCAGTGGCGTTCTCCCTCCCCCCCTCCCCCCCCCAACCAACACTTTATTTTGTTTGTGTTTGGTTATATATAATCATTATCTATTAACCACAACCAACTATAGATTTACTTAGATCTGCAGGCTGAGAGGGAATTTCCAGAAAACCTCCAACTAGCGTGACGTTTTCAGCTTTGCGAGCTTGTGGGTAGAGTGGCGTCAGCCGTCTATAGCTCCTATAGGTCTCGTTAGTTTGAGGGTTTTTCGGTTTTATTGTCACCCCGCGGGCCTTTGTAAATGTATAGTTGGCTATGTTTTAGCTACGGCATTCAAGAAGGGTGTGGAAGCAAGGAAGTCTTAGAGGAAGATTGTAGTGTCGATGGCTAAGTGAAACATGGACTTATCGTGAAGCATGCACATGCTAAACGTATGGAGATTGTAGTGTCGATGGCTAAGTGAAAAATGGACTTATCGTGAAGCATGCACATGCTAAACGTATGAAGATTGTAGTGTTGATGGCTAAGTGAAACATGGACTTATCGTGAAGCATGCACATGCTAAACGTAGCGAGGTTGTTTTTTGTTTTTAGAAAAGAGAGAAAGCGAAGCAAAACCCTCATCCAGTTGTATAGAGGGCGACAGAGAGAGAGAGAGAGAGAGAGAGAGAGAGAGAGATCGTCAGAATTACAGTTAGTTGGTGTGTTTATGAAAGAGATCGCTAGAACGACAGTTAGTTGGTGTGTTTGTGGAAGAGATCGCTAGAACGACAGTTAGTTGGTGTGTTTATGGAAGAGATCGCCAGAAGTACAGTTAGTTGGTGTGTTTGTGGAAGAGATCGACAGAAGTACAGTTAGTTGGTGTGTTTGTGGAAGAGATCGCCAGAAGTACAGTTAGTTGGTGTGTTTATGGAAGAGATCGCCAGAAGTACAGTTAGTTGGTGTGTTTATGGAAGAGATCGCTAGAACGACAGTTAGTTGGTGTGTTTGTGGAAGAGATCGCTAGAACGACAGTTAGTTGGTGTGTTTATGGAAGAGATCGCTAGAACGACAGTTAGTTGGTGTGTTTGTGGAAGAGATCGCCAGAAGTACAGTTAGTTGGTGTGTTTATGGAAGAGATCGACAGAAGTACAGTTAGTTGGTGTGTTTGTGGAAGAGATCGCTAGAACGACAGTTAGTTGGTGTGTTTATGGAAGAGATCGCCAGAAGTACAGTTAGTTGGTGTGCTTATGGAAGAGATCGCTAGAACGACAGTTAGTTGGTGTGTTTATGGAAGAGATCGCTAGAACGACAGTTAGTTGGTGTGTTTGTGGAAGAGATCGCTAGAACGACAGTTAGTTGGTGTGTTTATGGAAGAGATCGCTAGAACGACAGTTAGTTGGTGTGCTTATGGAAGAGATCGCTAGAACGACAGTTAGTTGGTGTGTTTATGGAAGAGATCGCTAGAACGACAGTTAGTTGGTGTGTTTGTGGAAGAGATCGCTAGAACGACAGTTAGTTGGTGTGTTTGTGGAAGAGATCGCTAGAACGACAGTTAGTTGGTGTGTTTGTGGAAGAGATCGCCAGAAGTACAGTTAGTTGGTGTGTTTATGGAAGAGATCGCTAGAACGACAGTTAGTTGGTGTGTTTATGGAAGAGATCGCCAGAAGTACAGTTAGTTGGTGTGTTTGTGGAAGAGATCGCTAGAACGACAGTTAGTTGGTGTGTTTGTGGAAGAGATCGCTAGAACGACAGTTAGTTGGTGTGTTTATGGAAGAGATCGCTAGAACGACAGTTAGTTGGTGTGTTTGTGGAAGAGATCGCTAGAACGACAGTTAGTTGGTGTGTTTATGGAAGAGATCGCTAGAACGACAGTTAGTTGGTGTGTTTATGGAAGAGATCGCCAGAAGTACAGTTAGTTGGTGTGTTTGTGGAAGAGATCGCTAGAACGACAGTTAGTTGGTGTGTTTATGGAAGAGATCGCCAGAAGTACAGTTAGTTGGTGTGTTTATGGAAGAGATCGCTAGAAGTACAGTTAGTTGGTGTGCTTATGGAAGAGATCGACATAAGTACAGTTAGTTGTTGTGCTTATGGAAGAAATCGCTAGAAGTACAGTTAGTTGGTGTGCTTATGGAAGAGATCGCTAGAAGTACAGTTAGTTTGTGTGCTTATGGAAGAGATCGACAGAAGTACAGTTAGTTGGTGTGTTTATGGAAGAGATCGACAGAAGTACAGTTAGTTGGTGTGTTTATGGAAGAGATCGACAGAAGTACAGTTAGTTGGTGTGCTTATGAAAGAGATCGCCAGAAGTACAGTTAGTTGGTGTGTTTATGGAAGAGATCGCTAGAACGACAGTTAGTTGGTGTGTTTATGGAAGAGATCGCTAGAACGACAGTTAGTTGGTGTGTTTATGGAAGGGATCGCTAGAAGTACAGTTAGTTGGTGTGTTTATTGAAGAGATCGATAGAACGACAGTTAGTTGTTGTGTTTATGGAAGAGATCGCAAGAAGTGCAGTTAGTTGGTGTGTTTATTGAAGAGATCGTCAGAAGTACAGTTAGTTGGTGTGTTTATTGAAGAGATCGCTAGAAGTACAGTTAGTTGTGTATTGACAGAAATCTATAAACCTCCAGGCATACATTAACAGAAATCTCTAAGACTCTAGGCATACATTAACAGAAATCACTAAACCCCCAGGCATACATTAACAGAAATCTCTAAACCCCCAGGCATACATTAACAGAAATCTATAAACCTCCAGGCATACATTAACAGAAATCTCTAAGACTCTAGGCATACATTAACAGAAATCACTAAACCCCCAGGCATACATTAACAGAAATCTCTAAACCCCCAGGCATACATTAACAGAAATCTCTAAACCTCCAGGCATACATTAACAGAAATCTCTAAACCTCCAGTTATACATTAACATAAATCTCTAAGACACCAGCCATACATTAACAGAAATATCTAAACCTCCAGGCATACATTAACATAAATCTCTAAATCCCCAGGCATACATTAACAGAAATCTCTAAACCTTCGGGCATACATTAACAGAAATCTCTATTTTTTATGTTTTTTTTATGTAAGGGTTACGAAAACAATTCTGGAATAAATTATATTTCTGTATTTTCTTATTGAGACAAGCATCCCCCGGATAATATAATATATGTTTGTTCGTCAAATTGGCTGGTAAATTCATTTTTAGTTACACCAGACTTTGGGCACGATAAAGAGATATTCAAATACTACATATCCTCCCATCTCTCTCTCTCTCTCTCTCTTTATTTTATTGTTATTTAAAACACCAGTATGTAGTAGGAGGAGAGTGTGCTGGTGGTTAAGAAGTAAGATGTCAGCCACTGAGCAGGAAGATCCCAGATTGAAATACCACAACAGGGAGTGGGGAGTGTTTCATTTCGAATTCGTGATTGTGTTGTGACTTCACCCTCCCGTGGTCTATGGATAGTCAGTTCCGATATCTAGTATAATCCGTGATTATGTTGTGATTCCACCCTCCCATGGTCTATGTGTAGTCAGTTCTGATATCTAGTCTAATCCGTGATTGTGTCGTGACTTCGCCCTCCCATGGTCTATGTGTAGTCGATATCTAGTCTAATCCGTGCTTGTGTCGTGACTTCGCCCTCCCGTGGTCTATGGGTAGTGGATATCTAGTCTAATCCGTGCTTGTGTCGTGACTTCGCCCTCCCATGGTCTATGGGTAGTGGATATCTAGTCTAATCCGTGCTTGTGTCGTGACTTCGCCCTCCCATGGTCTATGGGTAGTCAGTTCCGATATCTAGTATAATCCGTGCTTGTGTCGTGACTTCGCCCTCCCATGGTCTATGGGTAGTCAGTTCAGATATCTAGTCTAATCCGTGATTGTGTCGTGACTTCGCCCTCCCATGGTCTATGTGTAGTCAGTTCAGATATCTAGTCTAATCCGTGATTGTGTCGTGACTTCGCCCTCCCATGGTCTATGTGTAGTCAGTTCAGATATCTAGTCTAATCCGTGATTGTGTCGTGACTTCGCCCTCCCATGGTCTATGTGTAGTCAGTTCAGATATCTAGTCTAATCCGTGATTGTGTCGTGACTTCGCCCTCCCATGGTCTATGTGTAGTCAGTTCAGATATCTAGTCTAATCCGTGATTGTGTCGTGACTTCGCCCTCCCATGGTCTATGTGTAGTCAGTTCTGATATCTAGTCTAATCCGCGATTGTGTCGTGATTTCGCCCTCCCATGGTCTATGTGTAGTCAGTTCTGATATCTAGTCTAATCCGTGATTGTGTCGTGACTTCGCCCTCCCATGGTCTATGTGTAGTCAGTTCTGATATCTAGTCTAATCCGTGATTGTGTCGTGACTTCGCCCTCCCATGGTCTATGTGTAGTCGATATCCAGCGATCTCTGGTAACGGCTAAAATTCGGAGGTTCCGTGTGCACTCTGCGCGAGTTAAAAAATTGGTAGTTAAAAATCGAAAAGATTGGACCAGAATGATTGCACGGCCCATGCAAATTGTTAAACAACTAAAAATCTACTTATGTAGAAGACGGATGTGTCTGTCCGAAAGTCGCAGGCGGCTTGGCGTAAATTAATTTAATCACTTAACAGGGAGATAGACGGAAAACTTAAGTAATGCAACAAGCGGAGAAATACAAAACGCTCCCTAACCACCCCATGCACCAAAGAATAACCGGTTTCGGAAAAGGAAGACTAAAGAGGAGCAACTTCACGGCAATCTCAAAAGAATTGACAACTAGCGATCCAGTACTATCCCAAAATAATGTCAAAACTTATATTCCCATCCTGAATGACTCCCAACGGAAATGTAAAATGCCAGAACTTAAGGAAGACATAATAGGAATCATGAAAAAAGGCACCCAAACAGACAGAGAGAGAAAGCATATAACATGGCGTGTCTAATGTACTTATGCAATGACTGGAGGCTTTGACCGGAAATGGGCAATTTCCGTGAGGCTGTTATTTTGTAAAAACACAAAGAGCTCAAACACACTGCGTGTGTAAACATAATTAGACAATTACCTCCGCTGATTGTTCTCTATCACTGTATTTAAAGTCAGTGGGGTGTATTTACTTTGATTTCAAAATTGTTGTGTGTGTGTGTGTATGGTATTTCATTTCCCACAATTCCTTACGTCCACCCAACTCCTACTTTCACGTCCCAAAGAGGAGCGGAGTGTAGGGACTCTATTTCTACAGGTCAGGGTCACTTAGGAAAATTCATCCCAGTTCTCTCTCTCTCTCTCTCTTTCTCTCTCTCTCTCTCTCTCTCTCTCTTTCTTTCTCTCTCTCTCTCTCCCGATGCTGTTCCCTTCCCTGACTAAAAGGCACCCAAGGTAGGTCGACGTAATGACGTGTTTTGAACACACGTTTTTGCATGAGAAGCAGGGAGTAATGCAACATCTAATTCACTTATGTAAACAATCTCTAATTTAGCTATTATTCCTGGGGTAGCGGTTGTGGCAACTACTTTTCACTCCTCTCTCCTTTTTCTCTCGTGGGCGTTCAACGTCACACTCTTTGTGGAGTGATGGCTTGGATTCCACTGTCAACTAATTCATCTTTTTTTGTCTATGTACAAATTTTACAATATTTTTCGTTATGTTCTACAATGTGGTTAGATTTTATTGTATTTCTCGTGTTTGTTTATGTAACCTGTTTTCCTGTCTTTTTTTTTTTGTTTTTGTTTTTTTTTTTGCTTAAGAGGAAGGCCGTATGTAAGGCCGAAACGTCAATATATGTTTGTTTTGTTCTCTCATGCAAAACTGAATATTTACTTGCCCCTGTGCAGTCCATAAATTGCACGAACCCCCTGGACAGGACGGCAAGACAGCACATAAGAAACAAAAGAGCTCTTCTCGTGTACAGCCAAGCATTAATTTAGGAAAGCATTGAGAACCTAAAAGAACGAGTTTAAATAAAACTATACGGGAAAACAGTATGGAATAAATCGATGTAAACAACGATACGATGGAAGTGTTGATATATCTATTGTCAGAAAAAGATAGAACAATATTATAAAGATAGAGGACAGACACAACTAACGGAAGCAGGTGAATTCAAATATGTTGAGACATGAGAAGCAGACTCACAATGCAAAAAATTAAAAAAAAAAACATATCAGACTTGGACAGTTGACGCCATTATCGACAGAAAAAAATTCACAAAAGAATTACAGAACGCCTTTCAACAGCCTTCATTTCAAATATTTGCTGTCAATGTCAGACTTTTGGCGCTAGTTTTTGGAATAATCAATAAAATAGAAACTGTCGAGGTGAAATCAATGCTATGTATGAAGTCGGCTTGAGAGAAGATTGAATGTAAATAACTATCCAGCTATCAGACCACAAGAGCTACTTCAACAAAGAAGGAAAGGCGGAGCTATTAAAACCGCTCAGAAATGTGACAGAAGTAAAAAGGGCTGCAACTACTGTCCCTGCAGACGTAGAAAAGGAAATAAGGAAGGAAATTAATCTTTTCTTCTTTTTTGCATATTTTATGTTAGTCCCTATTACACCTGGTTGGCTTTATCACGCCCATTGCACATAGGCAGTGCTTTTGTTATAAAAGTTTATCGTAACTTTGTTACCGAATCCCATAATTTGAGAGAACCGTCATATAGCAAGCCTCTGACGCTCTGGGGTAGTTACATTTGTATTATCATTGTCAACAACCGTAACCTGAGAATGTCAATTTGCGACAATTCCGGTGGAGAACAAAAAAAAAAAAAAAAAGGGGGCACAGCAACTTTCGAGACAGTGGTGATATCAAATTCAGTAGACAGGAGACAAAAGGCGCAGGAGAAAGGAGATGAGGCCAGGCACCACGAATATATCTTGTTCGTTCTACGAATGGATCTGTCTGTCAAATGTTTGCAAATTCAGCCACGAGAGAAGCTGTTCGGTAAGCATCCAGTAAAGTGAAAGTAAAGAGCCCACGTCACACCAAGTGGCGTATAGGGAATATGGTGTTAGTAACCATAAATTTTACAGACCTTTGGTACATGATTTTTGGGGTAATGTGGTCGGTATTACGCCCGTGCCACTTTATTTTACCAGAAAAAAACCAGGTACCCATTTAAGGCTGGGTGAACCCGGAAGCCGTCGGTTGTGATGGAACCCTACCTCATGTCCTTTGTAGTCCAGTTCACTAACCACTGAGCTATTGCGGCTCCAAGCATCCAGTATGAGACACTAATAATTTTTTTTTTTTACCAAACTACTGACTTATGATGATTACTTACTACCAATCGTTTGTCAAAACGTCAAAAGCCATATAAGAGTGTATTGTGTCTGACTTGAGCAGACATTAGGCAGAAACTTAACCATACGTTTCGCCGCACAGTGCGTCACTCTCAATTTGTTTAATGTAAACCGTTATCAAAACATATTCTTTTTTCATGTCTTGTATCATCTTGGTTACGATGAAATCTAATACCTTGTTCAGTTATCTAAAAATTCACATAAAATATGTTATATAAATATTTAAAAAAGGGTTGAAACTAAGAATGGCAAAATGTTACATCTTCTCAATATTCCTGTATGGTGCAGAAACATGGACATTAGACAAGAAAACAGAACAGAAAATTGAAGCCTTTGAAATTTGGATTTATAGAAGAATAGGTAGAATTGGATGGAAACAATAGATAACAAACGATAAAGTTTTAAAAGAACTGAAAATAAAAAGAGAACTACTAAATACAATTAAGACAAGACAAATGAAATTTTGGGGCATTTTAAAAGACACAACAACCTACTAAAAGTAATATTGGAAGGAAAAATACAAGGTAAAAGAGGCAAAGGCAGACCAAGACTAACATGGACGAGTAACATCAAAAGATGGTCAAGTCAATCTATGACAGCCTGCACCATCAAAGCAAGAAACAGAGTAGAATGGCGATACATGGTAGCTAACCTTCGTTGCGGAGAAGGCACACGATGATGATGATGATGATGATAAATATAAATATCTAGATTGGTTTTCAAAACCATGAAAAATTTCTCTCTGAAATCCCTTCCGTTGCATTAATAAAAAGCTTATGTACGGAAAGAGTTAAAAACTGACATAGAAAATGATCAGTTAGAGGGGACATAAGAGGTTCGAGAGACTGGCGGGCTAGCTGGCTGTAGACAACTTGACGGTACCCTCGTGAGTTGAGAGGATCAGAAGTTTTGCAAGATCCTACTGAATTAAGGGACCGGGACTAGTTCACGGGTCTTGAGATAACCAATTAGAAAGAGTTGAATGTTCTAGAAGGGATTGGGAATAACGAAACGGGAGAACCCGGACGCTTTCAGTCAGTCACGGACACAGCCATTAGAGAGCTAAAATGTCGATTCTTGATCCTTCCCGCGCCATTAGACATCACATAGGGCTCGTAGTGTTTTCCGCCATCCATCTCTATTCTCAGCAAGATGTTCGATATTATCTAATGCGTTTATGCCTGCCAGTGTTTCTTTACATCTTGAACTTTTTTCTGTATGCTGGTGTTTTCCATAGAGCTTGTTTTGGAATTCTCTTGTCTCTTCTCACCTCAAGCCCGACAAATTTTCACCTTCTTTCCTTAATTGTTGATGAGATCTTTGGCTGCATGATCTTATTTCAATATTAGTCTTGAATTCATTCCATTGTACACAGAGTATTTTTCTTAGGCATTTGTCTTCAGAAGCGATTAGTTTGTTGTTTTTTATCAATCTCTTTTGATGTTTTTTTATATTTGAGTTGAATATTCTAAGTTTGGTTTTTTGCTTAGTATTTTTGGTTTCCATACGGTTTTTAAAATTCGTTGCTGCTTTTGTTATCTTGCTTCTGATCTCTTTCTTTGTTTCACCTTCTTGATCTATATTACTACCAATAAATATATATATATATATATATATATATATATATATATATATATATATATAAAAGTAAAGTACCCCCGTCACGCCAAGTGGCGTATAGGGAAATATGGTGTTAGTGACCCTATATTTTACAGACCTTCAGCACATGATTTTTGGGGTAATGTGGTCAGTATTACGCCCGTGCTGCTTTACTTTCCCAGAAAAAAATCCGGTATCCATTTAAGGCTGGGTGAACCCGGAAGCCGTCGGTTGGGATCGAACCCTACCCCTTGTCCGTGGTAGTCCAGTTCACTAACCACTGAGCTATCGCGGCTCCCTCTCTCTCTCTCTCTCTCTCTCTCTATATATATATATATATATATATATATATATATATACGTTATATGATATATATACCAGAAGACCTACAAGAACACTTAAACAAACTGAACAGCTCATGCACAAAATACAACATGAAAATCAACATCAACAAAACAGAAGTCATGAATGGCGCCAAAAATAAGCAGAACATCAACATAACTATAGAAGGCAGGCAACTAAAACAAGTAGAGGAATTCAAATACCTAGGAAGTTTAATGACAAACGATAATTCTCAAACAGCAGAGAAAGAATCAAGATGCAATAAGGCTTGTCAAATCATTGGACAGTTATCACCACTCTTGTCCAACAAGGAAATAACTCTGGAGGCAAAACGAGCACTATACAATACAATCTTCATCCCAAAGTTGTGCTACCAATGAGCCAATGGTGGGGTGTACTAAACACTCCAAGGTATGGTGACAGCTTTACAAATAAAGAACACAACACAATACTGACGTTTCGGCCTGTGGCCTTCTTCAGAATACAGGGACAACGACAACAAGCGGTGAAGCACAATTACTACATGTTAGATGATCAAGTGGGGGGCGAGGAAAGTAGGATGCAGAAATAGGAAAAGAGAGAAATGAGTATTACATGATGAGAGGTATGATGGGCGTCAAAATATATAAAATAGAAAAAGAGAAAATGTATAATAAATTGTACTTAGCTGAGCTCAGAGCAGGAAAACTATAATCCGTTCTGAAACAAGTCGGAATGACTAAAAGACAGAGAGCGTGTAAAGAAAGCAACCTGTGACCAAGACAGGTCAGTAAGGAGGCAAACGGATCTAATATCGGGAAAACCAAAAAGGGGGGGGGGGAAGGGGGATAGACGAAGACACTCCTGGGACACAACAAGCAATACATATAAATCACTCAACAATGGAAGTGAGAGATCACGCGAGAGGTTAAGAGAAAGAAATTGAATGACACGGCAAAGTAGTGAACTAGGCAAACCGTGAGAGAGATGGACTCTACAGAATGGATGGCCTCGAACTGAAAGAGTTGAGAGGTAGGTCAACGAAAGGAAGGATTGGATACTGGAGGAAGAGATAAGGAGAGGAAGAATAATAAAGCTGGTATAATGAGAAGGGCGATAGAGGGGTGGTCAGGAGGAAGTTAGTCTATCGGGAGGTAGGGAAGTATTAGAGGAGGAGGTATGGAGAGGAGGGATAAGAAGCAGGTATGTGAAAACTGGATAGGGGGAGAGGCGGTAGGTCAGAAGTGAATGGAAAAACAGAAAAAGAGAAAGTCTGGAAGAAGTGGAGCAATAGGGGATGGTGTGCAAAAGGTATGAACCATAGGAGGTAAAGAAGTAGGGAAATGATAGAACAAAGGGGGGAATGAAAGTGGGCATCAGGATAAGGGGGATACTGGAATAGTAGGTATAGATGAGTAGTGACTACAAGTGAATAGAGATGAGAGGGGTGAGCTAGGAGTAGATCAGCAGAGTGGTGGTAGGAAGGACGAGGTATAATAGAGGTGGGCAGAGAGATCGTACATACAGTCCAGGTGGAGAGGTGATATAGTGATAAAGAGGTAAAGGACATGAAGGTAGTCAGAAGAGAAAAAGGTGTGGGGAGGGGGGGGGTTTAGGATGAAGAAGGCAAGATGGGGGTTACTCAAAGAGGATATGAAAAGCAGGGATGGAAGAAGAGAAATAGGAAGAGAGGTCCATAGGTGGGAGGGTGGAGTCGGAGGCAGGAGGGTCCTCAGAGGGACAGGGATACATTGATGCCACGAGGGGTGAGGCAGCCCCAACGAACGATCAGACGGTGCTCAAGAGTGAGCCGACTGTGGTGATCAGAGGAGCATGATATTAGGCCAGTTACCAAGACATCAGTCTTACCTCGATGGCCCCTCGAGTTAAAGTGGGCTGCTACAGGAGTGTCCGCTTCTCGGGTGATGTCATTCAAGTGTTCCCGGCACCTATCGCCGATTCTACGACCTGACTGACCGATGTAGGTCAACTTGCATCGCTTACAAATGATGGCATAAATGATGTTCCGCGATGTGCAAGTGAATCCCTCTCTGATCTCGAAAGGACCATTAGGGA
The DNA here is from genome assembly GCA_032433765.1 of Megaustenia siamemsis. NCBI lineage: Eukaryota > Metazoa > Mollusca > Gastropoda > Stylommatophora > Ariophantidae > Megaustenia > Megaustenia siamemsis. The sequence continues at coordinate 20,627,463 of JAVIAB010000139.1, forward strand.
AGAGGACAGTGTCGGTCTGGAGAACGTGGTCACAAGTTTTACATACTCTCCGGTTGCAGCGGATAGTGCCTCGATGGCTGAAGTGGTCAGCAGGAAGACGACCCCTGACAAGAAAGTCTCGGAGGTTCCGGTCACGTCTAAAGGCCACTAGTAGCGGATCAGGGAAGAGCAGACGAGTAGTAGGGTCAGATCGGAGAATAGGGAGGTAGCGGTGGATGGTCCTAATAGCGGCGTAGTGGTGAGGGTGATGGGTGAGAGCGAGCACTACTCTATCAGAGGGGGGATGAGTAGAGGGGGTAAGAGCAGACTGACGTGAGGTGTGGAGAACTCGACGCAGGGCAGGGAGGAGAGTTGATTCTGGATAAAGGCGTCGGCGGAAGAAATCAAGCATGAGGTGGGCATTGTGAAGGAAATCTTCATCGTCTCGGCAAAGGCGACGAAGTCTGAGAAGCTGAGAATATGGAAGAGAGTTCTTGCAGGATGTAGGATGAGAGGAGTCGTAGCGGAGGAGCCAGACCTGGACCCTAGATACAAGAACAATAAGAAAAATAACCTCTACAGAGATGATGGCGATGACCGAGATGATGGCTACATAGTGTCATGGCGGCTACGTGCAGTCGTTTTTATATTTCGGCTCTTGCCGATATATTTAAATGATTTGCGTGACAGTCGAGTTATGAAATTATGTGTTGCTATTCCCCGTTTGGTGTATGTTTTATTTCGGACGTGTGGATAAACTGTGATTACCGATATTTAAGTGGAATATGGTTTATTCTTCTTTGTGTCGTGTGTTCGCGGTTCAATAGTCTAGCACATGGTTCGACAAAAAAATGGCGCCGCCGGGTATGTTCAACCCGAATATAAAAAGTATGTGTCGGTGGATGGGGCGGATGAATCGAAATGATCAACGGCCCAGAAGGCGAAAACAGCAAAGTGTGTGGTACACATGAGGCATATTCAGAACACGAAAGACAAATATGGCAGACCACCGTGAAAGAGATTGGAGCCTCATCACGTAACATTCCAAAGAAAGCCATAGAGAGAAATTGTAACTATTGTTTTAAGAACGAATTAAAAATAGCTACATGGAATGTTAGGACCTTATACCAACAAGAAAAATTAGAAAATCTAATGGTAGAAGCAGAGCGATTAAACATAGATATCTTAGGCATATCAGAAACAAGATGGAAGGAAAGTGGATGTGGATTTATAGAAGAATAGGTAGAATTGGATGGACAGAAAAGATAACAAACGATGCAGTTTTAAAACAACTGAAAATAAAAGAGAACTACTAAATACAATTAAGACAAGACAAATGAAATTTATTTTTTGGGGCATGTTAAAAGACACAACAGCCTATTAAAAGTAATATTGGAAGGGAAAATACAAGGTGGCAGAGGCAGACCAAGACTAACATGGACGAGTAAAAACAAAAGATGGACAAGTCAATATATGACAGCCTGCACCATCAAAGCAAGAAACAGAGTAGAATGGCGATCCATGGTAGCCAACCTTCGTTGCAGAGAAGGCACTCAATGATGATGACAGAGATGAAATGTGTTAGACGAATGACAGGAAACAGTCTCAGAGATAAGATCAGAAATGAAGAACTGAGAAAAAAGCTATGAATAGCCCCCGCCATAGAATATATAAGGAAACAACAGATAAAATGGTTTGGCCACAAGGCAGAAAGATCAAAACACAACACAACGAGCCTTCAACAAACACTGTGATAGCACTAGACTCAAGGGTCGACCACGAAAAAGATGGATCGATGGAATATTCGAAAGACTAGGAAACATAACAGCAGCAAAGGCGAACAGAAGAGCAAAAGACCGCAAATTATATCTTCCCTCGACACTGAAAGGCAGATGAGGAAGGAAAGAAGAAGAAGATATACATACCAATAAACGTTGTGAGAATACCAGACCCAAAGGGTCGACCACGAAAAAGATGGATCGATGGAATATTAGAAGCACTAAGAAACATAACAGCAGCAGTCGCAAACAGAAGAGCAAAAGACCGCAAGTTATATCTCCCCTCGATGCTGAAAGGCAAATGAGGAGGGAAAGAAGAGATATATATATATATGCTATGGTCTATAGTCTATACCATAACCGCATGTACCTTAAATTCTTCACTGTGGCACGCAGATCAACCTCAGCTGCCACCATGTTGTTTCGCACAAGGATGGCCTGTCCAAGATGTCGTCTAATGTCTACTGTAGAAACAGCGAAATCCAGGGCTACGGCACTAACTGTCGTATCGCCAAGAAGTGTTTCTTTGTTTCTTGCAAAATTATTATATCGGCGCCGCACAGTTGTTTACAGTTTATCTCTCTCTCTTTCTCTCTCTCTCTCTTTCTCTCTCTCTCTCTCTCTCTCTCTCTCTCTCTCTCTCTGCGATCAAGACTCAATCAGAGTAGGATTCCAGACTCTCTCATGAAGTCAGCTGTCTGTTTAAGTGATTTGATTGCCCCATATAGTTTCTCTTCCAGGGAGGTGGACGTGGACCACATTGCTCTTCTCAGGTCTGTGTACTGGGGACAATCCTATAGAACATGTTTTGTAGTCATATTGTCCAGTGGCATAGGCTGGTTGTACCTATTTTGAATTTGGTGAACATGTGATTTCTCATTCTATTGTGGCCAGTGCGTAGGCAAAGTATGATGACTTGATCCCTCCTTGATAGTTGTGGTATCCATCACTCTCGTTATGCTTTGAGTGTTCTCTTTTCCATTTTATAGTTTATGATGAATGGGCCGTTGTTGATTTATTGAGGTACAGTTCCAGTATGCAACGTGCACATACTTTAGACCTAGCCTCTCACACATCGACCGTTTCCGACACATTTGCCTTTTCTTGTTTCTTTCTTCGATGTTGTTGTTTAGGCTTCCTCTGAATACTTCTTGTCGTCTTTGGTGACACTTTGGAGAGTAGCTCTTATTGAGTTATTGAGTTATTTGCGGGGCATCATCATTGCACTCCGAATATGTCCATAGGTGCTCAGATCCCCTCCTCAGCAATTCCCTCAGTGTCCAGCGACTAACGACTCCAGTTCTGTTTGTTGATAAGTCTTCTTACACGGCCACTAAGTGTCTCATTTCTGGCTGTGCCCAACTTAACTCCCATTTCCATCATCCGAAGAAGTGACGTGGATCTGTGTTTGTCGAAGTCCTGTGCTCTTCCCACATCTTGGAGGGCATTGATGATGTCCGCCCGATCCATTGGTTGCCCGTTCTCAACGACAGCGCAGCTAGCCAACCTGTCCGCCCTTTCATTTCCCCGTACTCCCGCATGTCCAGGGACATGGACAAAGGTGACCTTACGTATTTTGGATTTCTGCAACGACTCTACCCATTGCATGCGTACAGAGCCCGCCTCCACTTTTTTTATCATGCTCATCGAATCACTCAGTATACATGCGTGGGTGTAGTCTTGTGACTCTAACCATTTGAATGCCTTGGTCACTGCCATCGCCTCCATTGTCATGCTACTCATGGTCACGACGTATGCACCACTGTCTTCGTAGACTATTCTGCCTGCCGAGCGTGCTGTAAATGCCCATGCACTTCTTTGGTGTCGTCTTACAGATCCGTCTGTATAGATGACTGCATCTTTCTCATCGGTGTTATCGCAGATGAGACCGTTGGCCTCAGCATTAACCACGACCGGGTTCTGTTCCCTACTTTTCCTGTCGAGTGTGACAATACACGAGAAAATCCCTTGAATGACGTAGGCACCGGTATCCACTCCTCACCAACGCTGATATTGGTAAGCCCACAGACCTGTTTGATGACATCTTCTGCTCGGCCCACCCATGATTTGCCTCTTTTTAGCCTGTCACCTTTCTCTGTGTTGAGCACGTGGTGCAATGGATGCTCTGTATCTGTACTAATCTTCAGGTATGCTCGTGCTCTCCAGATCTTGATTCTGTCATCCATGGTTGGAAAGTCAAGAAGATACCTCATTGCTACACAGGGAGTGTCCCTCGTACAACCCAGGATAATGCGCATGGCTTCATTTTGTATTTTCTCCAGCCTATCAATTTGAGTCGTACTGACAGTCAGAATTGCCAGGGCATATTCGATAGGTGCGAGGACTAATCCCTGGAACAGAAGAGTAAGTAGCCTCTGCTCGATGTTGGCAGCTGCCATGACCTTCAAGGCGGCTAATCCTTTGCGGGATTTTGTTATCACATGGTCGACGTGGTCCCGAAAACACAGGCTGCGATCAAACTTAACTCCAAGGTATGTCATAACTTGTCCCTGGTCACCTCATCAGCTCCCATTCGTACTACCGGTGTGGTCGTATGAACGATATGATTGTTAAGGGAGAACCATGAAACTGATGCTTTATTAGGATTAACCACGGCACCTGATACCCCACACCAGGAAGAAATGCGATCGAGTTCGTCTTGCATTGTGGAAGCGATTCCCCGTCTGTCTCTTCCCTGTCGATATACCAGAATATCATCAGCAAAAGTCATAGTTCTTCCCCTCCCATCCAGCTGTTGTTCCGTGATTGTTATTGTGTACACGTTAAATAGAATTGGTGACAATGGTGAACCTTGTGGCAGCCCTGGGCAAATGGATGTTGACTCGGAAGACCAACTTCCACATCTGAGTATCACCTTCCTCTGAAACAGTGCCGCGGCGATCCATCTAATGAGGAAGGGGTGCACCGCCAGTTTGAGGAGCATATGCATGAGATATTCAAATGGTACCCTGTTGTATGCATCCTCCAGATCTATAGCAGCAGCACATGTCTCCTCTCGTCTGTGGAAGCCTTCGAAGACGTCATAGGCAAATACTGCCGCATTGAGCCATGTCTCTTTGTTATATCTATAACCTCCAAGTGTGGATGGGAATACACGTTTCTGTTCAAGGTGAAAGGTGAGGACGCGGGCAACTATTTTCTCCAGCAGCTTGCCAGCAGTGTTCTGCACTGTGATGATTCTGTAGGAACTGATATGAGAATGGTCCATGTTTGGCTTCGGTAGCGGTAGTAAGTAGCTGTGTAGCCAGTCCTCCTTAATCTGGCCACTCCGAATACTGGCATTAAACTCATTGGCCAGTTTTGTCAAGTCGTCGTCAGCTAAATTGCCTATGTCATCGTACCGAACGCCATCTGGACCAGGAGCAGTGTTGTGTGACCTTTAAAGTGTCGTGCGAATGGTATCGGTTGTGATTGTGAGATCTTCTTCCAGCCCTACATCCTTACACAATTTTGACAGCGACCCCCGTATACTCATTCTTAAAGCCTAATTTCTTTGGTCAGTCTACTCAATGTAGCGGGCAAGCAGGGTCTTCCCTTTGCTCTCATCAGATTTATGCCATATCCGGCCTGTGCTCTGAAAGTCTGGTATGCCTCTGTGTCGTGGTGTGCCATTCATGCACTGATGAAGGCGCCAGATTGTGGCGAGCGATTTTTCTGAGCACCCTTTTTTACAGAAGTCATCCCATTTGGGATCCTTAGCCTGCTTAGCGCATAGTTTAAAGTGCATCATTTTTTGGTCGACCTCTACTTTCAGACGCTTCAAGAGCTCAGGTTGTGCTCTTCCATTCCTTCTAGCTTTCTGTCATGTCTTGACCGTTTGTCTCTTGCTCCGCCAAGCTTCCTCGACATTTACGTTCCACCAAGGTGGCTGCGTCCATCGCTCCTGCCTCCTACGAGGCGCTCTCTGTTTCCTATGTCTGATTTTGCTAATGACGTCTTGGTCTGTTTTCTCGTAGTTGAATGTGTGGAGCTTTCTTTTCTGGCTTTTATTTCTGCTTTTCTCAATTAGGAGGACACATGGATAGTGATCACTTCCGTGGAACCCCAGTGCACTCCACCTGCAAACCGGTGCGAAGGTGGAAGACACCAGTGCCAGGTCTATGACACTATCAGAGTCCCCTGTTCGAGTGGCCATTCTTGTTGCCCTTCCATCATTCAAGCACACTAAATCGGCCGATACCAGTGCGTTCTCTAGGTCTTCTCCCTGCTTGTTCTTCCGGGGAATATGGCGCCCGGTTAGATTGTCTCTTCCGAATACTCACAGATAAGTATAAGTGCTGTTTTCCAGTGAACTTTTATGTTTATTTGTTTGTTTTTATTGATATTTTAAGGGATCATGTGATTGTACGCGCTTTCTATTTGATGTAAATCACTTTGCTTCTTTTGATTTATTGCATTTTGTTACATTTTCCTTACTTTATCACTCATCCTTGTTTAAACTCCATGGTGTATGGTGGATAGGCGGCAGGAACCATTGAAGGCTATGTCTGAAAAGTGTTCCTTCTTGCAGTTTCCTCATATTCTAAGTCCGGCTTGTTGCAGGAGCTACTGAGTTAAGTGCTCTGTGCACACCGTGAGCTGTGTGTCTCATCCGTTTTGATCCTGCTTCGATATCCCGCTTGTTTACGATGAATGATGATATCGTATGACGGGGAACAGTTGGCTGTGTTCACTTTCTGCGCGGTTTCGCCTTATGTCTTTTGGCGTGTGCTGAGACTGCTACGATGGGGACTACAGTTACCTTTCTTTGTTTGGGAGATGAATTAGTAATTCGGATGATTCCACTGGCACGGGCGGTTGAGCAATTATGGATTTTAATTCGTTTGCTGTGAAACCGAGGCCTTCCATAACCAATAACCAGTAACCAATAACCAATCATCCTTGTTGACTGCGCTATTGAACGCGTAAAAAAATGGCGGTTTGTTTACGCCGGTCTGTCGTCAAGGACGTGTAATTCATTTAATTTGTCGAAGGCTCTCAGTGTATCCGCGTGCTGTCGAGAAATATTTACTGGAGTTGGCCAGTTTATAACGTGGAAACGGGTTCTGGACCGTGCTACTGAGTAAGTGCACGTGAGTCTCTAGACCATCCAAAGCATCAACATTCAGCGACGTTCGTTATGACGACGGTAAGTGAGTAGCTCTTTTGTATTGAAAACATGCCAGAGTAAAGTAACCCGGAAGTTAATGTTTATGGTTATGGAATGCCCTGTTATAGCACTGCACTGCACACGAATTAAAATCAATAATAGTTAAGTTAATTAATTTTGTGGCCGACCACACTCACAGCAGCAGTGAAGTTTTGTTCTTGCAGTTTGGCACACTGACTGTGACTACAGACAAATCTCTGCTGTATGTCACTTATATTTTGTGTCAACCATGGCAAGAAATGAAGAAAAACAACTTGCACGACTAAACAGGTATTATCTGCAGCAGCAAAGAGAAGGTGCGTTATTTATTCGTTATTGTCAGCACACAATTGTAACTTTATTGTTAACAATTTGTAAAATTGTTAAATTAGAGATAAGACATCATAAGATGTCTCAGTATGAGTATTTGAATAGGAAGGTCTCATATTCAAATTTCATCTCAAGCAGTTGGAAATTTTCAGTTTGAATTCATGGCTTAGTCTTTACCCTTCCCAGGCCTAGCTGTATATACAATGTATAATACATTGTATTTATTGTATTAAATAACAGTGGAAAACAGGAGGTCCCATGATAATGTACACTGTACATCTCATAGCAGTTTATCGAAAGATAGTATTTTAGTTCTAATCATACAAATATTACTGCATATATGAATGAAGATGTCATGAGGACACTACACTCTACTCATTCTCTGGACATTGATATTTTATTGGAATAGTTGAAAATTGGAACACTGAACAAAATATGAATAATTATATTCTACAATAGCTAATTTTTATGCTATTAATATTTTAGTTCAAAAACATTGAGAATAAATATTTCCAAATTGACAACTTTAATGTTGAAAGATAACCATAATTTAAGGGTCAAGGCAAAGAAATGCACATAAATGCATAAAATTGCAAATCTGCAGTGAAGCTAATTGTGAGGAGAAATGAAAAAATAGATATAGAAAACAACATTTAAAATACATATTTGAATGTGTGTTGTATTTTTGTTCCTGCTGAAGACAGTGAAGGCCCATTGAGCCGAAATGTCATGCTGGTTTGTGTTTTCCACTTGTTAAGTGAAGCTTTAATCATACCGTTTTTTTTTATATCTATGTTTTTTTTCATTTCTCCTAACCATAATTTAACTATGAATGTTCAAAAAATTTAAGTTACAGCACCTCTTATGTTCATTGTTCTCTCTCTCTCTCTCTCTCTCTCTCTCTCTCTCTCTCTCTCTCTCTCTCTCTCTCTCTCTCTCTCTCTCTCTCTCTCTCTCTCTCTCTCTCTCTGCGATCAAGACTCAATCAGAGTAGGATTCCAGATTCTCACATGAAGACAGCTGTCTGTTTAAGTGAATTGATCGACCCCACAGACAGAACGTCATAATTAAAGTCTGTTAGATCCACTCTGATTGAGTACCTGTTAAAACGTTGCACTGTGTTCTGTGCCAGTGGCCCAATGCATCTGATTTCAGCCAGAATTTTATTCAGGTTTGCTTTCCTTAGCCTTTGATTGTCCCCAATCTTCCTGCAAGGTAGCAGATTGTCTTTTCTGTAGGGGGATTCTGCCCTTAGATGGTTTGCCCTCCCAGGTTAACGAGCACCATCTGCCCAAGTCACTAGAGGTGACTAACACAGACATGCACACACAAAGATATGAGATGTGACTAACACTGACATGCACACACACTAAGATATGAGATGTGACTAACACAGACACACTCTAAAATATGAGATATGACTAACACAGATATACACACTAAGATATGAGATATGACTAACACAGACATGCACACACTAAGATATGAGATATGACTAACACAGATATACACACTAAAATATGAGATATGACTAAACACAGTCATGCACACACAAAGATATGAGACATGACTAACATAAACATGAACTCACAAAGATAGGAGATGTGACTAAAATAGACAAGCACACACAAAGATATAAGATATGACTAAACACAAACACACAAAGATATGAGACATGACTAACATAGACAGACACATATTAAGGTAGGAGATGTGACTAGCATGGACATACACACAAATATATGAGACATGACTATCATAGACATGCACACATAAAGATATGAGATATGACTATGTTCATTGTTAATGATCTATAGCAGAATTATACTCCAGTCATGTTTCAGAACCAAGAAAATTTCTCAAGACTACCAAAATACTGTGAACAAACAGCTGTAACCTGCGCACATTAAAGAACCCTTGGCAATTACAAATAAAAAGGATCATGCCAAAAATGGTTGCTGTCTGGGCAAAATTGTTAAGCAAATCTGTTCAAGCAAAGATTGATGAGTTGTGCTGAAAGGGGCAGATATCATGGATTTGATGTAAACCAGCAACACAATACATCCCAAGCTCATTTTAATGAGTGAATGCCAAGAATAATAAAATGAAGTGTTGACAACAAAGAGGTGTAATCATTGAGTTTGTGCAAATGATATAAAAATGTGTGTGTGCTGTCTGTGGACAATTGTAAATGTGTTCTGATATCAAAGCAGCACACAAGTGATATAAAGATGTGTGTGCTGTCTGTGGACAATTGTAAATGTGTTCTGATATCAAAGCAGCACACAAGTGATATAAAGATGTGTGTGTTGTCTGTGGACAATTGTAAATGTGTTCTGATATCAAAGCAGCACACAAGTGATATAAAGATGTGTGTGTTGTCTGTGGACAATTGTAAATGTGTTCTGATATCAAAGCAGCACACAAGTGATATAAAGATGTGTGTGCTGTCTGTGGACAATTGTAAATGTGTTCTGATAACAAAGCAGCACACAAGTGATATAAAGATGTGTGTGCTGTCTGTGGACAATTGTAAATGTGTTCTGATAACAAAGCAGCACACAAGTGATATAAAGATGTGTGTGTTGTCTGTGGACAATTGTAAATGTGTTCTGATATCAAAGCAGCACACAAGTGATATAAAGATGTGTGTGCTGTCTGTGGACAATTGTAAATTTGTTCTGACATCAAAGCAGCACACAAGTGATATAAAGATGTGTGAGCTGTCTGTGGACAATTGTAAATGTGTTCTGATATCAAAGCAGCACACAAGTGATATAAAGATGTGTGAGCTGTCTGTGGACAATTGTAAATGTGTTCTGATATCAAAGCAGCACACAAGTGATATAAAGATGTGTGAGCTGTCTGTGGACAATTGTAAATGTGTTCTGATATCAAAGCAACACACAAGTGATAAAAAGATGTGTGTGCTGTCTGTGGACAATTGTAAATGTGTTCTGATTCAAAGCAGCACACAAGTGATATAAAGATGTGTGAGCTGTCTGTGGACAATTGTTCTATCTTCTGTTGAAGACAAATGCCTAAGAAGTATACTCTCTGTACAATGGAATGAATCTAAAACTAATATTGAGATAAGAGAAATGGCCATACAATCAACAATCTTATCTACAATTAGGAAGCGAAAAAAGACAAAAGGCATGTGCTGAAAAAAGACAACAAGAGAATTCCAAAACAGGCTCTTCTATGGGAAACATCAGGAAACAGAAAAAGAGGAAGACCTAGGGAGACACTGAAAAGAACACTTATAAGATAAACAAAGTTGGTAGGCATAAGATAGAACATCTTGCCCAGAATAAAGATGGGTGGCGAAAACTCTTCAAGCCCTCTGCGATGTCTAGTGGCGCTGCAAGGATCAAGATACCAAGGTAGCACATGAATGTTATAAGCAGTGATGACTGAACAGTTAATTTGTTAATTATTTTACAAACTAGTTAGATGTTGAATGTCTATTATTATTAGGTCAAAGCAATTATTACAGCCCTAAATGTAGGCAATATAAAGGTTTCTATTTATAATTATTATAATATATAAATTATTTACTGTTACTTCATTTTTTTCAGAGGAACTCAAGAAAAGACCCCCAAGGCCTAAACTAGTAAGTTAATCATGACATGACAAGTTTCTGTAACCTTTACATTTAATCTGAATGGTGCAGAATGTCATCCAAGGTATTAAAATGTTTTACAAATTCAGCGGGGAAAATAAGTATTTGGTTTGCAGGTGTCAAGATCATAACAGGTATGAACACTGGCCATATCACCATTACAATCTTCAACTGCTGAGCATTATTGCTGTGACAATAACAAAATCATACTACTATATGTACTTTATAGCTAACCTTAGAGGGTTTTATTTATTATTTCCACTGTTAGATAATAATCTATATCATCATCGTCTCCATTAAGTACTGTGTCTCTTTTTCTATTTTTTGTTTATCATTTTTGTCAATGACTTCCTACCAAGGCATTCTCTTAAAATGTCTAGTGTGTGTATTTTGTTTCCCTTTCTTTCCCCAATTTTCCTGTTGTCACAATATTTTGGTTGTTTCCTTTCTCTACTAATTTTGTTTCCTCCTGATATATGTAATAAGTTTTTCTTTCTTCACTTTTTCAGGTTCTCATTTTTCTTTTTACCTGTCCATGGTAAAATCAACATTTTTCTGTAAAACCACATTTCTGTGACCCTCTTATCTAAACTTATGCACAGACATTCTAACAAATCAGATCAAATGAGGTCAAACCTACACTATATTCTCACGTAAATCTGAGGCTAGATTTGACCAATTGTTTTCATATGACTGGAATCGTTATTGTGTAAAACAAACTGTTTGCTGCCACTTAGTGTACTGTACTTTGTATACTGCAAAATGTGCAGCTATCGCAGCCTTGCTGTAAACTTCAGCACAGCATGCAAAACGATCCTTTGAAATGAAAATTGAAAGCAAAGTAGAAAGATAGAAACTTACACCAACTTTATAGTAAGTAAGTAAAAGTAAAGAGCCCCATTACGCCAAGTGGCGTATAGGGAATATGGTGTTAGTGACCACAAATTTTACAGACCTTCAGCACATGATTTTCAGGGTAGTGTGGTCGGTATACATTCCGTGCCGCTTTACATTCCCAGAAAAAATCCTGTACCCATTTAAGGCTGTGTGAACTCTGAAGCTGTCGATTGAGATCGAACCCTACCCCTTGTCCTTTGTAGTCCAGTTCACTAACTACGAGCTAACTTTATAGAGGGTGTAAGATATCAGACGAGTTGGGATTCCCTTATACAGAAGATGGACATCTGATGCAGGACAATTCGGCGTAGCCATCATGGGTGGCAAGTTTTTAGGGGCAAGCTAGATGATAATAACCATATTACATCCTGCCAGCGTTACCACTTATCAGATATGGATAACGGTGTGCCTCACCGTAGGTTCCTATTCTGGATAAGCTTCTAAATCTCAGTAAGGGAGTTGATCTCAGCTATCTTTGACCCATTTGTCAGTGTTGTTCTCAATGTCTTTCAAGTTCAGTCACTTTCATTTTCCTATTGCTTTCCATTTCAGTGCTTGTGTTTTGGTTCTGTGGGTATTTCATCTCATAGCGTGACCAACATATGGCACAGTGACCACCATATGGCACCGTCTCTAACAGAAACATTCCATATATTTATTCAACATTCTGAGAAGACAGGATGTTTAGAAAAATAATCAATTTTTAGCTCAATGAAAGCACAAAACATGCAATGTTTATTAACACTTTCCGTACATTTCAACGCACTGTGCGCCATGCTGACTCGGCTGCGTATGTTTCACTGCATAGTGCACCACTCTCAATTTGATTAGTGTGGAACCGTCATCAAACCATATTCTTTTTACATGTCTTGTATTATCTTGGGCTTGGTGAAATCTAATACCTTGTTCAATTATCTAAAAATTCACATATAATATATTATATGTTAGATAAATATAAATATGTAGATTGATTCTTAAAACCATGACAAATTTTGTCTCTGAAATCTCTTCAGTTGCATCAATAAAATTGTTCCCCATAGAAAGAGTTAAAATACTTGTGTTATACTTTGTATTATTGATGTGTAAGAAAGAAGAGTTATTTTATCATTTTTTTCTTCTGCATAGATTGTCTGACTGAATTATTGTTTTTTTGACAGGAAACTCTGACCACCATTGAAGATGTCAAGAAATGGCTGCCTACTATCATGAGAGATATTGATTTCTATGTCAAGGTGCATATAGATCTTGTGTAGTTCTTTGTAACTGTCTGTGGGTATTTACATTTTTATAGAATCCAATATGTCCAAAACAAGGGGAACTCAAGTTAGGGCAGTTGGGGTCACCATGACAGGATTAGCAGCCCATTGTTAATCCAAGTTGGTCAGCAGTGATGGGGTGTGTTGATCTAAAAGACTTACTATTTTAGTATCTTTCCAATGTCCCCACATTTGTGGGGTTTGTTGGATATAGAAGACCTAGCATGACAAATTTCTTGAAAATTGGTGTGTTTTTTTTTCGCAAAAGCAATATCTCTCACAAAATGGAAAAAAAAACCACATTAATAGAAACAAATCCAACACCCAGAGGTCACCATGAGTACTATTTAGGAAGGTACATTGAAGGGGTAATGACCAAGGCAAAATGTCAAATTTTGAAGAATTTGTGTTTTGATGTGGTAATTTTTATTGAATCGTAATTTTACTTCTGACACTTAAATTCTTTTCGGTTGTCTGTGGTAAAACAAAGTTTTGTAAACATGGGATGGACAACGAACAACTGCAAAGATAAAAATGATTGTATTGACTGGACTGATGGCTAATGTGTCAATAAACAAAGTGTTGTCTGGAATCCTACTCTGATTGAGTCTTGATCGTAGAAAGAGAGAGAAGAGAATATGTAGAATAAATTGACAAATAGAAAAATTGAGGTAAAATGAGATAAAAGTTATCAGACAATTTAATAGAATGGTTTGATGGGGAAGTCAGGAGTAGATCTACTAAACAACAATAAATGAGATATGATTACTTACGCCAGCAGGCACGACACTTGATAATGATACTGAATTAAATAAAATCTTAATTAAAAAAACAAGTGTCAATTTTGTTTTAAGCATTTTGATTTACAAACTACAGCAAATGGAGGTTCCATGCTACCCAAAGAAACAAATTGAAGAGTTTGAGCGACGTATTGATCATCATCGTGGCGAGTACAAAGCCTTTATTAGAAAACTGCACCAACTTCAACCAGATTTGAAAATAAATCCGTGGACTGACCGTAAATATGCAAGTAAGCGCAAGAAAGCAACAGCTGATCAAACATTTATGGAACATGAAAAGGGTAAGTTTATAGTTTACTTTTCTAAATGAAATAGAGATGTTGAAAGTAGAATTATTGTATCCGGGTGAAGTTATTTCGTTGTTATTGTACGACGCGCAGGGCTCTTGCAGAGTGCAGGTCAGATGGTAGCGTGACTGTCAGCTGATGATGTTCTACTCGCACTCTGTGTCGATATATCGATCATTACTTTGTTTACTTACTGGCGGCCTTCACCTGCCCGGTCAGTCACTGGGTTGATTGACCTCAGCTGGAATGTGCTGCTCGTGGGATTTCTCAGAAGAATGTTGAGAGTTTCCTGGACAGCTAAAAAAGACCAACAAGGAAATTCTCAGAGGCCAACCCAAAAAGGGAGCTCTTAAAAACATCAGAAAGAAACAATCAACATATTTCGGGCACAAATTGAGAAGAGGAGCCATGATAAGCTCAGTAGTTAGTGAACTGGACTACAAAGGGCAAGAGGTAGGGCTTGATCCCAACTGACGGCTTCCGGGTTCACCCAGCCTTAAATGGGTACCAGATTTTTTCTGGGAAAGTATAAAGAATACTGACCACATTACCCCAAAAAATCATGTGACCGAAGGTCTGTAAAATGTATGGTCACTAACACCATATTCCCTATACGCCACTTGGTGTGACTGGGCTCTTTACTTTTTTTTTACTTTAAATAGAGAAGAGAAATAATTGGGATGTTTGGTTACAAAGGCAAAATACAGGGAAAGAGAGATCATGGATGACGAGATAACTTGGTGTCATATCATGGAAAATAGTCAGCAACAGCATTGTGGATAGAAAATTGTAGAAATGATTGCCTACACCAACCACTATGGCAATTGATTATGATGATTCAAGACCAATTCTGTGTTTGTTTTTTTATTTTTATCAGATTTCTAATCTTCTTTCTTCTGGTCTACCTAGTTGTATTCCTTCAACATATGATTTCTATAATGGTTCCCTTCTACTTCTCATTTGTAGTAGGTATCAATGTTTGTTGTGTGGAATAAAAAAGCTGTTGTGTAAGATATTGCTCTGTGCTGATGGGTACCGTTTTATGCAATGAGAGAAACTAGCTGTATAAATAATTGGTTTTGCCTTATTGTATCTGATATTTTTCTCTTTATCTTCTTTAGCTTCTTCAGGAAATGTCATTTCAAGATGTTTCAGATCTACTATCTGGTGTAATGTTTTAAGAAAAGGTAGCTGATTTCAAGCATGATGATTCATGACTACCAATAAGAGCATTTGAAGCATTCAGTCATTTGAAGCATATTCAGAGAGTCAAGCATTTGAAGTGATGTATGAGCAGGCGAAGTTCGTTCGTTCGCTTTCGTCAGCTTTGACCTCTGACGAAGTCCCACCCACTCAATTTTGTGGGACTGAATTTTTGCGTGTAAAGTCTGTTTTATCCCATTACAGGATGCCCCTCGCCATGCAGGCAGATTTACTCCGACTTCAGAGGTACTAATTTTTAGGGAATTAGTAAAACCCAGGTGTCCTCGCCAGGGTACGAACCCCGGCTGTTGCCGTGGTAAGCCAACCGCCTATCGATTGCGCTAACCGGACACCCTAGCAGGCGAAGTGATGTATGAGCAGGTGAAGTGATGTCTGAGCTGGTGAAGTGATTTATGAGCAGGCTTGTCATGGTGTTGTGAAGTAAAGAGCCAGTAGTGGGTATAACTAACACTCCTATAAGATATGGTGACAGCTTTACAAGAAAGGAACATGAAAAAATACTGACATTTCGGTCTACATGTGGCCTTCTTCAGAAATTGAGAACAACATCAACACACAATGAAAAACAGATAAATTCTACTACATCTAGGATGATCGAGCAGGTGAGTTGAGGAGAAGTAAACAGAGAGACAAGAGATACAATGGTGAAACAAGAGAAAGAGATGAGCTACATATCAGAGGGTAAAAATAGGAGTGTACGTTACACCCCGCTACTGGCTCCTTGCTACCAGCTTTACCTCAGCACTGCAATTATTTACTCTTCCCTAATGTGAAGTAATCTCAAATTATACTGCAATCTGAGTTTGTAGGCTTTGGGCCTAAGGCCTTGACATATTTGGTTGTGACTGCATTGAAAATAGATCAACCACATAATGGGAATCTGAATAAATCAATCACATAATGGGAATAAATCAACCACTGAATTTGAGTACCTCAGGCACCAAAGTATTAGCATGTAAAGTCATGTACTGAATATCTCGACCTTCATACATGAAGTGACTCAACAAATTAAAATTATAAGCTAGGAAAAAAAAGGGTAGGCTAAGTCTATTTCAATAATTCAATTTGATTAATCCTTTAATTGCATGAATTGTGCTAAGAGAAGATAAAAAGCTAACTTCATTTGTGGATGCAACAACTTCTTGAGTCTCAGGTTGGAAACCTGTCTTTAGGTGATCTAAGCTCTGAATGGTCTATTTTGAATGTAGTCCATGTCATTTAAGTCAGAATAAGAAAAAAATTGAGCACATTAGACTATCAGTTTCTACTTTGTCAGCTGGGTAGCTTTTGGTGTAAACCGCTAGTCTACAAATGACCTGTCTAATGTAAGTTAAGACGAGTCACAAATTGGTGGACAACTTTTACAAAATAATTTATTTGTTTTTTTTTTCTTTTTTTATTACTAAGAATTAATTGTCCTGATTGATCAAATGATAATTGAGAGCATTCAGTAGACAAGAACAATCAATAGTCGAACATTTCCGTTGGTTGCTGCAACGGATGGCAGAACAGATATGAGAATTGCCCAACTGCAGTGATGTCAGTCCAAATTAATGACTGAAAGACAAAATTGAGAACATTGAATCACATATAAGTAGTGATCAATCAAACTCATTTAAATTGTGATCTTGTTTCTAGTTCATGGGCGGATGTTTGTATTTAGAATTTACAGAGAATTCTGGTGTAAAATTTCAAAACAGTGATCCCACCCCCTTTCTTCTGTTTTCGCCCAATAACTACTCTTAATGTCTGCCTTTAAAAGGATACTAAATGGATGTAGATGCATTGTGTTGTGTTTTGCAATAAGCTGTGTTGTTTGTGCCTCTCAGCTCAACATATTCAATTTCAGCACAGCATTTTGTGGTACAAGTTTGGCTTCCCTCTTTTATCTCTTTCACTTGGACAGTGGGGTTTATCAGTTTTCATGTCAACCCTGAGGGTTTTGAAATAGAATCTTTATCTGCTATGGTTCTCTAATCCTGATGTAGACAGTCAGTTATGAATTGCTGACCACTAAGTCCAGGTTTTGGGTTTTTGATTCAAAACTTTGACCCTCATCATTTTTGTTTCAGTATAGATTGCATAGAATACAAGTTTTAATTAATGCATTAATAAAGAAATATACCTGGAAGGAAAATCAGAGGAAGATGGACATCACTTTGTTCATCTTGTAAACTGCATAGATCAAGGAGACACAAAGAAAGTCATTAGAATCAGAATAGCAAGGTAACAATGACTTTCAGAAATCTTGATAAAATATGACAATGTAAATTGGCACAAAACAAGGCTCAAGATTTTAAAATAAAATATATTATCTACCCTTATTTATGCATGCGAGAACTATAAAACAACTAAATAAATAAAAAATAAACTGGGTGTATTTGAAAATAAATGACTGGAAAATAGTTTGTAAATGACCATGGCATGAATTTAAGACTAGTGCTGAAATAAGAGAAATGAAAAAGCATAAAAAAAACATCATCTATAATCAAGAGGACATGTGTTGGTTGTGTGATGAGAAGAGACAAGAGAATCTCAAAGCAATCCCTCAAATGGGAACCAGAGAGCAATAGAAAAGGTGGCCTGCCAAGAGAAACACTAAAAATAACTATCTATCTATCTATCTATCTATTGACCTTTCGAGCCGTAACCGGCCCATAGGGCGTAGACCAAGATACACCTTCTCCTATATGAATTTTTGTTCTAGCAGTTTTCTTTTAAAGATATTTTATCAAATCTCGCCATCTGTCTCTGTTCTGTGCAAGCAGTTCTATCTCATTGAGGGAGCCGATTCCTGCTGCTCTTGCCTCTCTCATCAATGTTCTTCTCAGTGTCTCCCTGGGTCTTCCTCTTTTTCTTTTACCTGTTGTTTCCCATATGAGGGCTGAATTATGGCTATCAATTGCCTTGAGGATCTCAGCTGTTATATGAAATAAACTAAAATAACTAAAAATAACACTGAAGGAAAAAGCAACAACAGCAGGCATTAGCCCCCTTGCAGAGATTGAGCAGCTCAATGAATAGGGATGTGTGACGAATTACAATATGGGTCCTATACAAAGTCTGACATGATAACAAAGGTCATTGAACATAGGGAGATTAGAATTTCTTTCCCCTTTCAGTTTGAAAGGACAACAGATAGATAGAGATTGTGCTTTTGAATTGTGAATAAATTAGAACTTTCTCAGTTTTTTTATTTTGACCATTTTTATCTGCAGTTACAGGAAAGTAATACAGGGCACTCATAAAGTCATGCAGTCCTTTTGCTGCACAGTTCAATGATCTTTAGCACTTGCGAAAGAAAAGGGAAAAGAAAAACTCCATGTGATTCTCAACAGGGTTGCATCATTTTAGAATACCCTGTCCAAAAATGAACATGAAGTCTTTTTTCTTTAATCTCACTGTTCACATATATTTAATGTGCTCTATTATATTTGAAGTAAGGCCACATATAAAAGTAAATAAATGATAAATTGCCTTGTATGATATAGGCTTTTTTTAATACTCTTTTGTTTATTTTTCTTAATAGATGCAACAATAGTTGAAGGGCAACCTGGCATCAAAGACACAACCCAACATAACACTTTTAACGTGAAGAACTTCATTCCTCTGTCTACACCAGTTTTAAAAAATGATAGCTCATATCTATACTGTTATGGTTTTGAAAAACCAACAATACCAAACACATATGAATGTGAAATACGGATGCAAAATGAACCTCTTCAATTAGACTTTGAAAAAAGATCAGCGAACTGTGTGCAACAAAGTGCCACAGCTAAATCCCAACTCCACCATTCTAATGAGCATATCAAAGGTCATCAGTTGGAGTTTGATGACACTAATAAAGGCCCAGCATATAATGTAGAATCAGTCCACTTTCATACTGACAATCATCAACAAAACTCAGATTTAATGCATGATGTTTCAGTAGTAAGTAGGAAGACCTCTAGACAGCCACACATTCATCATGTGAATTCCAAAGATCAATTAGAGAATAGCTCATGTAAAGCTGACTTTCATGCTGGGACAGAAATTGATGAAAACAACAGAAATTGTAAATGTGAATCAGGTGTTGTAATTCAGAGTAATCCAGTCCCTAGCAGTAATGAAAACATATCAGGAATTTCAAAGCTTGGAACTTTAAACATTCCATATACAGATTCATCTTCATCAGATGGTGAGACTTGATCCTCACACTGTTTGCTATGGAAGGTAAACTCATGATATATGTTCAGAGACACCTTTATTCTTAAGGGTTACAGTTTAAGGTTGAGGTCACAGAAAATATGAAAGAAGATAAAGTCTGTGGATAAATTTCTTTCTGGCAATGAGATTTGGCACAACTTTTATTTGTTACACGGGTATGTAAAATACTTAGAATGTCACATAATCAGCTCAAAGTTGTTGATATTTGTCTGACGGCTACTTCCCTTCCTTGTCCAGTGTTTAAAAGCTATCAAATACTCTAAAGCTGTGTTGTGTGATGATTTAAAGGCGAGCTTCAATACTTACACCCTTTGACCCAAATAGCTGACTTTGATGTGAACATTTTTCAGTACCGGTTTGTCTTCCCTTGTAAATCCCTGTTTAATGATGGTCTTATCTTTAGTAACAAATTAAGTTGCAATTCAATGCTGAATGGTGATGCTCATTCTGAATATGAGAAAATACTCTTATTATATCACAGTAGACAATGTATTTCTGGCAGTGAGGTGATACACAATAGTACCAGGGTGTTTAACATGATAATGTCAGGTGTTTAAGATTGTAATGTCAGGTGTTTAACATTATAATGTCAAGTGCTTAACATGATAATGGTGGGTGTTTAACATGGTAACATCAGGTGTTTAACATGGTAATGTCAGGTGTTTAACATGATAATGTCAGGTGTTTAACATGATAATCTCGGGTGTTTAACTTGATGTCAGGTGTTTTACATGATAATGTCAGGTGTTTAAGATGGTAATACCAGGTGTTTAACATGATACTGTCAAGTGTTTAACATGATGATGTCAGGTGTTTTACATGATAATGGCAGGTGTTTTAAATGATAATGTCAGGTGTTTAAGATGGTAACATCAGGTGTTTTACATGGTGATGTCAGGTGTTTAACTTGATGTCAGGTGTTTTACATGATAATATCAGGTGTTTAACTTGATGTCAGGTGTTTTACATGATAATGTCAAGTGTTGTACAATATTATATTATGATAGGATCATCATCATTGCACTCAAGACAAATCCTTAAGGGGTTTTAATTTTCCCCTCAAATTATCAAGAAACTCTGATAACCCTGACTCACGTGCATGAACTCTGTAGCACTGTTTTTTGCTGACAATTTTGCCTGGACAGCTGCCACTTTTTTGGTATCAGATGTTTAGCCTGGTAGCATCAATATTTTGATATCAGATGTTTAGCCTGGTAGCATCAATATTTTGGTATCAGATGTTTAGCCTCGTAGTATCAATATTTTGGTATCAGATGTTTAGCCTGGTAGCATCTATATTTTTTTAATCAGATGTTTAGTCTAGTAGCATCAATATTTTGGTATCAGATGTTTAGTCTAGTAGCATCAATATTTTAGTATCAGATGTTTAGCCTGGTAGCATCTATATTTTTTTATCAGATGTTTAGCCTGGTAGCATCTATATTTTTTATATGATGTTTAGCCTGGTAGCATCAATATTTTGAGATAAGATGTTTAGCCTAGTTGATGATTTGGGAACAGAAGGTAAAAGAAAATGAAGTCAATCTAGAGAAACACTAAAAGAACACTGAGATGAAAGGCAACAAAAGCAGGCATCAGCTCCCTTGTTGAGATTGAACAACTTGTCCAGAACAGAGACATGTTGCTACATACAATGTGGGTTCTGTGCAAAGTCTGAAGGTGATGCTTGATAATGAGGATTGTCAGACACTAGAATTGCTGCCCCTTATGTCATCTTTTGCTTGAGAGAACAATAGATAAATAGAAGGTTTGGTAGAGCATTACAGCAAATGGACATTGATCATGCAATGAGAAGAAATCAAAAGTATTTAAATGGGAAACTGCAGGAAAAATAAAAAGAGGCTGCTCTTGAGAGACACTAATTATGCTGACAAGAGAGGCAAAATTTGCAGGCATTTACTCTCTTATTACGACTGAGAAGCTCACCAAAAATAGGGACTTGTAGCACTGTACTCTGAGTAGCATTTGACATAATTAGGATGTGAAATAAGATGTCCATGCATTTTAAGCAGTCATTGTCATAATTAAAGAAGACATTTTTTTTAAAAAGTTTGCAAACACAATTATTTCTGACACCAAGGTATTTTATGTACCTGAATATGCATTACCTTTTGCTCATAGAACATTAAACCATCATAATAATTTATATTGCTGAAAGTAGATTTCCAATTTTTCCAATTTTAATGTCACTGCCTAGTGTATTATCCAAGATGAAAAATAAGGGAAGGTTCCCTCCACACATTACAAAACATGGGGAATGTGGTATTAGTGACCATATTTTTCCATTACCACCTAACATTTTTGAATGATGTGGTTGGTATCACATAATCATCAATATGTGCCATACTGGTTAGATGAGCCAATCATGTCATTCCATGACCTTCTGTCTACCGTGCATCATATCAGTTCTGCTGTTGACTGTTTTCCGTGTCATAACACCAAGCTATCCAGTATTTTCTCTCTTTGTTGTCCATGATCTCTCTTTACTTGTATTTTGCCAGTTGTAGCCAAGTATTTCAACTTTCCTCTTCTCATGATGCGCCCAAAAAATGTTGATTGTTTTTTCCGGATATTTTTAAAGAGCTCCCTTCTTGTGTTGGCCTCTTGAAGAATTTCCTCATTGATCTTTTTAACTGTCCAGGGAACTTTCAACATTCTTCTGAGAAATACTATCTCTGTGGCCTATAATTGTCTTTTCATTTGTTTGATATCACATCAGACCACCTTTACTTCCAAGAAAAAATCTCTGGTACCCATTTTTAGAGGTTGGGTGAACACCGGAGCCTTGTCAGTAAAAAAAAAATAGAAAATGTTATTAATTCTGGGAATAAAACCCGGACCCTTCTAATCAGGAAGTGAGCACTCTTACCACTCAGCTACTGAATTATCAAAGATGCTCACCATCTATCACTGGTAAGTCTGATATATGTTGAAAGTTTAACATTTGACAATAGTTCTGTCAATTCTTTTCCTAATTGTTGAATCCAAGTTTTTTTTTTCTGTGGAGGTGATATAAAATCCTGAACCTGTTGACTACATTGGGTATGTGACTTTTCTAATACAGCAGTTGACCACCTCCAGCAGACTCCTGAAATTGATCAAATATTATCATTTACAACTTCTGCTAACTATGTATCTCAGCACTGATTGTCAGAATTCTAAAATAGATGTTTCAGATTTTGATTATTATTTGTCATTCATGATTTACATTTTCCATTGGGCGAAGACATGTACTGATTATTGCTATTATGTCTAAACTATGCGAAGTGACATGAAATCATATTTTGAAATATGTTAAAATGTCTGTTAAACTCATCTTTATTGACTGGTTAAAATTTGTAAAAGTACTAAAAAAATGTTCAACTTTTGCTGATGAAGAAAACAATCAAATACTGACCCATATTTTGTTTAGGTGCAATGTAAGCTGTAATGTGCATAGCTAGGATATCTATCTATCGACCTTTCGAGCTGTGTCCGGCCCATAGACCCAGATACTCTTTTATAAAATCTCGCCATTTGTCCCTGTTCTGTGCAAGCAACTCGATCTCATTGAGGGAGCCGATTCCTGCTGCCTTTGCCTCTCTGATCAATGTCCAGGACATCTAGCTTCGTGGAATCATTAGTTTCAAGATCAACTGATTGTGGGTCATAATTTCTGATGGAAACGTGTTTGCACAATTTGTGCAGACCTTGTAGTGAAAGAACATATGAATATCAGATGTGTATACAGAAACCACAGTAGGATATGACATTCCAAGGAGAGCTATATTTATTATCTGACGTGCAAACTAAGCATTATGAAAGAGATGAAAATATTCAACCATATTCTGGTGCATTCAGTAAAGTAGATAATGTTTAAATTAACAAGACTGATGGGTCTCTAAACTACTAGCTGTCAGTCACAAGTGACATTGAATTTAGCATTCTTCTGGAACTTTGTCCAATCTCGTTGCTTTCTCCTTCCTGCCCACATTGAGCTTGTCATCATTTCTTCTTCTTCTACAAACATCTTTAGACCTAAACATCAATAAGTTCAAATAAAGTGTTTATCAACTCAAGACTGGTGACATCTCAATACAGTTTGCATCAGTGATGGTCATGTAAGCCTTGCCATAAATTTGCTAGCATCAGATCTCATACTGGTATTTCTAACTTGTTTAAAGCTGAACTTGTACTAAGCAATATCATAATCGTCAATTGTGTTAATATCTGGTGTCTTAAAGTCATATTTGTTGATATCTTTAAAGAAAAGTGAAGCTGCAGTAGCTTCAGTGGTTAGTGTGCACACTGCTGCCCAGAAAGTTCTGATGTCAACTACCAGATATCACCTTTTTTTTTTTACCAACATGGCATCAGTTTCACCTAACATCTGAAAATAGGCACTTAGGAAAGCAGGGTGGCTTGTCAGCATACTATTTTATTTTATGTGCACTATAACTTGTACATAAGTGACCAACTTTTGACAGTCACAAACTTTTCCCACAGTACATTTTATTTGGCTCCACAGCATTTAAAACAAACTGATTTGTTCTTCCTGACACACTGAGCTCAGTCTGCCCCTTCCTTCCTTTGTTTAAGAAATCAAATAACTCTTCAAACAGTATATTTTAGACATTTTGTTTTATTCTGTGAAAATTCCAGCTTTTAAATCATAGGAACTGTAGTTCCATAGTTGTACTTTGAAGATATTCACTTTCGCACAAATCATGTGCTCAGCTTGTACTAGAGAAAACACAACATGCTGAAAATCATGTATTTTAAAAATAAATGACAGGTAAAAATACTTGACAAATGATTTGAAGTTGTGTAGGTAAAGACATGACATTTCTTTGTCACAAGTTTCGTTATCTTTTAGTGCCGGGCTCATTTCAAATACAAATATTTCAGAGTAGATGTGAATGAATCCTTGACTACAGGTTGGCCATGGACCAACTGAAGGCAGACAATCATATAAACATTTTTGGTATGATCTGTGAACACAAGCAATTGGAGAAACTTTCACTGCAGGTGGAGGGTACATACCTAGAGGATGGAATAAAATATATGTGTGGACACTGGTTTATGGAATGATATAAAGTAATAAATGACTGATTGATGGTTTTTGTTCTATACAAAACATAAAAATGAGTATTATTTTGTTTGGCCAGTATTCTTGGCAATTTCATGCTAAAAATATATAAATGGTTGTATAACATTATGTACAATAGGATTGGGGGGGAGGGGAAGAGCCAATTCTGTGCATAAGAAAAATTATTTATTAAAATAAAAGAAGGTAGTATATAGTATATATTAACAAAAATATAAGTTTCAAATAAGTCATAAGTGACCACATACTACCATCTGCAGAGTAAATAAAGGCAGTGCATAAATAGGCACACATGTTTGTAAATATGTGAAGACAAAAGTGTACTAGTGCACTTTTTAATAAGAATTGTGATATATAAAACACATTTTCAAATATTTATAATATTATGCACATTAAATATAAAATGTATTGTGATTTTACACATTTGCGAAATACTGAACACACTGACACAGTTATGAAACATGTACACTGTACCCAGGGGATATGGGCGCTTAACTCATTCAGAAATGTTCTCTCATTGTTCTTTTAAATGAAAGTAGTTTGGTGAAAGCACAATACACTTTAATTCTAGCACATAAATAGGTTTTCATAAAGGCTACATGTGAGAAAGAAAATCTTAACATTTTGTTTTGCTTGTCAGCGCACAAAGTACAGGATTCATTAGGTCACCACTTTCATTTACAACTATTTCTTTTTTTTAAGACTTGGCTAATTTTAGATAGTGACTCTATGATAATAGTAGGGAAGAGTAAATTACTAGCAGTAGTAGCTCAAAGACATGATACAAAGATACCTTGCGTGAATAAACGGCATTTAACTGTGTGCTTTAACCCTAGATTATGATACCATCGTAAAATTACCACATCAAAAGACAAATTCTTCTAAATTTGACAGTTTGCCATGGTCAGACATTTTTCCCCCTCCGTGAACCTTCCTAATTTCTACTTCAGGTGACCCCTGAGTGTTGGATTTGTTTCCTTTGATTTTTTTCTTTTTATTGTTTGATATACAAAACTTCACAAAACAAGAATTCACCAATTTTCAAGAAATTGTCTTTTTCTCTTCTCCCCCCAGTTAATTATCATTTCTGTTGTTGACCTTCTGCCAAGCCATTCCCTTAAGCTGTCTGGTATCTTTTCTCTTTGCTTCCCTCTATCTCTTCGTCCCTCAATTTTCTCTGTTGTCACTATATCCATCTGTTCCCTTCTCATTACATGGCCAATGAATGAGATTGTTTCTTCCTAATATTGGATATTAGCTATCTTTTTGCTTTCGCCTCTTTCAGAACGTTTTCATTACTCTTCTTAGTTGTCCAAGGTATTCTCAACATTCTTCTGTAAAAGTACATTTCTACAGCCTCCTGTGATTTTCTTGTCTGTTGTCCTATTGTTCGTGATTCCCATTCATATGTTAAGACTGGCTCTAAATAACATTTAAGAACACTTTTTTCTTGTTTCTATTGTCAAAATTGTATTGCACAGTATCTTCCTCATTTTTTAAAAGCTACTATTGCTTGAGTCATTCTGCATCTCACCTTTGTTGTACATATACCATCTGATGTTATCAATGTTCCCAGATATTTAAATTCATTTACCTGTTTTAATATTGTTTCAACTGTTTATTACTGGACAGTCTGTCCATAAACAAAAATAGAACACATATGTTCCCTAATGGGATGTAGATAGAAGGCACAATGAGCTATTATATAGTACTGAGACTTCTATAAATGAATTTTAGGAAATGACTTTTAATATTAAAATTTTAGCGTAAAATGTGCACCCTTTTATATTATGTTCAGTGTAGGATTTCATAACATTAGAATTGACTAAAGATAAGCACCAGAAACATGTCATTTGTTTCTTTAAAGTACAGAAGTTAAGCCCTTGATGTTTCAGCATGAGATCATCATGTGTTCAGGTACTTCTTGACAATCTTCAATTTGCATTCAACTTGATCTCACTCTGTGGGGAAAGATAACGGTTGTTCATAAAATACAAAGCATCTCTTTTACAATTATCTTCACAAAAACATGTTTGTAGGTGCTCATTTCTTCTCAACAAATGGCACAAAACATATATGCTGATGGCCAGGTTTGATCTTATGTGAATCCAGACATTAGTCTTGGTTCTTGAAGTTTCATAATTTCTCCTTTATTAAACACTGTATTAATCTTTAATGAATAATCCTGGAGAGACTAAAATAATCTCTCTTATCAAGGCTTAAATATAGATCTGATCTGTTCTGGGAATCAGTTTCACTGCAGTCAAGAATTTTCTTTATCTGCTCCACCAAATGTAACAACTCCCACCAAAGCTCATTGGCATATTCTGTTAGCAAGGTCGAGTTATGCACAGCCCAAATTGGCGGCACAGGTGATGATTCCAAACAACATCTTTCGAAAAGAATCACTTCCTGCATTCCTGTTTCCTCAAAAGCACACATTTAAAACACAACCAAAATGGTTACATTAGTCTGTAAAAACAGTGTGGCATGCAGCTATTTGGCATTGTCGGTTTTGGTGTCAGTAAGGGCAAACTCTAGTGCGAGCCTAATTGGCTGCATGGGTAACAATTTCAGATGACATCACCGAGAAGAGAGTGCCCACAGTCACTCCCAAACTCCAATTTACTCAAATAAATTGAAAAGAACATAAAAATCTATCAAAATACTGAAAAATGGTTTCATTGATGTCACTCTATAAAAGCTTGTGATTGTGGTCACTATCTTCCTGGAAGTCCTCATACTGATCTCTTAACATTTGTCCTGTAACCCTGGTGGTTGTTAGAGCACTCTTAACAACACCTTCACAATTTTCTTTTAACATTCATGTGTATATTTATATACAAGTGATCTGAAATAAAACTAATTTTCTAATCTATATGTGATGTAAAACTATTGAATGAGTAATATAATTAATTTACTTGCTTTAATTGTTAAAATGTACCAAAGTTAAATGCCTTTATAACAGTGGGACACTCGTAATGAACTTTGGCTGCTAGCAAGTTCATAGAAACACCTCATCTTTTTGAGTTACGTACAAGGCATAGGAAGTTTACAACAGAAGAATAGAAAAAATTATATATATATTTTTTTACCTTTCATGTATTTCATTATTCAAGCTTCCATCTTTTTTCTCTCATTCTACGTAAATGACGATGACTTGTGCTCTGTGTGCCAAATTTCACTTTTTCCAAAAGCTGAATCTGTTGAGGAGAATTTATTTTGTCATTATTTTAAAATAACATTCTGTCAATTTGTGCATAATGAAAAATATATCTTCAAATTATAAATAGGCAACTGAAGCAAACATGTCCAGTCCAAATTCTTGATCTTGATCCTTCCAGCGCCACTAGACATCACTTAGGGCTCATAGTGTTTTTAGCCCTGCATCTCTATTCTGAGTGAGATGTTCAGTCTTATCCAATGAGTCTATGCCTGCCAATTTTGCTTCTCTTCTAAGTGTTCTTTTCAGTGTCTCTGTAGGTCTTCCTCTTTTTCGTATTCTGGTGTTTTCCATAAAATAGCATGTTTTGGAATTCTTTTGTTGTCTGTTCTCAACACATGTCTGACATATGTCCATCTTCTCATCCTAATTGTAATGAGACCATTGGTTTCATGGTTACTTCTCTGATATATTTCTGTCTTGCTGTGGGTTGGGTGTGGGACTGACAATCTCACCCTGAGACTTGCCCAAAGAAACCTCTGGGCAGAGAAACCATGAATGTTGTGGCAACTCGTTTTGTTATAATGAATTCATATTAGCCATCTATATATAAAAAGGCCCTCGGACCAAAAATAACCAAATTAGCCTCCCCTAAAATCCAAGTTTGGAGAACCTATTACTGACAAGGGACAACAAATGGGAAGATGGGTAGAACACTACTCCTGCCTATAGCATGATGACAGACCAGCAAACTCACTTCTTGCCCAGTCAATACCTAAAATATCCTACAATGTCTGAGCTGCATGCTGAGCCTACTATGAACGAACTTGCTGATGCCATAAATGCCCTCTCAAGAGGAAATGCTGCAGGAAATGACAATATTCCTGCAGAGATACTAATGGAAAATTTAAACGTACTACTTCCATATCTATACAAACTGTTAATCAAATGCTAGAGACAAGGAGGAATACCCTATGATATGGGAAATGCTAAGATCATAACACTAGCGAATGGAAGAAAAATGCATCCCCTAGCAAATACTATATGGTGAACAAATACATAGAAAGAGACAAATCAGCAGACCTAAACTATGATATAGAGATATCTGTAAATTATCTCTGAATGACTTCTCCATATGTGAAAATGACTGGGAACATCTGGCAAGTGATCGCACATCATGGAGAGCATGTATAAGAAATGGTATAACATCATTTTGAGACTGTGCTAAGGCAAAACTTAGAAGAGAAAAGATTCATGAAAAAAAGATGGAAAACCCTGTAGATCAGTGGGCCTGACTTGTTCATTCTATGACCGTGTGTGTTTGTCAAACATTGGTAGAATTAGCCATGAGAGAAGCTGTTGCACAAGTACACAAAAATAAAATACACAATAACCTCCACTAGACCATCTGACAAGACGAAAAGGGCCATACATTAGCCATCTAAATATAAGTCAATAATGGCTGAAAGTGTCTCTTTATAAAATATGGCTATACTTTTGAAACCAAGCAATGAGCAGTGCATGATAAGTTTACTTCCACAAATAGATTATGACTTTGGTGTGTCGTAGTAAGTAGAAACTGGTGGAGCAAATATCTTTCTTTGACATTGAATGAGGACTTATTTAATGCTGGTTCTACTGCTTGGAATCAAGTTGTAAAAATGTATTTATGATTTTATTTAACTTGATGAAATTTTCAAAGTTCTCACAGACTGGAAGTAAATTAGGAGACACAGAAAACTCTCAATTTTTCTGTCACATTATCAGCATTAGTTTTTCTTGAAGAAAATTAATTTGTCTTTCTTCAACCAATTTAGATTTATTATTGCTATGCTGATAACTGTAAAATAGTCATTATTTTCCTCTCAGACTCAAGATGGCACATAGGGTAAAAGTCACAACTGACAATTTGCTGCTAGTTATTGTAGGTCTTGGTTGTTTCTTAACCCCATGGTTGAGCCTTCCCTAGTAATTGTTCTGTGTAGCATTTCTCTTGGTCCTTCTTGTTTTCTTTCAAGATGGCTTCCACATGAATGCCTGATGGGTGAGTCTTTTCCTTCATTCTGAGCACATGACCATAAAATAGTACTAGAGCTATAAACTGTTTTGTAAATTTGTGGGCTTAACTCTGTGAAGGGCTTTACTTCAGAATATTTAGATAAAATTGGTTGTCATGTATTGCTCATTACTTGGTTTCAAAAGTATAGCCGTATTTTATAGACACTTCAGCTATTTTATATAAATAAAAGCAATTTAAAAAAAAAAAAAGACTGTTAGATGAGAATAGCAGCTGAAACACTTAAAGGCTCAGTTTCTTGAGAAGACTTGATATTAGCATTCATTTATCAGTTAGCTTGCAATTTTGTTTAAAGAGCAAAATATGTATCATAATAATTTCTAATTTAAGTCTGGCAAATATTTGGTTTCAGGAGGATTTATCTAATGCTAATTACATCAGAAGGGTAATACTATAGTAGCATTGTTTACATAACAAAATTCATACACCACATACCTTCTTTTTCAGGCGGTTAATCAATTGGACCATCTCCATCATTGTTTCTTCTATTCCTTCCATCCTGTTGTCCAACAAATCAAGGTCTTCCTTCATGTATGTTGAAGTTTCTTTTGAATTATTATTTGAATCTTCCTCAACAGCGACATCAATGACACGCTCTTCTGGTTTATCAACCACCTCTTTGGCAACATCCTAAGACATACAAAACATAATGTACAAAATATGTTTCACTATTTAATATATGTAAAGTATGGTTGACTCCAGAAAGTGTCAAATGCATTAAGACTACAAAAATGTTTTAATAACTCAAAAAATGTTCATTCCAACTAAAGCAAATAGTTTTTTTAATCTGGGCTGTTGAGTTATCCAAAGTCAACACTGTTGAGTTATTCAATGACAACACTGTTGAGTTATCCGAAGTCAAAACTGTTGAGTTATTCAATGACAACACTGTTGAGTTATCCAAAGTTAACACTGTTGAGTTATTCAATGACAACACTGTTGAGTTATCCAAAGTCAACACTGTTGAGTTATTCAATGACAACACTGTTGAGTTATCCAAAGTCAAAACTGTTGAGTTATTCAATGACAACACCAAGGGGTTCAAAATTGTAACTTACAGGTTTACTAGTGTTTAAAGTAGTATTTATTTTAAAAATGCACAAACAACAAGTGTCTGATTCTTACATTTCCCCAGGAGCCTTTGGGATGCAGACACAATGAGTCGGTCACTGATGTTTCTTAACACTTCTTTCTGTGTCCGCTTTAAAATGTAACCTTAGATTATGACACCTTCATAAAAATGTATGAACTCAAAATACATATTCTTGGAATTGAACAGTTTGCCACAGGCAAACATTTACCCCCTCCTTATATGTTTCTAATTATTCCTTCTGGAGACCCCTGAGTGTTGGTTTTTTTAAAATTTTCAATCGCAACGTGCACTTTGTAAAAATTATGAAGGTGTCATAAGAATGCAGCTTTTTTTTTTTATATAATGTTGCCAATTTACAAGAAATTTTTATTTCTTTTGACGGGGGAAATTGCTTCGGCTGTCGCGAGACATCAAACAAGCCTTTTTAACATGGAATAGGCAGCGAATGATGCTAAGAGGAAGCAGAATATGTAGCTCGAATGATGGCCGACGTATGAATATAGACAACATAACACCTCTGGTAGCTACATCGCCATGCAGTTGAATTTCAAGCTATAAATTGAACATAGGCCAGGAAAAGATTACCGCATCTGATTCTCATGTCTCTCCTAGTGTAAACACAGAGCTGTGTAGCAAAAATTCATAGAAAATACTATTTTTGGAACTCCAAATGTAACATTTAGTGTTTGTAAATGTTACGAAGGCATCGTACAAATGTGATTCGCAGATAGGTCACACAATCTGGGGTTGAATACTTTCTCTTTCTAATCTTTAATGTTATTAATTCATGTTCTCCTTCCTTTCTGCCTCTCCACCTGACACCTCTCAGAACCACTGACACTTGCCACACTTATTGTAATCAAAGGAGGTTCAGGCCAAGGTCTTTACCAGTTCTATGGAGGTTGTAGATCTGAGCTAAAGCCATCTTTAGTGCTTTTGCTAGTGTCTGGCATGCGTGCTTCATACTGGGGAATGTGCTGTAGAGAGGATCTGAGCACTATGAAGTTGTGCAATGAAGATGATCTGTCAGCTGAGCTAAACTGAGGAGGGGATCTGAGCTCTATGGAGTTTCTCATTGTGCGATGAAGATGATCTGTTATCTGTCAACTAAACTAAACTGAGGAGGGAATCTGAGCACTATAGAGTTTCTCATTGTGCGATGAAGATGATCTGTCAGCTGAGCTAAACTGAGGAGGGGATCTGAGCACTATGAAGTTGTGCAATGAAGATGATCTGTCAGCTGAGCTAAACTGAGGAGGGGATCTGAGCACTATGGAGTTTCTCATTGTGCGATGAAGATGATCTGTTATCTGTCAACTAAACTAAACTGAGGAGGGAATCTGAGCACTATAGAGTTTCTCATTGTGCGATGAAGATGATCTGTCAGCTGAGCTAAACTGAGGAGGGGATCTGAGCACTATGGAGGTTCTCGTTGTGCGATGAAGATGATCTGTCAACTGAACTAAGTTAGATCTTGTGGCTACTGGGGCCCTCACGGTGACGGGAGAAGAGAACAGAGCCACTATTACCTGTCATGCATCTTGTAAGAGGTGACTAAGGAGATTTGACGATATCGTCGCCTGTACAGTCAAGTAGGGCGTTTATGGAGTGACCTTGTCAACAGAATTTACTGATGCATTTTAGGACATGCTGTAACAAGTAGTGGAGCAGATATGGGGAATTCC
The DNA here is from genome assembly GCA_032433765.1 of Megaustenia siamemsis. Taxonomy (NCBI): domain Eukaryota; kingdom Metazoa; phylum Mollusca; class Gastropoda; order Stylommatophora; family Ariophantidae; genus Megaustenia; species Megaustenia siamemsis. The sequence goes on from JAVIAB010000139.1 coordinate 20,660,119, forward strand.
TGACTGCAATGGGCATGCTTGAATAAAAATAACTTTTTTTACCTCCCACTTGCAAGAAGCTATCTATATGTTACTAAAATCTTAAAACAGAAATATCCTTAGGATACCTTGGATAATTAAAAAAACTCAATGAAGACATGAATAAAAGACCTCAAAATTGAAAAAAGCCTGTTATAAACATCTTACAGAGTAAATTGAAATATTACAGCCACATAAAAAGATAAAGTGGGCCAAGAAAGAACAATAAAGGAAGGCATGGTTCCGGGAAGACAGTACGGAGGCAGACCAAGAAAAAGGAAACTGCAAGACATCAAAAAGACTTTGAAAATAACAACAGAAAAAGTGTGAGATCTGGGTAGACAAAGATTCTTTTCAATGGGCTGTGATGAGTGCAACCCAATGATGATCCAGTCTATTTTTTTTAATATATTGGTTATGTATTGCAGTTATTGTCTATTCTAATTGAGATTGATAGATGGCTTGACTAGCTGTCATTGTAAAAAAGTATTATTATGGAAACAGAGCCATATATTTTAGAAGCAGTAACCTCTGTAATATATGCCATTTTGGCAAACAAGGTTTCTGTTTTTGAGATTGTGGTTCTGCCCTATGTGCCATCTTCGGCTTGAAAGGACAATAGATAGTTAGAATTTAGTATTGATTTTTGAGTAATCATTATTGATGATAAAGGCATCGAATGGATACAAGGAGACCATTTGGAGGACCTGGACTTTGCTGATGACATAGTTCTCATCAGCAATCAGATAAAAACGATGCAGGAAAACACAAATGAACTATCATCAATAGCCAGCAAAATTGGGCTTGAGGTCAATCATGAAAAGACTAAAGTCATGAAAAGTTTAATTCCAACAAGTGACAAAATATACATGGAAAACAAACCAGTAGAAGAGATCGATCACTTCATTTATCTTGGAAGTCACATTGATCGAGAAGGGGATACGAGCAAAGAAATTAGAATCAGACTGGCTAAAGCAGCAATGTCTTTCAGAAGCCTTGAAAAGTTGTGGAAATCAAAACTCATTAGCACAAACACAAAACTTAGGCTATTCAAATCAAATGTACTATCAACCCTTACGTATGCGTGTGAAAGCTGGAAAACAACAAGAGATATAGAAACAAAGTTGAACGCATTCGAAAATAAATGTCTAAGGAAAATACTTGGTATAGAATGGAACGAATTCAAAACAAACGAGGAAATTAGAGAAATCGCCAATCAACCACTAATATCTTCAGTAATAAAGAAAAGACGATGGTCATACGTTGGACATGTGATGAGAAGAGATAATAATCGAATAGCAAAGCAAGCCCTCATATGGGAAACAACAGGTAAAAGAAAAAGAGGAAGACCCAGGGAGACACTGAGAAGAACATTGATGAGAGAGGCAAGAGCAGCAGGAATCAGCTCCCTCAATGAGATAGAACTGCTTGCACAGAACAGAGACAGATGGCGAGATTTGATAAAATATCTTTAAAAGAAAACTGCTAGAACAAAAATTCATATAGGAGAAGGTGTATCTTGGTCTACGCCCTATGGGCCGGTTACGGCTCGAAAGGTCAATAGATAGATAGATAGATTATTGATGATGGATCTTAGATGTGTGAAATGTATTATTTCTAAAGATTGTTCTTGAAACATGATTTTTACTTTCAGTCAGCTGCTGTTGTTATTTGACATTATTTATGTTTTATCTATGTTGACCTTCATTTCAGTGGAGGCTTGATCTAAATAATTTATTAGTTTTTCTTCACTATTTGCTAATCTGTTTATGTCATCTGCAAATATGGCAGAAAATATTAAACTGCGGTAACTGTGACTCATCTCCATGTTGCCTGTCTCTAAACCAACATATCTTCACCAATCCAAGGCACTAAAAAAGTATTATCGCAAGTTCAGTGTTGTGGTTATGCAAATGTAAATACTGCAATGCTTTAAAGACAGCACATGATTTTGAATATGTACAAATCTAGAAGTAAAACAAAATATATATAATGATATTGTTCATTTAGCTTACAGTATCAATTCTACTGCTAGAGTTGTATAGATCTGGCCGTTCATCTGGGTAGCTGAAATCTGCTGACCTTCGGCCTCTGAACCGAGCAGCAAATGTTGTCAGTGTTGCTCTGGAACGACAGTCTGAAAAAAACAATAAGTATCTAATAAATCACAATAAGTAACTATCCATACCTGAATATTCACATAAAAACACTTTTCATTATTATTTTTTACAAATATATTTTGATTCAAGTTACTTTAGCATATCAATTTTTCTAAAGCAAAATCGGACACAAAATTTCCCTTCTTGACTGCTTGATCTTCTCTTCTAGTTCTTAGTCAAAGCCCACTGATGCAGTTAATGACCAACATTTTATGGCATTCTTCAATGGATCTAGAAAATCCATTTACCCTGCTTAGTGCTTGGATATTCTTTTTCAGAGGCTCTCCTATGTGGCAAATATTGTATTCTCTGCCAAGCTATTTTTCATTTTTTTTTTACCTTTACAATTTTATCATATTGTTTTATAAAATTAACAAACAGTTTAACATTTGTATAAGCTTATCTGATATGTTACATTAATTTTTTTAAACATTAATTTGTTCAGTTTTATATTTCCAAACATTTAGATTCACTGTAAAGGCCTGCCTAAAATGTAACAAGCAATTAGATCTACCACACGTCTAAAATAAAATAATCATTTTAGATTCATGCTGGGCTAAAATGTAACTAGATCTTTGTATCCCCCTCTGCCCATAAGACAAAGTGAAAAGAAAGTACAGGGCTAAAATAAAACAGGAGTTTTTTAGGTCCATTATACAGGGTTAAAAATAGCATGGAATAGTTGATAGAGAACTGAAGGAAAATGACTTCACATTGGGTTGACTTGAAAGGCTGGCCCAAAATGGCAATGAAGGTCTCTGTAGTGAAGGTCTTGCATGCCAAGGGGCTACTTTACAGGGCTAAAATAAAACATGCAATTTAAGTCCACTTTATAATGCTGAAATAAAATATGCAATTTAAGTCCACTTTCTAAGGCTAAAATAAAACAAGCAAATTAGGTACACTTTATATAACTAAAATAAAACAAGCAGATTAGGTACACTTTATATAACTAAAATAAATCATGCAATTTAAGTTCACATTACAGAGCTAAAACATTTAGGAATTCTAGTTTTTAAAAAAAATTGTACCAAAAGGATTCTACCTTCACAGCAATCTATCCATTGATTTAAATCTAATTTAGGGATCTGAGTGCATGGAACATAGTCATCATCATTTTCAGCAAGCACGAAAATATCCTTCTGAACTCTTGTGATGCTGTCACTACTTTCACAGATTGCAGACGCCACAGAAGTTTGCTGTATGGCTACAAGCTGTTCATGTGTAAATATTCCTTCTCTCTCATACCAGAATCTGAAAGTTTGAATTTAAAGAGATAAAACTGTTAAAAACAAAAACACTTCTGATTGAGTAAGTAAATATATCACCAATAATTTATTCTGATAAAGTACATCTGTTATTGGTCTCTTCATCTCCAAGCATTGTGAACTAGTAGTGACATTTTATATTCCACCTCCCTTCTCCCCCATCCCCTCCCCCATATTAAAATATTTCACACGACTTTACTGCAGTTATCAGTTTTCACAATATAGAGATCCAGTTCATAGCATAAAGTCATAATTCATAAAACATATAAAATGTGATTTCTCATTATCTCAAGCCAGTCTTGTTTGAAATTAAAATATTGGTTGCCAAATGTTCAAATAACTTTAACATGATGTACAAAATGATAATAAAAAGTCAATGTTTCCTCCAGCCTTGATAGGTTTTTATAGTGTTAGTGACCACATTTTTCCACCACCAACAGTATTTTTTTGGATGTCAGTGTAATTGATATCATGCCAGGCTGGCTTTACTACTCAGAAACAATTTCTGGCTTTATTTCTAGAGAATGGATTAATCTGAAACAAATTGGCCACATCTGAGAATTGAACCTGGACTCCTCTGATCAGTAGCGAGCCCACTAACCACTTAGGTGTCAAGACTTTCTTTAATGTGGCAGCAGGAGCAATAAAACCTGTAGCAACAACTACTGTGAAAATCGAAGACAATTTTAAAAATAGGATCGTATTCCAAAAAGATTTTATTTTGCTATCAGTTATTCAACATCATCATCAAGTACCATGCCTGCTGGTGTAGGTGATCAAGTCTCTCCGTAACTCTTGATTTCGACAGTTATTTATCGTTTCTGTTGTTGACCTTCTGCCAAGCCATTCTCTTAAGCTGTCTATTATCTTTTCTCTTTGCTTCCCTCTATCTCTTTGTCCTTCAATTTTCCCATTTGTCACAATATATTCCATCTGTTCCCTTCTCATTACATGGCCAAAAAATTATGATTGTTTCTTCTTAATATTGGAAATTAGCTCTCTTTTTGCTTTGGCCTCTTTCAGAACATTTTTATTACTCACCTTAGCTGTCCATAGTATTCTCAACATTCTTCTGATTTTTTTTAGTGGCCTTTTCTTGTAATTCCTACCAGTCGTTTGACCCAACTAGTTGTTCCGTTATTAGAACCACTTTGCACAGATGAAGTAGGATCTTGACCAACTTTTAATCAAAGATCAGGGAGACTTGATTGGTCTAGAAGTAGGACATTGGCCAAGGACAGGAAGGTCCTAGGTTTGGTTCAAATCCTGCCAAAGGTGATGGGAATTTTTCACTTAGAATGCATTGTCTTTTCAGGGCTTTACCCTTTCCTGGTGTCTGGGTAGTGAAATCCAATGTCTAGCTATCTTGGATAATGTTGAAAAACAGGGGGCTCTGTGTGCACTCATATACATTAAAGAATATTTGACAGTTAAAATAGAACAAAAAGGGCCACTAAAGCTGGCAAAATCTGCCCATGTTGAAGTTAGATGTCTGTTTGTTGTTAGAATTATCATCATTACACACTGGATGAATCCATAGGTACTCAGATATCCCCTATGAGAAAATCCTAGGAGAATCCTGGGGCCTTGGTAGCCTAGTTGGGAAAACCACCCGACTGGGCTACCGACGTTCGGACAACCCATGTTAGGTTCCTGTTGGAAACTGTGCGAATTTTACTCGTGGTTGGAAAAAAAATACCCACACAGTTGACCCAGCCACTGGCGGAAATGGATACCAGGGTATTCATAAGACCAAACACACTCTGGGAAGATGAGGAATGCAGCCATACATAGTGAGTTTCGATGCTTGAAACGACACTATCCAGAAGTCTCAGAACACTTCTGGACAGGCGGCTAAGCACATATTGGTAAAAACTCACATGCTAAGATGCGGATTCGAATCGTACTTTACCATTATGCACGAACTCTGTAGCATATGCATCGTACATGAGGATATTTTAAATCTATCTATCTATTGACCTTTCGAGCCGTAACCGGCCCATAGGGCGTAGACCAAGATACACCTTCTCCTATATGAATTTTTGTTCTAGCAGTTTTCTTTTAAAGATATTTTATTAAATCTCGCCATCTGTCTCTGTTCTGTGCAAACAGTTCTATCTCATTGAGGGAGCCGATTCCTGCTGCTCTTGCCTCTCTCATCAATGTTCTTCTCAGTGTCTCCCTGGGTCTTCCTCTTTTTCTTTTACCTGTTGTTTCCCATATGAGGGCTTGCTTTGCTATTCGATTATTATCTCTTCTCATCACATGTCCAACGTATGACCATCGTCTTTTCTTTATTACTGAAGATATTAGTGGTTGATTGGCGATTTCTCTAATTTCCTCGTTTGTTTTGAATTCGTTCCATTCTATACCAAGTATTTTCCTTAGACATTTATTTTCGAATGCGTTCAACTTTGTTTCTATATCTCTTGTTGTTTTCCAGCTTTCACACGCATACGTAAGGGTTGATAGTACATTTGATTTGAATAGCCTAAGTTTTGTGTTTGTGCTAATGAGTTTTGATTTCCACAACTTTTCAAGGCTTCTGAAAGACATTGCTGCTTTAGCCAGTCTGATTCTAATTTCTTTGCTCGTATCCCCTTCTCGATCAATGTGACTTCCAAGATAGATAAAGTGATCGATCTCTTCTACTGGTTTGTTTTCCATGTATATTTTGTCACTTGTTGGAATTAAACTTTTCATGACTTTAGTCTTTTCATGATTGACCTCAAGCCCAATTTTGCTGGCTATTGATGATAGTTCATTTGTGTTTTCCTGCATCGTTTTTATCTGACTGCTGATGAGAACTATGTCATCAGCAAAGTCCAGGTCCTCCAAATGGTCTCCTTGTATCCATTCGATGCCTTTATTACCAGTGCAGCATTTCTTCATTATGAAGTCCATAACAATTCCAAATAACAAGGGCGATAAAATACATCCTTGTTTAACCCCAGTTTCTATTGGGAAACATTCGCTCAGTCCTTCCTCTGTTCGAACTGCACATGTGTAACCATCATACATGTCTTTGATAATATTTATGATTTTTGATGGTAAACCATATTGCTTCAGAATTTTCCACAAAGAATCTCTATGAATACTATCAAATGCTTTTTTGAAGTCGATGAAGTTAAGTACAAAAGGTTTTTGCTTTTCAATATGTTCCTCCAATATAAGTCGTAGAGTGAAAATGTGGTCAAGACAGCTTCTCCCTTTTCTAAACCCAGCCTGTTCTTATTTTAAATAGACTTCCATATAATTAAATATGAATATTATAAAATAAATTGAATTAAACATTTTTAAAAAGTTATTTAATTTTTAAAAAGTTGTGTTTGTTATGCTGACTAGTGATATCTTTTATAAGAAAAAATATAAACATTAAAGAAGTCTACCTGTCTCCATCTCTCAATCTCTTAAATTGGTCTGTTAGAATGCAGAGAAATGTGGGTCCAATTTTAGCTCCATCTACAACTGTCTCACTGACACCCCCAACAAATAAGTCAATGTTATCTGGAGACAAATAAGTCAATGTTATCTGAAGACAAATATGTCAATGTTGATTAAGTGTTACAATTATATTACATCACACTGCCTACATCTCCTTATGATCTCTCTCATCAAGTAATATATCTGTTTTAAGGCCATGACAACAATGACTGTTTCCCATTTTGACCGGAAACCCCCTGAAGACATATTTTTCTATTTGCTTGTAAACAATACTTCACAGCACACAAAACACACACTGTCTGACCTGAGGATGACACTTATTTACTAACAATGGTTATGGTTATGGAAGGCTCCGGTATCACTACAAACGAATTAAAATCCATAATTGCTAAACCACACGTGCCGGTGGAATCATCCAAATTAATAATTAATATCTCATCTCCCAAACAAAGAAATAGCTGTCGTCTCCATCATAGCAGTGCACACGCAAAAGACATAAGCGAAACTGCACAGAAAGTGAAGACAGTCTTCTGTTCCCCGTTATACGATATCATCATCGTAAGCAATAGGAATATCGAAACACTATACTAACAATGGTTTCAGTACAATATAATGTGGCTGTCTCTAGCAAGACATACCTGTGTTTGTATGTAAATGTGACTTTCCCAGTATTTTTCAGCTACTGTCTTCAATTGTTCAAAGCCCACTCTTTAAAATGGTTGTTAAGTAGTGCCTAAATGTTTTCAAAGGTTTATATCAGGACTGTTGCTGTGCACTTTGACAGCAATGCTTTTGTGGTATGAGCAGTAAGCTTTGTGTTACTGTCATTTTGAAATGTGCACCAATCAAGGTGCATAAATTAGAAAAAGTAAAGAGCCCCCGTCACGCCAAGTGGCATATAGGGAATATAGTGTTAGTGACCATAAATTTTACAGACCTTCAGCACATGATTTTTGGGGTAATATGGTCGGTATTACGCCCGTGCCACTTTACTTTCCCAAAAAAAAAAATCCGGTACCCATTTAAGGCTGGGTGAACCTGGAAGCCGTCAGTTGAGATTGAACCTTACCTCTTGTCCTTTGTAGTCCAGTTCACTAACCACTGAGCTATCACGGCTCCCAATCAAGGTGTCCATCTTGTATTTTAATGTATCTTTCTTTTGTGAAAATTTATGTGAAATACATATCAGGATGGCATCTCTTGCTAACAAAGATGGAATTGTTGCGTATGCTTCAGTCGCTGGTACACAGGCATTACAGAGACTTTAGTCCAAATATTTTTTGAGCAGAATAAGACCAAACAGAAGATTATGAAAATAAAAATCACATAGCCCCAAGACAAATTTTGATGTTCATAATACCAGTTCATGGGCATCTGTTCATGACTCTCTGTGAACAACGGTGATGAAATTAAACATTTTTTGTGTGTAATTCATCCTGTGCAGTGACTCCTATTCCTGTAATAGAATTAGAAACTGCTGGACTGCCCCTCTCATCTCCCCTATGTTTTCAACACTCTTCATTGGCCCAGCCTGAATGATTTTAGTGAGATACTGATCGTCCTTTTTGCCCAAAATTCTTAGCGGTCCACTACTTTCTTTTTGCTCGATTCCATTACCTTTTTTTTCAATATACTCACAACTCTGTTAACAATCTGCTCAAGACTGTTCAAGGTTTTACATATGTTGATTCACATTTAATTTCTAAAATTCCAAAACTGTGAAATTAATGTACACTATGACTTAGTATCCACTCTCTGCCACCATCAGTACAAACTGTTATCACCTCTATTATCAAGGAACTTTATTATAATTTGTTTTCTTCATCTTTGAGTGAAAAGAAAATTTGGGGCAGAATATTTAAAATTAATTCTATTTAAACAAATTTATCTCAGCAGTAAGACTGCCTAATTTTGTTACAATATAATATATATCTTAACCAATGAGCTTCTATTTGCTGATGATGCAGCACTAGTTGCTCACGATGAGTCTTTCCTGTAGTCAATGATTAACAATCTAGCTAGACCATGTGATTTATTCTAACATCAATAAGTATCCCGAACACAGCTTCAAAAGGGTGTAGCCAGTCTTGCAAGTATCTTTAAATAACATACCCTTTGAATCTGGGAGAAAGTTCACCTATCTCAGTTCTATGGTCACAACCACTGTCCCCCTTGAAGAAAAAATTAAGTTTCTGAATCAAAAAGGCAGCTTCCACATTTGGTAAAGTTAGAGATAGAACATGGGCCAAAATTAAACTAACACTCAGGACTAAGATTCAAATTTACCAAAGTTGTGTGCTTAGTACACTTCTATACAGATCAGAAACTTGGACTACTTATGCAGGGCAGGAGACATGCATGCACACACACACACACAAATATATATAATAAGTATTATTTAGCAAATTGAAGTGATAGTAAATTATAAACCTGGATGGCTATAAAGAGCCTGCAACTTGTCTCTGGTATCTTTATGGTGTATCTCAGAGCGTAAATCTTCAAAGGTCCTGGCTCTTGGGAGTCCACAGTGTACCCTATAGTCATTGTAAAACTGTGTACCATGATCACGACCTCGCTGTATGTTGAGGGATGCCAAGTCTTGACCAACAGCATTGGCAAGTTGGAAGAGCCGTTCTGTCAACTCAGAATTCAAGAGTTCACCTGTGCCAGAAGCAAAATAATTTTTGGTTAAATTGCTCAGACTGTCAAGAAGGGTGTAAAATAAATGTTATAATTATCATATATACTGTCTAGGGGCTAGGTGGTCTAGAGGTAAGATATTGACCTCTGGACAAGAAAGCCCCAGGTTTGAATGCAATCACAAGCGGTGGAAATTATTTTTAAAAATCAAATACATGCTTTCTTTGTGGCTTTACACTGCGGTGGTCTCTGAGTAGTGAGATCCAACGTCTAGTTCTTTTGGATAGCACCAAAAAACAGGAGGCCCCCTATTCATTCTGCACACATTAAAGTATCCTAGGCAGATAGAAATAGAAAAGAGTAGGCCAAAAATGGCCACTGCCTGAGCCATGTTGACAGGAAAACTGTACTCAAAAAAAAGCAGAAACTCTCTGTGATTAAAAACATTAGAGTACCTCTGAAGTCAAAGAATATCTGCCTCTATGGCAGGGGATGGGAGCCGCGATAGCTCAGTGGTTTGTGAACTAGACTACAAAGGACAAAACCAACGGCTTCCGGATCACCCAGCCTTTAATGGGTACCGGATTTTCTTCTGGGAAAGTAAAGTGGCACAGGCGTAATACCGACCACATTACCTCAAAAATCATGTGCCGAAGGTCTGTAAAATTTATTGTCACTAATACCAAATTTACATGTAGTACTACATGGAAATACATCAAAGAAAGAAGAGAAGTGAAGAGAGCCATGACTAATGTAAAGACAGATCTTGGAAAGGTCATGGCAGAAGCAACATACAAAAAATTAGACAACAAAGTAAAAAGTTCAGCAAGAAGAGATACAAGAGCTTATATAGACAATTTGGCAGAGATAGCTGCAATTACAGGAGACAGCAGAACTCTCTATACTGTACAAAAGATGCTGACAAATACCTATACATCCAGTGGAACACCAATTCTAGACAAATCTGGATTAATGCTAAGAACAAGCGCAGACATAAAAGCATGTTGGGTGGAACACTTCAAAGAAATTCTTAACTGTCTACTACCCCACAATTTAATAGATTTTGAAGCTGAAACACCAGCAGCAGAATTAGATGTAAATTTAGATGACTTCACCTTGAGCGAAATAGAAACCACCTTAAAGCGTTTGGCCAATAACAAGGCTGCTGGAGAGAATAAGTTAACAGCTGAGATACTCAAGGCAATAGATAGCCATAATTTAATACATCTCCAAAAAATGTTCAACATCATTTGGAAAGCAGAGAAGACACCTCATAAATGGAAAAAAAGAATCATTGTTAAGATTCCAAAAAATCTTAGAGATTGTAATAACTGGAGAGGCATGACACTTTTGTCAGTTGCCTCAAAGTCATTCTGCAAAATCATCCTAAATAGAATAAAGGATTCAAAAGATACAGTAATGCATGAAGAATAGGCTGGGTTTAGAAAAGGGAGAAGCTGCCTTGACCACATTTTTACTCTACGACTTATATTGGAGGAACACAAAGCACAAACCTTTTGTACTTAACTTCATCGACTTCAAAAATGCATTTAACAGTATTCATCGAGATTCTTTGTGAAAAATTCTGAAGCAATATGGCTTACCATCAAAAATAATAAATATTATTAAAGACATGTATGATGGTTACACATGTGCAGTTCGAACAGAAGAAGGACTGAGCGAATGTTTCCCAATAGAAACTGGGGTTAAACAAGGATGTATTTTATCGCCCTTGTGTTCCCGCTATTTGGAGTTGTTATGGACTTCATAATGAAGAAATGCTGCACTGGTAATAAAGGCATCAAATGGATTCAAGGAGACCATTTGGAGGACCTCGAATTTGCTGATGACATAGTTCTCATCAGCAGTCAGATAAAAATGATGCAGGAAAACACAAATGAACTATCATAAATAGCCAGCAAAATTGGGCTTGAGATCAATCATGAAAAGACTAAAGTCATGAAAAGCTTAATTCCAAAAGATGACAAAATATACATGGAAACCAAACCAGTGGAAGAGATCAATCACTTTGTCTATCTTGGAATTCATATTGATCGAGAAGGGGATACAAGCAAAGAAATTAGAATCAGAATAGCTAAAGCAGCAATGTCTTTCAGAAGCCTTGAAAAGTTGTGGAAATCAAAACTTATCAGCACAAACACAAAACTTAGACTATTCAAATCAAATGTACTATCAACTCTTATGTATGCATGTGAAAGCTGGAAAACAACAAGAGATATAGAAACAAAGTTGAACGCATTTGAAAATAAATGTCTAAGGAAAATACTTGGTATTGCGTGGAACGAATTCAAAACAAATGAGGAAATTAGAGAAATCGCCAATCAACCACTAATATCTTTAGTAATAAAGAAAAGACGATGGTCATATGTTGGACATGTGATGAGAAGAGATAATAACCGAATAGCAAAGCAAGCCCTCATGTGGGAAACAACAGGTAAGAGAAAAAGAGGAAGACCCAGAGAGACACTGAGAAGAACATTGATGAGAGAGGCAAGAGCAGCAGGAATCGACTCCCTCAATGAGATAGAGCTGCTTGCACAGAACAGAGACAAATGGCGAGATTTGATAAAATATCTTTAAAAGAATTGAAAACTGCTAGAACAAAAATTCAGATAAGAGAAGGAGTATTTTGGTCTATGCCCTATGGGCTGGTTACGGCTCGAAAGGTCAATAGATAGATAGATAGAACACCATATTCCCTATATGCTGCTTGGCGTGACGGGGGTACTATACCCTTATAGGTACTATAAGGTAGCCTATTGTGATACCAACCACATCACACAAAAATGTGTTGTGGTCATAGAAAGATATTGTCACTAACACCGTATTCCCCATACACCTAGCAAGGCGTGGCTGAAACCTTCACTTTTTTTAAAAACTGATTGCATTTTGTATTTGCTTTTGTCCATCTAAACTGATTGCATTTTGTACCAGCCACCATTATTATTTTGAATCTAAATAGCTTTTGTTCATCTTATGTCAAAAAGATGGCTGGCATCAGCAACCATGGTCTCTAGAACAACTCCCTGTCCATATTCTTGATTACCTGTTTTTCTGTTTTCCTTTTTTAATTCATGTTAGTAAACAGCCTATGAAAACTCTTTATACTGTGCAAAAGATGCTGACAAACACCTATACATCCAGTGGAACACCAATTCTAGACAAATCTGGATCAATGCTAACAACAAGCGCAGACATAAAAGCCCGTTGGGCGGAACACTTCAAAGAAATTCTTAACCGTCCACTACCCCACAGTTTAATAGATTTTGAAACTGAAACACCAGCAGCAGAATTAAATGTAAATTTAGATGACTTCACCTTGAGTGAAATAGAAACCACCTTAAAGCTTATGACCAATAACAAGGCTGCTGGAGAGGATAAGTTAACAGCTGAGATCCTCAAGGCAATTGATAGCCATAATCTAATACATCTCCAAAAAATGTTCAACATCATTTGGAAAACAGAGAAGACGCCTCATAAATGGAAAAAAGGAATCATTGTTAAGATCCCAAAAAAGGGCAATCTTAGAGATTGTAACAACTGGAGAGGCGTGACACTTTTGTCAGTTGCCTCAAAGTTATTCTGCAAAATCATCCTAAATAGAATACAGGATTCAATAGATACAGTAATGTGTGAAGAACAGGCTGGGTTTAGAAAAGGGAGAAGCTGTATTGACCACATTTCACTCTACGACTTATATTGGAGGAACACATTGAAAAGCAAAAACCTTTTGTACTTAACTTCATCGACTTCAAAAAAGCATTTGATAGTATTCATAGAGATTCTTTGTGGAAAATTCTGAAGCAATATGGTTTACCATCAAAAATCATAAATATTATCAAAGACATGTATGATGGTTACACATGTGCAGTTCGAACAGAGGAAGGACTGAGCGAATGTTTCCCAATAGAAACTGGGGTTAAACAAGGATGTATTTTATCGCCCTTGTTATTTGGAATTGTTATGGACTTCATAATGAAGAAATGCTGCACTGGTAATAAAGGCATCGAATGGATACAAGGAGACCATTTGGAGGACCTGGACTTTGCTGATGACATAGTCCTCATCAGCAGTCAGATAAAAACGATGCAGGAAAACACAAATGAACTATCATCAATAGCCAGCAAAATTGGGCTTGAGATCAATCATGAAAAGACTAAAGTCATGACTAGTTTAATTCCAACAGGTGACAAAATATACATGGAAAACAAACCAGTAGAAGAGATCGATCACTTTATCTATCTTGGAAGTCACATTGATCGAGAAGGGGATACGAGCAAAGAAATTAAAATCAGAATAGCTAAAGCAGCAATGTCTTTCAGAAGCCTTGAAAAGTTGTGGAAATCAAAACTTATCAGCACAAACACAAAACTTAGGCTATTCAAATCAAATGTACTATCAACCCTTACGTATGCGTGTGAAAGCTGGAAAACAACAAGAGATATAGAAACAAAGTTGAACGCATTCGAAAATAAATGTCTAAGGAAAATACTTGGTATAGCATGGAACGAATTCAAAACAAATGAGGAAATTAGAGAAATCGCCAATCAACCACTAATATCTTCAGTAATAAAGAAAAGACGATGGTCATACGTTGGACATGTGATGAGAAGAGATAATAACCGAATAGCAAAGCAAGCCCTCATATGGGAAACAACAGGTAAAAGAAAAAGAGGAAGACCCAGGGAGACACTGAGAAGAACATTGATGAGAGAGGCAAGAGCAGCAGGAGTCGGCTCCCTCAATGAGATAGAACTGCTTGCACAGAACAGAGACAGATGGCGAGATTTGATAAAATATCTTTAAAATAAAACTGCTAGAACAAAAAAAAATCCATATAGGAGAAGGTGTATCTTGGTCTACGCCCTATGGGCCGGTTACGGCTCGAAAGGTCAATAGATAGATAGAAACAGCCTATGAAACTATTTTTTCATAATTATCCTTAATTTTTTACAGTAACTACAACCATTTCTAAACTTTCTCAGTGCTGAACAAATGCACAGAGACCTTGATATTTTTTTGTGATATATATTCTATAAACAATGACCTCTCTCAGTAAAACAAATTATTAAAAAAATTATTATTTACTGTCCGTTAGTTTTCATCATTCCTCTGTGAAATAAAAATATACTATCAGCATTTTATTATGTTTAAGGAAAAAAATATCAATGCAGGTCATTTATGTATCTTAAACTCTCTGAACTATAAATTAAGTCAACATAATTGTCTGAAAATAATATTCTTTAAGGTAACTTAATAATAAAAGTATCATCCTTTTTGTTTCCTATAAAATGTTAAGCATTTACCTGGCATTTTCTTTTTGGCCGGTTTACCAAACAAGCCCCTAAGCAGTGGATCGATTCCACCTTCCTCAATAATTCTGTAAGGGGAAAAGAAAACTTGATGGAGAGATAGGTGTCCTTCAGGAACTTCCTGGAATGTTTCATTCAATCTGAAGATCATTGGTTGAATAAGTGTGTGGCCAAACCTCATAGCAGCGACAGCGAACTCATTCACAATACTGGGATTGACATGTGACTTGTATCCCTCGTATGCTCCTATCATGGCCATGCCTTTTGGACCAAGGACTTTTGGTAGCCAGTGTTTATATGTGATATGTTGAAAAAGTGCACCCATGATTTTTCTGGTCTGGAAATAAGATTATGAAAAATAATAATTAATGTCTAAATATCTTTAATTTTTCCTTAAATGGTTAGACAAGTATTTTCAAAATAATCAGTTACTAAAACATATACTCAGGTCAAAATTCCAGGACATATTATATCCTTACCTTCTATTACACACTGATTGGGAAAGATGGTAAATTATATAGGAAGATAATATTAGATGGTCTCTGAAAAGTATGGGTGGGAAACCTTTCTTACACTAAGAACCAGATCTGAAGAATATGAGGAAGATGAGAGCTAGATACTTTCACCCATTGAAGGCCTTATATAAATTAAGTGATTTGCATACACAAACTGCTTAAGATAGAAATCATATTATTGATGAAAAGTAGGGGATATGGAGGGGAGTGTAATGAGAGAGAGTTAAGGGAGGTAGTTAATGAGGTAGAGAAAGAATTAGAATATTTGCTATAGATTGTAAATGGAGAGTTTACCAGTTTAATGAGAGAGTTGTGCTTTTATTACAGATTAAACACACATGGTTATCAATACAGAATAATGAAGCAGTCTGAAGTACATTTCTCTTAAAAAATACAAAACTGTTTATCCACTTTTCTTTGCTAGTCTCATTATGTGGTTACAAAGTAACTTTCAATGATTTCCTTTATCAAATAGAATATGCCATTTTACAATTTTTAACATACCATCTACCCCCACCACCACAATCTTTCCCTTACCCAAACCAATACAAAAGGCAAAGCTACATCATCCTTTTGATCTCACAGAACTGTCAAAATGACAAGACTGTTGTCACTAGCAGTCTCACTATCAAACTTTCAATACCTTCCTCATTAAAATCTATCTATCTCTATCTATTGTCCTTTCGAGCCAAAGACAGGCCTAGGGCAGAATTACAATCTCAAAAACAGAAACCTTAATGCCAAAATGGTACACATTGCATAGATCACTGCTTACTAAAATCTATGGTTCTGTTTCCATAACAATGCTTTTTACAATGACAGCCCTTACCCATTTCGACCTTATAGTTAAAGCTACATTACACTTTTGATCTTGCATAATCATTAACAGCAGCCAAGTCTACTATTGTCTAAGTGCCTCATTATCAAGGATACCAGTCTTTGCAGTCTGGTCTAAATTGGTTTGGAAAATGTACTCAACTTTCTACATGACTCGAGATCTGTAAAAAAATAATTTTCTTTTTGGTGACACATAAAGCAAATTATTATTTTTTAACGCTGCTTTAAAAAAACTATTATTTAGAATAATGTCTGTGTGTTAGTTTTTAATTCTAATTTTTTTTCAAACCAGGGACCAGAGTGAATAGTAACTTTTAATTAACATCATGGGTCAGTCAAAAATCGCTTGGTGAGCTGCAGACTGCCGCCCAACCTTGCTAAGTATTATGTTTCAATTCAGAAGTATGTGACATTTGTGCTCTCTAGTGACAACCAATATCACTTGATTGTTGAAGAGGATGGAGCAAAGTAATTCAGTTTTATTTCAAGTGGGGAATCCCATAAATAATGTAGTGCTATGTTAAAGATAACAGTAGTGTGGTGCTTTAGTGAAGTTAACAATAAGAAGTCATGTAAGAAAAACACAAAAAACGTTCAGTGTCAAATTTACAGTATAGGTAGGCAACACAGGATAATACTGACATTTCAATAAAGTCTTCCAGAGGAACATGAGATTTCAGCAGTCTGCCATCTACAGCTTACTATTCACAAGAAAGTCATCAAACTAAATTTGAGCAAGAGATTATATAGCACATTATATGGTGGGAACACAAGCAGACTAATTAAGCTGTTGGAGATTGTGGAAATCAAAGAGTGGAGACAAACATAGTCAAAAATATAAGCTGTGATGAAATTAGAATTGTGTGAGATTTCATAAGTTGACTATACAGACACAATACAATAAATGCCCTATCAAGGTGAGAGATATAGAAGGATCAGAATATCCTTAATATTTCTGCATGTGACAAGGCACTTGTGCCTGATCAAACAGAAGCAATTTACCTCGTGATATATCTTGTTCCCATCCCAGTGAGGATTTATCCTGTTTATCTCTGTGGCCATGTTATTGTGCTGTCTCATCCAGAGGGTGTGCATTGCTATCAATGCAAGCTGTTCATTGACACGAACATCACCAGCAAGAAAACAGGGAACATGACGTTTACTTTCTTCAATTTGACAATCAGGCCGCTCTAAAATGTCTTCATCAAATGGAAGCAGACGTCTTCTAGTGGCTGTTACTGGACCTGTGTTTATTATTTTAAGGATGATTGTTATTTTAATACTAATTCATAATAACTACTGGAGTCAAAACAAAATAGTTACCAAATTAATCAACACTCAAATGAGAGTTTAACTGAAGACTATGCTATCAAACTTAACTTGCATTTCTAACTTTTACTCTGTGTTGTTTAATTATTATAATTTCTTTCATCTAGTTTGAAAGTTATGTTATATTTAACTATTTATCTTTTTATTTTTTTTACCTCAGTACATATTTATTTGCATTTGTTCTGCTTTAAATTAGTTGATGCAAGTTTTGTATAATTAAACATTGCATATCTTACCTTCCCTAAGTAGTCCTCTATTACTGGCCAAATCTCTAAGAGTACTGGCCATACGGTCTGTGCTACCATATACGTTACTAGCATCAATAAAAGAGGTCAGCGAATTAAGCTGTTGCCGTGGGGATACAGTATTGAAGAACAAGGATGTAGAGTCAGTGTTGCAGGTGGCACTACTGCGAGTGAACCCTAGACATTCATGGTTGCGGATTCTAGGATCAGACGCTGGGACACGAATTGGGAAGCATGGGCTGGTATTTTCACAAGTTTCATTACATCGTCGGCCATCACTAAATCTGGCAAAACTGATTGCCTGAAGAGTAAAGAAAATGTATGTGCTGGAGCATACAAATATGTTCGGTTATGTTAATTATTCATTGTTAGTAAAAGTATGATAATCACCAGTAGCCTTCGTGTGCCATCAGGTGTTATACAGGGTTCAGCTCACAGTGTACCTTAGCTAAATTCCTTGTGCTCAGCAAATTTTTAAATCTAATTATGATAGTCCATGTCTGCTGTCCTTACTACTCTTATCAGTGTTCTTATTTGTGTCTTTAAAGATTGCTTCTTTTTCTTTTTTACTGTTGTTTCCCATTGAAAGGATTGCTTTATGATTATCTTGTTATTTCTTCTCATCTCATGGCTAATATATGCCAATCTTCCTTCCTTGATTGTTGATGGGATTTTTGGTTACATTGCCATTTCTCTTATTTCTCAACTTGTCTTGAATTTATTCCATTGTATACAACGTATTTGTCTAACACATTTGTTTTTTTTATTACATCTAGTTTATTCCCTATTTTGTTGTTTTCCAGCTTTCACATGCATATAAAATTTAGATATTACAATTGAGTTGAATATCCTAAGTTTTGTTTTTGTGCTTAGGATTTTTTATTTCCATATTTTCTCAAAGTTTCTGAAACTCATTGTTGATCTCATATTCTGGCTCTGATTTCCCTTTCTGTGTCTCATTCTTGACCCAAGCAACTTTCAAGATATGTGAAGTGATCTACTTCTTCCACTGATTTTCCGTCTAGGTATACTTTTTCTTAGGGTGTAATTAGATTTTTCATTACTCTTGTCTTTTTTCTTTTTTTTTTCTGGTTTATCTTAAAGTCCAACTCTACTAGCCATTGAAAACAACAGCACATTTATTTTCCTTGCATTGTGTTCAAAAACCATTTCTGAAAACTATGTCTACTGCAAAATCAAGATCTTCTAATTGGGTCTCCTTTACTCGTACAATGCCTGTGCTACCTGCACAGCATCTCTGCGTTATTAAATTATGACAATTCCAGATAACTTAGAGATAAGATGCATCCTTACTTCACCCCTGTTTCATTCTTGAACCTCCACCATTCATTCAATCTTTCTTCTGCGTGAAATACATTGGTGTAATATATATATAGAGACAACAGAACAAAATTGAGGGGAAAAGAGGCAAAACAAGGCAGCAAGAAAAGATACTAGACAGTTTAATAACATGGCACAGAAGGAAATCCACACTGGAATTGATAAGACGCTTGTGCATCAGAGAGAGAGATTAAATAAAAGGAAACAAATAAATTTATATACCATTTTCTAAACAAAATAATATAATGAATAATTATAATTCTATTTCACAATATTATAATTATACGATAACTAAAGGTAATTTATATAATAAATGTTATGTTATTAAAATTTATATATGAGCTGAAGAAGATTCTTTTAAATGTCACAATAAAGAAACAAAAAGCATCCATTTTAAACAATTAATGTTCTGTAATTTATTATCCAAAAATGGATTGAAGAATGTGCTTGTTCAGTAATTAGAACTACAAAAATAGTAAATTATAGAACCTGTGGTGAAAGGTCCAAATCATGATCAATAAATTGCCCCCATTGCATCAACATATGAGTAAATGTTTCATCACTGGTGATACGTTCCGTGGAAATGATCAAAGATGAAACAAGTCTTGCACTGGGCAAGTGGGTTCCTTTGTATAGTTTGTGGCGATGCCAACCTTGGGAAAAAAATTATTAATAAACTTTGCATTTTCTATTAGAATTTCACTTCTAATCTGATAGTAGCTTAGATGTTGGTGAAAACAGAGAAGAAAAATTATCCCATTTTTTAGTGGATACTTTTGTAAATCACATTTTTTAATAATATAAAAATAGAAGTGTTGAAAAGTTTTTCATAATAAACATAAATTTAAATAAAAATGCTAAAATTAAGAGAACTTTTATAATTAGAATAAAACAATGCTCAAGTAAACATTAAAACAAATGGGAAAACAATTATCCACTTTTCGAAATAAATAAACAAGCGCATAAAATATTGTTTAGTTGGACTTTGTTCTCATTTTATGAAAATAACCGGAAGCACAATAATTTAGACATGTACCACAAAGCCATTTTTTGTTACATGTTAATGTCACATCATGATGATGGAAATATCTTGTATATGCTCAATGCCATCATTGTTCAGTTTTTTATTGTGATTTAATGATGTAAACAAATGTAATTCGAAAACAAGATTAAATAAAAATATGTACTTATTAGGAAAGGTTTGTAATGTTACTTAAATTTCTTATTTTATCTAATTGTGACATACAGCATGAATTCTAAACTCTTGAAGTTTTTAAAAATTGAGAAAACGGATTTTAGAATGGGTAGTGCAGCAATGGACAATTTGAGACATCCCAATGGATGTTAAACATCTTTAAAGCAAAGTCATTGTGAAAAATATTGATGAAAAAGTACATTTGTCAATTATTTCACATTCATTCTTAGCATTATGTATTTTCACAATGATTTTCAATATCAACTTAGTTCAAGAAGCCATTAAAAGATTCACAGCTCAACTGAGACACCATCTTTACTCAGAGGCATGAAAGCTCAAAGTGCCTGCAACCTGCAGTAGTTATAGCAGGGGTGACAACTCATCAGCTGACCAAGACTAAGCCTACACCATCATGTTAGTCTCCATGGAAACAGCCACATAAAAACAGGCTGGCTATCAGAGACAAGAATTGCCTGTGTTTTCCATAGTGGTGGTATTTACTGATATAGAAGACCTAGTATTGCAGTACCTCTAGCAAGGACAGGTTCCAATTTCTCCAATAAATGCTGGAAATACAAGAAAACAGTTATAACTTGTCACATGCTGTCTTGGGTCCACAAGCTTGTGCTTACTTCAACCTGTGACATTAAGTCAATACTCAAAGGTAATTTAACTTGAGCCAAAGCAAGGGAGTCACATTGTTTTACTGTAATCATTTTCATCAAGTACCTGGCCTGCTAGCATAGATGATCATGTCTCTCCAAAACATTCGATCTCGGCAGTTATTTATCATTTCTGTAGTTAACCTTCTGCCAAACAATTCTCTTAAGTTGTCTGGTATCTTTTTTATTTGCTTCCCTCTATCTCTTCATTCCTCAATTTTCCCATTTGTCACAATATATTACAGTTGTTTCCTTCTCATTACATGGCTAAAAAAATGATGATTGTTTCTTCCTAATATTGGATATTAGCTCTCTATTTGCTTTGGTCTCTTTCAGAACATTTTCATTACTCTTCTTGGCTGTCCATGGTATTCTCAACATTCTTCTATTTGACAATAAAAAATGAAATCAAATTAACATTTTGTACATTTTTTTTCCAGACTATTCCATCCACCAAAAATTGGAACAAATAATTAGTAATACATACCACACATTAGAGGATTAACTCACCTACAGGAGAATTAAAACCATTTTCATAAATAGCAGGTAGCAGCCTGCTGAAGGCAGTGTTTGCCGTACCCCATGTAGGGTTTTGTAGATTATTGCATGAGCCATCCATGGTGCGATAACGACGGTGGAAACATGTGTCTGAACAGTCTGCCACATGTGTGCGTCGTAGACACCCAGACATATTAGCAATCATATGGATATGGGCAGGAGAAACTAGTTCTTGATATGATGTCTCTATAAAGAAATATAAATGTGTCACTCTTATTGTCCATGGATCATTGAAAATAACAATCAAAATATTCAAGTTTCAATTAAATTTTGGATGTGACTTTTCTCATAAGAAATGTCCCAGGAGAAAAACAGAGAAAATCTTATGTCATTTATGCAAATAAGGATAAATATAGTTGAAAGGATAAAGTATCTAGGTAACTGTCATTTTTTCTTGTTTCTTCTTGGATCTGAACTCTAAACAGATTGTTATTTTATTTTTAATGAGTACTGGATTCAACTGAAAAGAAAGATGGTACTGGCATAAAATAGATCACATTACCACCACTGGAAAAAAAAAATATATGGTTGGTGCGAAAATTTCAGGAACTACACCATATTTGTTATATTCCATAGGGCAAGAAAGCTCTTTATTTTTCTCTCTAGGTTGTTAGCATGCACTGTTTTGGACTAAACAACACAGAGGGAGTCCTGGGAAAGAAAGACAGCACTGGTGTAATACTAACCATATCAAAAAGTTGATGATGTTCTAAAAATAATACACGCATCATATTTCATATATGCCATGAGATTTGACATGTCTGTTTCTTTTTTTTTTCTACACTGAAATGGTTAGTGTACTTACCTGCTATCCTGGGGGTCCAGGTTTCATTCCAAGCTTTGAGCAGTTCTTTTTCTGACTGACACAGCTTTAGACTTTATCTAGCCACTGAAAATTGGTACTGGAGATTTTTTGGGGGAAAAGTGAAGTAGCCTGTCATGATCTTAACCATGTCCCTCATAAATGTACCAATGTTCATGTAATATATGAGCATAAACATCATTTATCCAACACCCACAAAGCATAATAGGGGCCTGCTTTAAAATCTAAAGCATCTAAAAAAAAAATGTAATTTTGATATAATAAATTTTTTCTTACCAAATCCATCCAGATTGTAATTGTGACCCTCACTGACGTGCCGTTGGATAATCTCAAGTGTCTGTTCAAATATTTCTTCAGCCCTAGCTAGATCAAGAGCTTCAGCTGTTGGGTAACGGAATGCTGCAAGCAAGTCCTAGTGTGAAAACAAAACATTTAATTATTACAATTATTTATGTTGTCAATAAATATTAACTACAAATTGTATTTGTAAAAGAATAGACTTGATAGCACAATTAAACCAACCTGTAACTTCTTCTTTGTCCTCAATTCCTACATGTCCAGCAATACAATCCACACAAGTCCTTTACAGGAAAAAGTTTTAATATACACCATTCACTTATGCCTCAGTCATCAAATCTAAACTCTGTGAAATATAGACTTAAAACTTAGACTTTGGGGTTAGGTGGTCTAGATGTACGGGTTAGGTAGTCTAGATGTACGGGTTTGGTGGTCTAGATGTACGGGTTAGGTAGTCTAGATGTACGGGTTAGGTGGTCTAGATGTACAACATCAGCCTCAGAACAGGAAGGGCCCAGGTTCAAAGCCCACAAGAAGCGGCGGTGATTTTTCAAAAATATAAAAAAATGAATACATGGTTTCTTTATGATGTTACCCTCCCCTGATCTCTTGGGTAGTGAGATCCGATGTCTAGCTCTCTTGGATAATGGCAATAAATAGGAGGTCCCAGTGCACATCACACACATTTAAAGAACCCTTGCCAGTAGGAAAAAGAGTAGGCTATAAATATGGCCTATTTGTATACAGATAAACTGTCAATTTGATGTGAGAACTTATAGATAAACTGCGAACTTGATGAGAGAACTTATAGATAAACTGCCAACTTGATGTGAGAACTTATAGATAAACTGCCAACTTGATGTGAGAACTTATAGATAAACTGCCAGCTTGATGAGAGAACTTATAGATAAACTGCCAACTTGATGTGAGAACGTATAGATAAACTGCCAACTTGATGTGAGAACTTATAGATAAACTGCCAACTTGATATGAGAACTCATAGATGACTGCTAACTTAATGTCAGAAATCAATGAACCTATATTATAGGAAACAAGAAAGATAATATGAAAAATAATAAATATAAATTTTACTCTTTTTAAATGCTCTTGAAAAAATATTCCTTTTCTTCCTCTTTTCTTCCTCATTGTGTTTCAGCCATTTTTAGTGCAAATCAAGATTGGTGACTTCTGTGATTACAATGTAATATGTGTCTTCAAATGTGCATTTCAACAAAAATCGTAAAGCAAAGTATATTCATTTCAACAACAGGGACTGTGTGGTCTAGAGGTAAGACATCTGCCTTTGAACAGGAAGGTGCTGGGTTCAAATTCCAGAATTCAGTCAGAATGTTGTCAGAATTTTTCATTTTGAATCCATAGTTTCCTTTTGGCTTTACCCTCTTTAGGTCTCTGCGTAGTTAGATCTGATATCCAGCCCTCTCAGAAAGCAACGAAAAATAGGAGGTATCACATGTATCTGCATATGTTAAAGAACCCTTGCAGTTAAAGTCAAAAGAGAGTAAGCCAAAAACGGTTGCTGCCTGAGCCAAAATTGTTAAGCAAATCTACTGATGCTGATGTATGTGTCGGACTAAAAGGCGCAAATACCATAACTTTTCCATAAACTAGTGACACAACTCACCCACTTAACAGGTGAACACTAAGAAGAGGAGATTTTAATGGATTATTAGATGACAAATAGAGGCCACAGAGATGGGATTTCTCAGAAGAGTGTTGAAAGTTCTCTGGACAGCTAAAAAGACTAATGAGATAGTTCTCAAAGAGGCCAACACAAAAAGGGAGCTCTTAAAAAACATCAGAAAGAAGCAATCAACATTTTTTTGGCACATCATGAGAAGAGGAAAGTTGGAATACTTGGTTACAACTGGCAAAATAAAAGGAAAGAGAGATCGCGGACGACAAAGAGAGAAAATACTGGATAGCTTGGTGTCATGGCATGGAAAACAGTCAACAACAGAACTGACACGATGCACTGTGGATAGAAGATTGTGGAAGGACAATGATCGCCAACCGGTACGGCACATGATGATGATTAGATGACAAAATCTATTAGAAGACAATATATTTATAATAGTAAACTCCATAGTGTGACATCACATTTAGTCATGTCCAACCAATGATTTATTCAGGAAAGATGAGCTACAGTGAGTTAATATAAGCCTTAACATTTGGCACAGGCCTTGCAGGTAAAATAGGGGATGACACTTTGCTCAGATAAACAAACCACAGATAAACAGAAGAGAGAAGAAAATATTCAGTAATAAATTTTTATATAAATAAACTTAAAAAAAATACTGCACATGCATTTATATATTTATTTACATCAAGTAGATCCTAATGTAAAATTATAAATATTTTTTTTAATTACAAATAATTATAATCTCAACAACTGTTAACTATTATATTATATGGCACACATCATACATGATTTCATACATAACGACTGAATGACTCACTTGTACTGTGTGGGCACGAGTTTTGTCAAACAGGTGTGACAGGGTTCTATTGACTGCACTGTTGACTTGACGGGTGGCTTGTGGGATAGCATTACTGACAAACTGGTCTCCAATCCTTGCTGTGTTAACACCTGCCAAACATACATTTTTCACTTCAGAGAATGTAGCAAGTATTCTTTATTCAAACCACAAAGTTTCATGATAATTATTAGGAAGATGCTTCTTCCTCCAAGACCTGATAAATGAAACAAAACAACTCACAAACATTAGCAGATTTCAATATATGGCATTTAACCAAAGGGCAAGGCTGCCTACAAGCTGCTGAATCAATAACCAATCAATCAATCATTTCAATTATTTAAACACAATAACTGTTTACCATTTTTTTAACTTTACAAAAGGCTAAAGTTGTTAACACATTGGTTGAGAATGAGAGTGTAGGTATATTTTTTAACAAATAAAACTAAACAATTGACACATTATTATTTACTACAAGAAAATTAACTCATGATAATATTTACAAGAAGAGCAATATAGTCTTGTGCTATCAATGGCAGTCACAAACATTAACAGTAAAAAACAAAAGAAGGATATAGCTACTAAAATAAGATGCCTTGGTAGTACACTGAAAGTAATAAGAAGAAACAAAATCAGGAATGAAGATATTACAATAAAAATAGTATGCATAATATAAATTCTGAATTACTTTCAGGAGCAAAAATTAATGGTTTGGACAAATAATGTGATCATCAAAAAGCAGCACCCCACATTAAACAAGAATAACTAAATGTAACAACAAAAATAGGAAAGAAGACATCCCAAAAGATAAATCAGCAAAGTATGAAACACACTGCAGTTCTCAGTCCATTCTTCCTAATCATTGTAAGACGGAAAGGGCAGTAAAAACAACAAAAAGAACTTAACAAATGTTTTTAGAAATGACTAAATATAATTTAAAAGAAAAAAATTAAACCTAACAATAAAATTTAAATAATTATGCAAGAATAAAAACATTTTAAAGTGAAAAATGATACTGTTAGCTAATTAAAATTCTTCTTCCTCTTTCCTTCCTCATTTGTCTTTCAGCATCAAGGACAGAGGAAATATAATTTACAGCTTTTTTAACCTCTTCAGTTGTTATTTTTCTAATATTCCATGAATCCATCTTTCCTGTGGTCAGCCCTTGAGTCTTGTGTTTTCACAACATTTATTAAAGGCTCTTTGTGTTGTGTTTTGGTATTTCTGTCTAATCATGCAGGCAAAACATTTTATCTATTATCTCTTTATGTATTCTATGGTGACAATTTTGTTCCTAACTTTTTAAAAGCTAATTAAAATTGATGACTCAAAAACAACATAAAACAATATTCAACCTTCTTTATATACTCCTGGAAGACAATTTAGAGCAACGTTTTTCTTGAATGACCAGTCTAGTTTGAATGTTCTACCTCAATGGATATTACCTTGTAATGTTCTAGAACGATAATTTCACTTTTAGTCATGTTGAAGTATAAAATAAGGGGTTTTACAATAATTATTTTTAAAGTACATTCTTTGTCTGAAACAAGTATTTTTATTACTTCTGCTGCTGCACATTGAAACATTATTCCTACCGTGTACTTGTAGAAAGAAAGACTTGGTAACTTTTCCTAAAGCATTCTCTGCTACACAATCATATCTCCCAGCATCATGTGCTTGCACGTTTGTAATACTCAACTCTCCAGCCTGAAATGTAAAATAATTGCTATTTTATTATTATAATAAATGAGAATCAAAATTAAATTATCACGAAACTATAAATAACTAAAGATGAAAATGTATAACAGAAATATATCTGGAGTGTTTCAAGAAAAGAGCAAATAAATCTCTAGCAAGTGAGGTGAAAGGTGAGTAATTTTATATGTATTGCTCTTCCCCTAAAAAATTAGCCCCTACCTAAAAAAAAAGAAAAACATTTAGAAAAATCCAATTTAATGGCTGCTGCCCAGGCAAAATTAATTGGAAAAAATCTACCCAAAACATTAATACTCTTAATAATAACAAAATATGAGAGTACCTCAGAAGTCGTAGAATATCTGCCTGTATGGCAGGGGACAGCTGAGCATATGGCTGAGAGTGTGAAAAATAGGAAAAAGTGATATTCTACAAAAATTCAGTCCCTCGGGACTCGGCTAGCGATGTAAAGCTGGTGAACGCAAACAAACAACAAACAAAACAACATTTGCTTGATATCTCAATATGTGATGATCCAATTTTTAAAAAGTAACTGTTGATAGTATCAATTACAACATATTGTATAGCATGAGCATGCTCATGTTACAATTTTTAATTTTTAAACCCAACTTAGGAAGTCAGAAACTTATTTTCAATCGATTTGTCTGAAAAGACAGATTCAGCCAATGGGAGTGAACTCTGCATATTTCATACCAAAAAACGAACTCTTGTAACTATTAAGCTACATCAACATTAAATTATAAGGTAAAAGATGTGACATAATCTCAAAGGGGAGTGAAGTATTAAAACTTTGTTGCATTTTCCCCAAAAATTGGAGCTGATGGAAGGGTGCAGTGTTTTTCTTCTATCTATCTATTGACCTTTCGAGCCGTAACCGGCCCATAGGGCGTAGACCAAGATACACCTTCTCCTATATGAATTTTTGTTCTAGCAGTTTTCTTTTAAAGATATTTTATCAAATCTCGCCATCTGTCTCTGTTCTGTGCAAGCAGTTCTATCTCATTGAGGGAGCCGATTCCTGCTGCTCTTGCCTCTCTCATCAATGTTCTTCTCAGTGTCTCCCTGGGTCTTCCTCTTTTTCTTTTACCTGTTGTTTCCCATATGAGGGCTTGCTTTGCTATTCGATTATTATCTCTTCTCATCACATGTCCAACGTATGACCATCGTCTTTTCTTTATTACTGAAGATATTAGTGGTTGATTGGCGATTTCTCTAATTTCCTCGTTTGTTTTGAATTCGTTCCATTCTATACCAAGTATTTTCCTTAGACATTTATTTTCGAATGCGTGTTTTTCTTACACTGTAATTATTTTATTTAGGGGCCTTGGTGGCTGAGTGGTTAGTGTGCTCGCTTCCTGACCAGAAGGGTCCGGGTTCAATCCCCAGCAGTGGCAGATTTTTTCAGACTGACAAAGCTCTGAGGTTCTCCCCGCCTCTAAAAATGGGTATATGAGATTTTTCTGGGAAGTAAAGGCGGCTTGACATGATACCGGCCACATCACCCAAAAATGTGCCA
The DNA here is from genome assembly GCA_032433765.1 of Megaustenia siamemsis. NCBI lineage: Eukaryota > Metazoa > Mollusca > Gastropoda > Stylommatophora > Ariophantidae > Megaustenia > Megaustenia siamemsis. The sequence continues at coordinate 20,688,510 of JAVIAB010000139.1, forward strand.
TGGCCATAGAAAAATATGGTCACTAACATCATATTCCCCATACGCCTACCAAGGGGTGGAGGGAACCTTTACTTTTTTTAAAAATTATTTTCCTCAATTGAGTGAATCTGGTACCAGCTGAGACAACTTGGGAGTGACTGGCTTTGATTGAATTAATATACCGCTTTATTTGCTAAGCTATTACGTTAATCACTGCACTACTAAAGCTCCTTTCTATGTCAATGAAAGGTAAAATAAAATGTTAGAAATGAAAGATGATTCTTTCCATCCAATGTAAAGAGAGGAGAGCCAAGAAGTTAGCATCAAAAACACCAATAATGAAATAATTGATTATTGACAAGGAAAACGTGGGTCAATTTTCTCAGTAATCACAAAGTGGATGACCAAATGACAATTGAGAAACTATAGGCCTAATTTTTGGAAGTTTTGAGTCAAGAGTATAAAGAAGTGTTTAACAGGACTGATCATCATCAAGTACCATGCCTGCAGGCATAGGTGATCATGTCTCTCCATAACTTTTGATCTAGATAGTTACTTATAATTTCTGCTGCTGACCTTCTGCCAAGCCATTCTCTTAATCAGTCATGTATCTTTTCTCTTTGCTTCCCTCCATCTCTTCGTTCCACAACTTTCCCAGTTGTCACAGTATATTCCAGCTGTTCCCTTCTCATTACATGGCAAAAAACGATGATTGTTTCTTCCTTATATTGGAAATTAGCTCTCTTTTTGCTTTTGGTCTCTTTCAGAAAGTTTTCATTACTCTTCTTAGCTGTCCATGGTATTCTCAACATTCTTCTGTAAAACCACATTTCTACAGCCTGCAGTGATTTTCTTGTCAGTTGTTCTATTGTCCATGACTCACATCCATATGTCAAGACTGGCTCTACATAACATTTAATAACTATTTTTCTTGTTTCTATTGTCAAAAATGGATTGCACAGTATCTTCCTCATTTTTTGGAAAGCTGCCTTTGCCTGAGTTATTCTGCATCTCACCGCTGTTGTACATCTACCATCTGAGGTTAACATTGTTCCCAGATATTTAAATTAATTTACCAGTTTTAATATTGTTCCACTTGTCTTTATTGTGTATTGTGGTGATGTCTTTTTCTCTGTTGCTACTATTACTTCTGTCTTTTTGCTATTGAGGCTGAGTCCTTTATTTTTGCTTTCCTTCAATATAGTGTCTAATATTTTTTGTAACTCATTTTCACTCTTAGAGATTAAGACTGTATCATCAGCATACCCTGAAGTTATTTATGTTATGACCTCCAATTGTTATTCCAGGCATGTCCATTATGGATCTTAAAATAATCTCAATATACATATTAAATAAAGCTGGTGACAGCAAACAACCTTGCTAACACCCTGATTTATTTGTTGAAACATTCCCAATTGATTTCCAGTTATTATGGCCGCTTTTTGTTGCCAGTACATGTTCTTTGTTATTCTTAGATCTTTGATGTCAACATTTATGCCTTTTAAAATTTTGATTATTTCTTGGTGCTTTACTTTGTCAAATGCTTTGATCTAATCTATGAAACTTGGGTATAGATCTGTTTTCATCTTTACGACTCTTTCTACTAAAGATCTTATGATGTATATGGAATTGTTTGTACCTTTACCTCCTAGAAAACCACACTATAGGACTGATAAGACATGTTTAATCAGTGAGAAACTGGAGACATTATTATTATTTTTTTTTTACCACCTACTAAAAGGAATTAATACTTTTCGGATAGTTTTGTGTGCAATTTGGTCAATTCTGCTATCTAATAAAAGAATGAATATCGATTATGAGTTTTACATAGGCATCTGCTTAAATGGATTTTACATTTGATAGCTTTACAAGAATAATTTAAACAGACTGTACATATTTATAGTTTTACATGGATAATTTAAACATTACTTACAAGAATTGACAACCGATTCCTGTTTTGTAGCACTCGTCCATCTCTCATCCAATCATAGAGAGGATCTGGCTTGCCTTCAGCAAAACAGTTGAATTTTATGCTCGAGCCTACAGTAGCTGATACCACATCATTACTCTGTGAGAAACTTGGAACCGCTGAAATGTTCATTAACATCTAAATACACCATATAACATTACAAATTTACTAATTTATAAAGCAATTTACTTTTATTGAAACATGCCAAAATATTATTAAAAAATAGTGCACTGTAAAGCATATTAAAGTAAAAGAAGAATGCAATAAGAGAACTCTTTATTTAGAGTTTATACATAAAATGAGGAAGCTCAATTTTAACAAATTCATACAGAAGGAGCATGAGAACTCTGATAAACAATTCACTTTTGAGATGACAACTTGACCCAAACCCAGGTGGAAAAGTTTCATTAATCTGGTAAGGTTATTTTCCTGATAAAAATGGTTCTGACTATAAATAATTGTTGCATTGTAGGAAGATCAAAGAAAGGCAAAAGCTAGAGAACATGTTGAATGTGGATGCTTTAAGACAAAAATATGTGAAAGAAGATGGAGAAGATACATTAAATAGAATCAATATCACCGTTTACAAGTGCATGAGTATGCATTTTATATGCTTAAATATTTATATGCATTTATGTGTATGGTTATGTTCTCTCTCAAATACATTTTTTTATCAATACAAACATACATTCTTGCACCAACAGATACAGATAAATATAAGAATGTACATACATGTCTAAACACATGTTTGATTTCTTTTGTCTAATGGTGACATATTTACGTTAATGTGGGGCAGTTGTTGTTATGTAGTCACACAAATCACAAAACTACTGAAGACTTTTCACTAAATGCACACAAATGAATAAATTTAATTATGTTTTCAGAAAAGCAACAAATTCTAATTAACAAAAATGGAAGCTACTTTCCTATTATTTTCAAAGACGTGAGGAATGCAGTATACAATACAAAGAGGTGTCTTAACTCTTCAGAAAGAGTTATTTTAGTGAACAAAAATACAGAAAGGTGTGCATAGGACAACACAAACTTATCAACAAACAAAAAATGAGTCATACTAGGTACAAGTATGATGGGATGACTCAAAGACATATCAAAAGTGAGTTCCTTATATATATATATATATATATATATACCATTATCAGTGTACTAAAACTGTATCCATTAGTATTATAATTTCTTGCATTATTACATAGGCACATCAGAACACAATGGACAAACTCCACAGTACCACTGAGGGTCCTTATACGGATGTGCTATATAACCAATGAGCTACAGGAACTCATACTCTATGTCATCCATTGGAAAGATCAGAACACGTATAGATCTGCCCTGAAATTGATTCTTGTGAGCATTAATTAGTAATCAACAGACAAAAGCAACATTTCTTAAGTTGCTCAAAGATCTCTCTGCAGCGCAGGAGAAAAGTAGTGGTAGAACACTGGCCACATGGCAAAAAGATTCAAAGATTTGATTTTTGATGGGCAACCCAAGTCAACCTAAATACAGCTGTAAATATAAATATAATGCTTGCAAATCAGTTGGCTGAAGTGATAAAAACCTGTTCTTTACCAAATAAAGTAAATGCTGGTTTGAAACATAATAGGGTAGACAAAATTGTTATTTTTTCAGAGTTGAAATAAAAACTCTGACTCAGACACTTTCTGGCAACTACACTAGACAAATGACCTTTATTCTACAGCCCACACAAAACTCCTGGCACACCCAAAAAAAGCAATAAAAGTCATAGTGATTAATTATATTTTTAATATAATAGCTAGCAGAATCATTTAGCAATGACAAAAATAGTATTTCTGCAATTGAAACATCTTGTGCAATAAGTCTGTCAAAAGAAGTTAGAGAGTTCACCGGTGCTATAGAGAGTCAATTCAGACCTATGGAAGTGAATCACAGACAGCAGACAAACAAATATAAAGATGATTAGAGGACACAAAAATAGGATTTCTCAGAAGAATGTTATGAGTTCCTCGGACAGCTAAAAAGACCAACAAGGAAAATCTCAGAGGCCAACACAAAAAGAGAGCTCTTTTAAACAAATCATTATAAAACATAGAAATCAACATGTTTTAGGCACATCACATGACCAGAAAAGTTGGAATACTTGGTAACAAAAAGCAAAATTGAGGGAAAGAGAGAGATTGTAATGACAAAGAGAGAAAATACTAGATAGCTTGGTGTTATGGCATGGTAAACAGTCAACAACAGAATTAATATGATGCACTGTGGACAGAGAATTGTGGAAAGACATGGTTGTCTATGTCAAAGTATGGAACATGATGATGATAATGAGGAGAGTTGTTGATGGTAATATAATGACATTGAAAGTACAGACCTTCATATTTAGATGTTGTGGTTTTGTTTTGTAAAGATCACATTTTAACAAGATGATATAATTTGTGGTTGCCTTTACCATTATTATACTTCATTAATTTTTACTCGTGAAGTCACACAGTCTGACCCACCATTTTCAACAATTCGCAGCCTGCCACTGGCACTAATCAGCCCAGCAGCATTCTCAGCTTTGCAAGCGTACGTCCCTTGGTCTGATCCTACAACTCTGTGAATTCTCAAGAGCTCTCCATTGTTCAAAATTTCAAATCTTCCATGGTTACGCAACAGCTCACCTGTAATAACATTTACTGTGTTATAAAACAATGGTGCTAAAAAGAACATCCTAAACAAAAAAAGGGTCTTTTAATTCTTTTAAATTTGCACATGCAATAAAAGTAATGAATAAAAACTTAGTTTTATCAACTAAAATATTCACTTTTAGTTTTTATCTTGTGTAATGTTCAGCTTTGCAGAACAGCGAAGGCAACAATGACTTTCAGAAACCTTGATAAAATTGGGATTCCAAAATTACTAAGCACAAAAACAAAACTCAGGCTTTTCAAGTCAAATGTATTACCCACACTTATTTGTGTATGTGAGAGCAGAAAAACAGTTAAAGAAATAGAAAATAAACTAGATTCATTGAATACAAACGGCTCAGAAAAATACTTCATACACCATGGAGTGAACTCAAATCTAGTGCAGAAATAAGAGAAATGACAAAGTATTCAAAAATATAATCAAGAGAAAAAAGTAAACTTATGTTTGCCATGTGATGAGAAGAGACAACAAAAGCATCTCAAAGCAGGCCCTCAAACAGGAACCTGAGAGTAAAATAAAAAGAGGCCTACCTAGAGAAACACTAAAAAGAACACTGAGATGAGAGGCAACAACAGCAGGCATTGGCTCCCTCACCAAGTTTGAGCAACTCACCCAAAACAGAGCCATGTGGTGAGATAAAATACAGGTCCTGTGTAAGGTCTAACACTTTGTTGTCGGACACAAAAGTCTGGAATTTCTGCCCTATGTGCCATCTTCAGCTTGAAAGGACAATGGAAAGATAGAATGTTTAGCCGAGGCAAAGAAGCTACAACAGTGTTCATCAGCTCCCTTGCCGAGGTTGAGATGCTTGTTCAGAACAGAGACATATCGTGAGATACAATGTGTGTCCTGTGCAAAGCCTGACACGTAATAGCAAAGATAGATATGAAGAGTCCAGAATTTCTGCCTTATGTACTGACTCAAAAGGACAATAGATAGAATGTTCACCTGAAACATTTCATTAGATAAATTTGACTTAATTCTTTCCTCCACTTGCTATGATATATGGCCACCTTTCACAGGATTCTCCCAGGTACCGCCCAATACCTGGTATGTGGTACACTGTTCATCTGTTTCAAATGTCCTTTGTCAGACTGTCCTTGGTCTTTCTCTCTATTAATTTCTCTCCAGAGTCCACTGCATGGTTTGTCTTGTGATATTTTTTTAAATCTCTTATGATCATGTGACCTGTCTGCCTGTTACCACCATGTTGTATGTAAATTCTTTATCCTTCCAGTGCTGTTAGATGCACATAGGGTTCATAGATTTTTCTAACAATTGTCTCCATTCTGGGTGAGCTGTTCGATTATAGAGAGTGAATCTATGCCTTCTAATCTTGCCTCTTTTGTTAGAGTTCTTTTAGTGTTTCTTGAGGTCGTCTTCTTTTCCTCTGACCTGATGTTATCTAATTGAGAACCTACTTAGTAATTATCTGGAGGCTTCTTCTAAATACATGCCAGACATAAGTCCATATTCTTTTCTTAATGTTGTATGTAAATACATAAGTTTTTCTTTTAATTTTTATTTGTGGATATACTAAGAATTCACAATGAATGAACCCAGTGATATTGATATTATTTTAAACAATTTTTCAAACACAAATATTTCAACACAAACTCACATTTCAACACAAACTCATATTTCAACACAAACTCATCACATTGTGATCTGTCTTCTTACCATCCTTCGTCCATGTCAGCACTGGCTGCGTGTCTCCTTTGGCTTGACAAGTAAAATTAGCAACCCCTCCTTGTAATACACTTACATCCGCTGGGGTACTTGTGATAACTGGTCGTACTGCAGGAAGAAACAACATTCAATGTGATAACTGGTCGTACTGCAGGAAGAAACAACATTCAGTGTGATAACTGGTCGTACTGCAGGAAGAAACAATATTCAATGTGATAACTGGTCATACTGCAGGAAGAAACAACATTCAGTGTGATAACTGGTCGTACTGCAGGAAGAAACAACATTCAATGTGATAACTGGTCGTACTGCAGGAAGAAACAATATTCATTGTGATAACTGGTCATACTGCAGGAAGAAACAACATTCAAAGTGATAACTGGTCGTACTGCAGGAAGAAACAACATTCAATTTGATAACTGGTCGTACTGCAGGAAGAAACAACATTCAATGTGATAACTGGTCGTACTGCAGGAAGAAACAAAATTCAATGTGATAACTGGTCGTACTGCAGGAAGAAACAACATTCAGTGTGATAACTGGTCGTACTGCAGGAAGAAACAACATTCAGTGTGATAACTGGTCGTACTGCAGGAAGAAACAACATTCAAAGTGATAACTGGTCGTACTGCAGGAAGAAACAACATTCAGTGTGATAACTGGTCGTACTGCAGGAAGAAACAACATTCAATGTGATAACTGGTCATACTGCAGGAAGAAACAACATTCAATGTGATAACTGGTCGTACTGCAGGAAGAAACAACATTCAATGTGATAACTGGTCGTACTGCAGGAAGAAACAACATTCAAAGTGATAACTGGTCGTACTGCAGGAAGAAACAACATTCAGTGTGATAACTGGTCGTACTGCAGGAAGAAACAACATTCAATGTGATAACTGGTCATACTGCAGGAAGAAACAACATTCAATGTGATAACTGCTCGTACTGCAGGAAGAAACAACATTCAATGTGATAACTGGTCGTACTGCAGGAAGAAACAACATTCAATGTGATAACTGGTCGTACTGCAGGAAGAAACAACATTCAATGTGATAACTGGTCGTACTGCAGGAAGAAACAACATTCAATGTGATAACTGGTCATACTGCAGGAAGAAACAACATTCAATGTGATAACTGGTCGTACCGCAGGAAGAAACAACATTCAATGTTACTCATTCTAAAACTGTTAAGTAAAATATGTTGCAGAGGCTGAAGAACTATTTTTTCCCAAAATATTAGCTTTTATTGAAAATATTTCTTGTCATAAAAATCCACATAACAAAATTGTGCTGATTGGAAGGAAACATATACAACAATAGAAATGTTCAATAACAATGAAATATAAAATATATTTTTCGACTTGACTATTTATTTGATTTGTGTCCATCAGACGTATTTTGCTATGACTCTAATTAATGTAATAAAAATGGAGCAAATGCATCAATGACATCTTTTGGAGATTAAAAAAACCCACATACAAAACTTTGTAAACACTTATAGTGATTGAAGAAAACTTATATCAGAATCAACAAATGTTCTGAGCAGAAAAAAATCCAAAATGATTAATTAGTATATTTTGATTAACAATGTATGTTGTTTGCATACTTAATTTAGCAACCACTGGTGGAGACTTAATGTTGGTTTGGAAGAAATTTCACATTTCTTAATTTAAAACTTCATTTCAATTATTTTTTTTTTATTATTATAAATTATTTTAAAAAGAAATAAACTATCAGTGACATACGGATTACAGAACAAAGGGAGGACAAATCTGTTAAGAAAATAATAAGAGTACAATACCTAGAACTCTTAAACGAGCTGATGATGATATGACTTTCACAGAATTGGCAGCACTACACTCATACACGCCAGCATCAGTCACTCGTATATTTGAAATTACGAGCGCTCCACTTTCAAGCTTTCGTGCCCTAACATTGCCTCTAACTGGATCTGTATTGTGGGTCCATGATATATCAGGGCGTGGGTTGCCCATTGCATGACAAGGCAATTCAGCATCATCACCCTCTATGACTGTTATATCGCTGGGAGTTTCCATAAACTTTGGAATTTCTAGGAAAGGAACAAAACAAAACAATAAATATTGTAATTTTGTACATTTTAAAAAAGTTACTTACTTTTGCTCTTACTTTGTTTGTTTATTAGGAATATATTTTTAAAATAAAGATCAAACATGAATGGCTGTACTTGAGAAAACTGCAGGAAGAAACAACACCAAAATGGCAGCTTATTTATATTCGAGCTATGGACCAAGCAATGTTTACATTGAACAACACGATAAATGTCATTGCTGCGAGTTGGCAGATTTTTAAAAATGTTTTCAAGGGTTGGAACATAAATGTTTGTTCACAGTTCGTTAACCTTCGCTGTAGATAAAGTCGTTAATTGGATGGCTTCGTTTCAGACATTTTTGACGTTGGTAGCTAAGGACCTAACTTGTGCAAACCGATGGCATTGGCAAGGATCATTTTGAATCTACGAAGTGGGCTCATTGTGTGTTTAACTCAAACGCATATGTGCTTTTTAACCTAAGACCTTTTTTTGGGGACTCAATGCAGATATCCCCGATGGAAGAATAAATTGTGCTATTAGTCCCATAAATGATTCGCTTCCAGAGGTTTATTATGTAAACAAAGCAGTTTTGTCATTGCAAGTGAATAATGTCCACACCTATAATTGGTCAGGATTGTGTAGCAGCAGCAGCTTTATAGCGAACACAGAAAACATCACAGGATTGTGCTGTTCTGAAACAGCTATGCCATGCTACCCTAGAATTGCCTTTAATGGGATTACTGTGACCACAAACTACTCTCCATGTGTGTGCCACATATTTACACCCCAGAAAGAAATACTGACTATAACAACACCATGTGCCGTCTGTGATATTAATGACCACAGACCAGGAGCCCCCAGTATGATTGATACAACTGTTGCACCAAGCACTTCATCAGCAGAGCCATATTTATGGAATGTTAATCTGACATTGTTCTTGAATGATGTCCAAGTTAATGAGACATCAGAATTGTGTGGCAGCAGCTACAAGAAGGGAGCGGAGAACATCAAGTTCTGCTGCTATAAAGGAGACTTGCCTTGCTATCCCAGAATTGCCTTAAATGGAATCACTGTAGTTGAAAACTTCTCCTCTTGTGTAAACTACACATTCACATCTAAGAGTGAATCAGTGAAGGTCACAAAATCATATTCTCTCTGTGGTTTTACTAACTACAGGTCATGTGGCTTCTGTTGGATTGGAAATGACAAATTACCACCACTGTGTGTCTATATGTTTGGAATTGGAGTCATCAATGACGGCCTAACATCATCAAGTGCTATGACGATCATCAATTTCGGGAGGACGTGAACTCCCATGGTATATGGTGGATAGGTGGCAGGAACCATTGAAGGCTATGTCTGAAAAGTGTTCCTTCTTGCAGTTTCCTCATATTCCAAGTCTGGCTTGTTGCAGGAGCTACTGAGTTAAGTGCTCTGTGCACACTGTGAGCTGTGTGTCTCATCCGTTTTGATCCTGCTTCGATATCCCGCTTGTTTACGATGAATGATGATATCGTATGACAGGGAACAGTTGGCTGTGTTCACTTTCTGCGCGGTTTCGCCTTATGTCTTTTGGCGTGTGCTGAGACTGCTACGATGGGGACTACAGTTACCTTTCTTTGTTTGGGAGATGAGTTGGTAATTCGGATGATTCCACTGGCACGGGCGGTTGAGCAATTATGGATTTTAATTCGTTTGCTGTGATGCCGAGGCCTTCCATAACCAATAACCAATAACCAATAACTTGAGAAAACACATTTATGTCTTCTACATCTCATAATGGATATGATAAAATATTAAAACATATATCTAATGCATAAAAGGAAGAGAAAGGAATAAGTTTACAGAAAATATAAAAAATGTAACAATTTAGTAGCAAAACAAGCTGGGATAAATGACTAGAGTTTCTCTTAGTAAATTTCACCTTGGTCACCCATATATCTTAACTCTGCTTTGCTAGTTTTAACCATTCCAGCAGCATTCCTGGCTATACACTCATACACTCCTTTATCAGAGTCTTGGGCAGACTCTATCTTCAGTGTTCCATCCTCCAAAATGTTGTATCTTTCCTCTAAATTAGTGTTGATAACATTACTAATAAAAGAAAGAAAAGACACAAATTATTACAGAGAAATAACGATAAATAAAATAATTGTTTATTCAGGAAATAAAACATAGTTATGACTTCAACAATGAGTAAACTTCTTCTTTATTTATTAGCAGATTGTATTGCACTGTGCTCTGCACCTAGTGCTCCAGTGGACCCATTTTCAGAACAAATTTGTTTAGGACTGCTTCTCTACTTTCCTGCAAGACAGGAGTTGTTTACAGTCAGTTATCTTTTAAATGAAAATAATCTAACCAGACTAACTAGGATTCACATCAAGCTTTTGTTCTCTTGTCCATCATGGCTATCATTGGCCACTTATGTGGATTTTTATGGATTTTCTTCCAGTTTATGCTTTCTATCTATCTGTCTATTGACCTTTCGAGCCGTAGCCGGCCCATAGGGCATAGACCAAGATACTCCTCTTATCTGAATTTTTGTTCTAGCAGTTTTCAATTCTATTAAAGATATTTTATCACATCTCGCCATTTGTCTCTGTTCTGTGCAAGCAGCTCTATCTCATTGAGGGAGCTGATTCCTGCTGCTATTGCCTCTCTCAGCAATGTTCTTCTCAGTGTCTGTTTATACTCTACTTGTGTAAAAATAAATAAAAGAGAAAAAGCTGTTTTTTTCAAGTATATTTTCTCTTCCTTATTTTTACTAGTTTTAGTTACTCCTTGTAATATAATTAGGCTATATTTCCCTGCTGTGTGTCCATTTGTTTTCATTGTCATTGTTTTCTGGGAGGCCACATGAAGATTGAAACATCAATAGTTTTGTATCAATTTCCTATGTAAAGCTGTCACCATACCCTGTGTTCAGTTCTTTCCCTCCACATCAGCTTTACCGCAGCAACGTAATCATTTGCCTGTTCCTTTAAAATAAATAAATATTAGCACACAACATGTAAAAATATAATACACACACGCACACACACACACACACACACACACACACACATGAAAATAATCTTTACAAAAGTGAAAGCTGATAGCAGAAGGTCAAAATGTATTCAAACACAGACATTGTGCATTAGAGGCTATGTGCAATTTAATGTCAAATTATAACATTGTTTACTTTTTGTTGTGCCAATAAAATATTAATGGTTAATTCACTGAATAGAAAAAGATTAAAGCAAACTGCATTTAAAATGGAGATGATAGAATATGCCAATATCAAATGATGTTAAAAAATAATAAATAAATCTTTGATATGAAGATTGTAAGAAGATTATAACCAGCTATGTAGTAAATTAAATACAACCAGAAAGAATCAATTTCTAAAAGAAAGAGAAATAAGAAAATTATGCAGATGCATATAACAAGCTAAAAGATATGAACTGGCAATGGTGAACTTAGTCAAAGCTCTAAGCCTGTTGGTGACTTATTAATACAAAATAAAACAGAAAAACTAGTCCACTATTTTATGAATTATTAAATATGAATTTACATGTACAGTACAAAATAAAACAATATCACATGTGCATAAAGTGTTGTTGCATCAAAAATGTGGCTAATAAATATTTCTATTAAAAAAGTATCTTTATTTATCTTTTGTTCTTTCGAGCTGAAGATGACATATAGGGAATAAATTTCAGACTCTCCATCTCTAGATTATTTGCTATGAAGTGTCAGACATTGTGCAGAACCTGTATTTCATCTCACCACTTATCCTTAATCTTGGCCGGACTATCAGCAAGGGAGCTGATGCCAGCTATTGTCATCTTCCACCTCAGTGTTCTTTTTAGTGTTTCTCTAGTTCTGCCTCTTTTGCTTTTACCCTCTGATTCCCATTTGAAGACTTACTTTGAGATTCTCTTGTCACTTCTCATCACATGACCAACATATGTTCACCTTCTTCTCTTGATTATAGATGATACGTTTGGATGCTTTGTCATTCCTCTTATTTCTGCACTAAAGTCTTGAATTCATTCCATGCATAGTAAGTATTACCCTGAAGCATTTGTTTCCAAATGCATCCAATTTATTTTTCATTTCTTCAGTTATTTTCCAGTTCTTGCATGCATAAGTAAGGGCAGATAATATAGGCTTGATTTTAAAATCTTGAGCTTTCTTTTTTTGTATAGTCACTTTGATTTTCATATTTTATCAATATTTCTGAAACTCATTGCTGCCTTTACTATTCTGACACTAATTGTTTTTCTTTACATCTCCTTCTTGACCCATGCAACTTCGAAGATACATGAAGTGATCTATAAAAATAGTTCAAACAATTATTTTACAAATTTTGCAAAAAGAATATCACTGTGATTTCATAATGAATTGCACATTGCCAGCACTAAAAAAAGTAATAATATGAAAGATATAGATATAGAAAGATATAGAGAAAGATATATTGTGTAAATTGTTTAACAAATATAAACTTTGCACAGAAAAAACTTGGAATAAAAATGACAACACTGCAACAAATATGTACTCATTATGGGTCCATGTAATTTCTGGGTTAGGATCACCCTCAGCTCTGCAGGAGAAGTAAACTGTGTTTCCAAATGTCACATCCACATCTTTTGGCTGCATTGTTATCTTGGGCTTTTCTGCAATGGTTAAAAAAAAACACTTGTATGAAAGGCTTATCTTTAATTGTTATAACTAAATACTTAATTTTTTATCAGAATATAAAAAGTAAAGATTAGCTATCTATCTATCTATCTATCTATTGACCTTTTGAACCATAGCAGGCACATAGGCCGCAGACCAAGATACTCCTTCTCTTATCTAAATTTTTATTCTAGCAGTTTTCAATCCTTGTAAAGATCTTTTATCAAATCTCGCCATTTGTCTCTGTTCTGTGCAAGCAGCACTATCTCATTGAGGGAGCCGATTCCTGCTGCTGTTGCCTCTCTCATCAATGTTCTTCTCAGTGTCTCTCTCAGTCTTCCTATTTTCCTCTTACCTGTTGTTTCCCATATGAGGACTTGCTTTGCTATTTGGTTATTATCTCTTTTCATCACATGCCCAACATATGACCATCGTCTTTTCGTGATTACTGAAGATATTACATATTAGCTATCACATAAACATAAATTTATCATCAATTTATGCAGATATTGTAATGCAACAAATAAAATAAATATTAATTTTCGACACTTTCTCTCGAAAGTTTACTGAACAAATCATGCAAATACATAAACATGATGAAGATTAATGCAGCTCTATGGATCAAGTATTCTGATTTTTTGAGTGTCACACTATTAACAAAAAACCATTAACTTGACGAAATTCATAAACTTCCTAGGAATCAAGAAATCAAAACATTTTGACTGTGAACTGGTCTTAAAGACTCAGAAAAGTGCACACCAAAGTTTTTTTTTAAGATTGAAGAGCTATCAGAATTTAAATGTATTAGATGCATGGCAGAAAACAATTTAAGAAATAAGATCAGAAGTGAAGAACTAAGAAAGGGCTTAAAATAATACCAACTATACATAAAAAAAAGAACAGACAAAATTGTTTTGCCAAAGTGACCGGGAGAAAGAACTAAATGTGATACAAGAATATTCATTGAAGGGCTGACCATGAAAAAAGATAGATTAATAGAATATTAGAATCACAAGAAAACCTTACAGCAGAAGAAACCAACAGAAAAATTAAAGACTACATCTCCCCTTGACATAAAAAGAGAAATAGAGAGGGAAAGAAGAAAAGTAAATGTCCATGATAAACATAAAAACAGATATCAGAGCACTCTTTGGACTTCACAAAATACAGTGATTCATGGCCTCAGACCTGACCATGGGGGTGGATTTAAGGGCCATCAAGCTATTTGATAATTGACAAGGTCTAAAACAGATTGTGGTAACCGATTTTAAAAAAATCTTTTTAGAAAGAAAGAAGAAACAAAAATTTCCCATTTTGGTCAAGTGAGGTGTTGTTATGGGTGCAATTCATTTGTATTTTGTACTTTCCTTTGAATAACTGACCCTAGTTTTAAGAGCAGTAAAATCAGGGGAAGATTAAGGTTTCCCCACAACCGCTGTTGAGGAGTGACGTTTAGGCCCTCCACATCTCTTTGGCATAATTTCAGGGAAGTGTAGCCAAGTGCTTTCTCCCTAGATGACTTTCTTTCCCTAACATAAAATTATTTAACATCTTATAAATAGATATTGTTACCAGGGCTTCTACAGCTTTTCACTTTTTAGCCTTAACAGTCAAAGATTCATATTTTATAAGTAACTGAAAACTTGAATTACCACCAGATGCCAATTCACGTGTTAGGGCCATTGACAATATGTTTATGAATGGGATGACAGAAATCTAGAAAACTTATTTAACATAAATGTGTATAATATATAGATATATATGATTGTGTCTGTTTTCAGTGCAGAGGAAGGCAATTTAGTAAGTTTTCAGGATTTTAATATCCTCAAGATGCATATTTTATAAGTATTTAAAAACTAGGATGACAACCAGTTTTCTTAGTTTTTTAGGATGGAGTTCTTGCAAACTTTTTTTTTCTTTCTTATTTTTAAAAAAAAAAAAAAAAAAAGCACTGTCTGAACTGATGTAAGAGTCCTCTTCCTGTGTCCATTATCTCTAATCCATGGTAAATAATAATTTCATGTTTTAGATATGATATAGTTATCATATTTATATAATTACATCATATATATGAATATAGCATTTTAAAGTTCTTTAAATTTATTCTTCATTGAACTGCACTGATTTAGTAAAAACTTCATGAATGATTCTGCTTTTGACTAAGTAGTCATTAAATATAATATTTTTGCTGCATAGTGAATAACTGTTTCTGAGTATTGATGATCTTAAAGTGATTAAACAAACAGCTGTATGTGATGTCAAAAAAGAGAGAAAAAGCTGTGATACAATAATATAATTATTTCAAATTCTTTACTAAAATTATTATTAGTAATTCAAGAGTGGCAAAACATGGATGAGACATCAATCATGAGGCAACAAAATTGATGGTAACAAATAAATCAAGTATTATAAATAAAGGCCTATATAGAAACTTGTCTTTATGTGACTGTGTATGCTCTGGCTGTTCTGACATTAGTCAAATTCTAATATGAAAAACCGAAAAGAATATATATAGAATGAGGCTTTGCAGATATCCTTGGGTGCACAAAAGACATATCCTATGTGTTACAAAATTCTTGTTCCCACTATGGAGACAAAACATAACATCAGCAAGCATATGACTATCTTTGTGTCAGCGCTAACACATAGCATCCACTTTAAATCAAGAGTCAGAAAAGTAGAAAGTTAAATAGAAGGAAATCTTGGATCTGGCAGACCGGGGATATTGTTCAACAGAAATGTTAACTTGAGGACATAGGACCTGGTGAAGAATGGGTACAAGTGCCAGCAGAGTGGTGCACATCCTTCACATTATGCATCAATCTGAACAGAGAATGGAGAAAACAAAACCTAATGGCCATGGAACCAGAAGTACAAATTTCTTCTTCTTCTACTACCTTTTTAGCTCCCAGTGGAGCATAGGTCTTCAACAAACACTTTCCAAGTCATTCTGTTTTTTGTCATTCTTTTAAGATCATTCCATGTCTTCCCCATCATCTTCATCTCTGCTTCTATTATTTTCTTCTAAAAAGAATTCCTTGGTACAAAGTACAAATTTGGTTTTATATAATTCTTTTGAGGGTGAAGCATTTATATACACAGATGGGTCTGTTGTTCTGCAAAGATGAAACTCATAGTCACATTATTCAGGTCAGGAGAAAAATTGTCCAGGAAGATAGCAATGCATTTGCCTTGACTACAGTTTGATTGATGAAGGTTATGGGACTATCTAAAGCAATAGTTTGGCTTGAGACACAAACTTTTACCAATGTATACTTTCTCAGTGACTCAATGGTTGTGCTTAGGAAGGTCTAAATGGTGTGGGCTCGTTGGCAATGGTTAGAGTCTCTGAAGGGGTCAAAACTGATTAAAACTTGCTTCATTTCTGTGTCAGTATATTTGAGTGTTCAGACCTAATCTACAGTATAGAGATATCTGTAAATCATTTCTGAATGACTTCTCCATCTGTGAAAATGACTGGGAACATCTGGCTAATGATTGCACATCATGGAGAGCATGTATAAGGAATGGTATAACATCATTTGAGACTGTGCTAAAACAAAACTTAGAAAAGACTCATGATAAAGGATGGAAAATCCCGTGAATCAGTGGGCCTAACTTGTTCATTCTGTGGCCGTGTGTGTTTGTCAAACATTGGTAGAATTAGCCACGAGAGAAGCTGCTTGACAAAAACAAAACCTAAAAAAAAATATACAATAACCTCCACTAGCCCGTCTGATAAGATGAAAGGGGCCATACATATTTGAGTGTAAGGGGTGGACTTGCTGAGTTAGTCATTGTGGAGAATGGATGAGCTATGGATCGGTTTGGCATTTTCACTGCTCTCATGAAGGCAGAATGAACAGGTTATTTGGGCAATGAATGTGAGTCTACAACTGTCAATAGATTGCAAGGACATCACATCAAAAGGGATAGAGCCAGGAAGAGTGCTACAGAAGAGAGCCGATGAAGGCTGGTAAATCAATACAGAACTTGGTTATCATTTACCAAACATTGAGAGATGTACTGAGGAGGGAATCTGAACATCTATAGAGTTGTCTGATGTGCAGGGAGAATGATCTGCCAACTTACTAACATAAACAGGTGCAAGGTATTATCAATATATACTATTTCCATATTCTGTGTATCACATCACAGAAATACACTCGGTCCAGTAGGTGGAAATTTTACTCTTGAATAATGACTTTAAAGTTTACTGATGTTTGTGGTTTTGATTAAAAAAGTTTAATTAAAGTGACATATGTAATAATAGACACAATTTCACCTTTAAAAACACACACAATTTTTATTTTTTTTAAATTTTAGACAAGTAATGTTTTTTTCTGAAAATATTGTGCCATGAAACCATCACTTCCATTTATCTGCACAGCAAATATAATGCATTTCTGCAACACTTATTTAGACAAATTGGCAGGTACATTATTTTTTTTATAATTGTAACATTCTAAGCACAACAATATGTACATTAATTTCAAATACACATACATATGTACGTATGTATGTATGTATGTGCTACATTAGTACATCAAAATATGTACTCTTTGCTCTATCATCTCTTTTTGGTTATATAAAAGTGTTACATTACTACAATACTAACCTGAACTAACTCCAGGCAGCAAAGAGAGTTCAAAAGGAGCATGTTAATAAGTAAACAAGCAAGTTTAGAGATGATAGCTTTGGGAATTTTGTTACTAGATCCCTAAGAGTTAACATGACAGCACTTCTGACATCAAATAGAAGTTTAATTCCTTTCAGCAGATGGTGAAGACCATACAAGCTGCTGGCTCATGTAGATTATTTGTTCATCATGCTGAGAAATTATTTTCTCAGGAAATTAAATTATTGTCAAAAAGAATCTTTTTGCTATTTTTCTTGGTCTCTGAATAACAAAGATTTAGAGGCAAGAATGCCATAGGAAATCTTGTGGAGCAGCAACAAAATCACTCTTGTTGTCAAATTACTGGCTATCACTTTTAGAAATTTCTCCAAGTCTGGTCCAACATACTGTGTGTTTTTGCCTCCACAACCTTATCAGCCAATATGGCATTCTTTCAATTCCTTTTTTACCTCAGTGAAGTCCACTCTTGTGGTATTTTCAGAACCTCTTCTCAGTACATGACCTTTGCAGTTTCAGAGTCTTTCTGTTACCACTTATCTGCCGCTCCTTTAAGTTGTACATGTTGAGCAGTTCCTGGTTGATTATTTGGTTTGGCAAAATACAAGAACACTTTCCTCATAGGTTGTATGAAATTATGACAGTTTGAATGTTGCCTTTTCTGTTGTTCTCCAAATCCCATACTGTATCTTTAAGAGGCAATAAATTCTCTCAAATATTTAAGATTGTGTCCCTCTGCAGATTTTAGCGAGACCTCTACATTTTAAATACATTTACATTGTTTTATTTCATAGATCAAGCAGATCAGATAGGTCTGCATGGCTATGTTTAAGAATAAATCGTTTATTTATGTTAAAAATATCATGCTTTATTACCAATTCATAGAACGAGTAGATTGCTTGTCAATTCTTACAGATGTAGTTTATTTGTTAATTCTTACAGATGTAGTTTGTTTAATGATCCACGTAGTTGCAGGTTATTTGACCATTGATACAAGATGAAGCTTGTTTGTTGATTATGTAGATATAGGCTATTTGTCAGTTCTTACAGATGTAGCTTATTTGTTAATTCTTACAGATGTAGCTTATTTATTAATTCTTACATATGTAGCTTATTTGTTAATTCTTACAGATGTAGCTTATATGTTAATTCTTACAGATGTAGCTTATTTGTTAATTCTTACAGATGTAGCTTATTTGTTAATTCTTACAGATGTAGCTTATTTGTTAATTCTTACATATGTAGCTTATTTATTAATTCTTACAGATGTAGCTTATTTGTTAATTCTTACAGATGCAGCTTATTTATTAATTCTTACAGATGTAGCTTAATTATTAATTCTTACAGATGTAGCTTATTTATTAATTCTTACAGATGTAGCTAATTTGTTAATTCTTACAGATGTAGCTTATTTGTTAATTCTTACAGATGTAGCTTATTTGTTAATTCTTACATTTGTAGCTTATTTGTTAATTCTTACAGATGTAGCTTATTTGTTAATTCTTACAGATGTAGCTTATTTGTTCTTACAGATGTAGCTTATTTATTAATTCTTACAGATGTAGCTTATTTATTAATTCTTACAGATGTAGCTTATTTAACGATCCATGTATATGCAGGTTATTAGTACATTTGTAGAAGATGTAGCTTGTTTTGAAACAATAGAAGCCCTACAAGAACACTTAAACAAACTCAACAGTAAGATGCTGGCTATTTGTCAATTCTTACAAATGTAGCTTAATTATTAATTATTACAGATATAGCTTATTTGTTATTGCCTACTTGTTAATTATTACTGATGTACGAGAGATTATTTGTTAATTCAAACAAATGTAGATTATTTGTCGATTCTTACAGCTGTAGATTATTTGTCAATTCATATAGATGTAGTTTGCTACAAGAAAATATGTTTTTTTTTTTTGTTTTTTTTTTATAAAAGCACTGGGTATTTGTGATACGTTTTGAAGATTTCCAACAATGTGTATACATTTTTGTTCTTCACTTTGCTACTATCTTAGACCATCTTAAAAAAAAAGACCAGGATTTTACTTAAGGTCATGTCCAAAAGCAATTTTGGATTATGGTAAGGCTGAAATTGGGCAGACAAAAATAAAAGCATCATCAGGTCGCGTGTCCTTTGCAAAATGTTGCATTCACCACAGCCAGTTAGGAGGGGCGCGTGGCCGTGCAGCTAGAACCACTGTTTCGCTAGCTGAAAAGCCGGCGTACGGTGTTCGAAACTCGCGGTAGACACAAAGGATTTTTTCTGTCGTGGGTGAAATAAAAATCCTGAGTCTCACACGTCGTGGCGACTGCTTTGACCAAGCGACCTTTATCCCCCTGGTTCTATCGTGAGCCCCCGACATACACCAACAATGGTATTATGTGTCGTAAAGATAGGTTTTTTTAATTTTTTTTTTTTTTTAACCACAGCCAGTCTGAATTTCTGTCAAGCCAGATCTCCCACTATGTTCTTCTACTTATTCTTTCCTTTCTCATCTGCCTTTCAGCGTCGATGGGAGATCTAATTTGCGGTCTTTTGCTCTTCTGTTCGCCTCTGCTGCTGTTATGTTTCCTAGTACTTCTAATATTCCATCGACCCATCTTTTTTTGTGGTCGATCATTGGGTCTGGTGTTCTCACAACATTTGTTGAAGGCTCATTGTGTTGTGTTTTGACCTTTCTGCCTTGTCTGGTGAACAAACCATTTTATCTGTTGTTTCCTTATATATTCTATGGCGGGGCTATTCCTAGCTGTTTTCTCAGTTCTTAATTTCTGATCTTATCTCTCGGATTCCTGTCATTCGTCTGACACATTTCATCTCAGTAGTGGTTATTTTTCTTATTGTTCTTGCATCTAGGATCCAGGTCTGACATTGGTAGCACAACGTTGGGATGAAGATTCTATCTCTGCTGTTAGTGAAATATCGTTTGTCACTAAACTTCCTAGGTATTTTAATTCCTCTACTTGTTTTAGTTGCCTGCCTTCTATAGTTATGTTGATGTTCTGTTTATTTTTGCCGACATTCATGACTTCTGTTTTAAAAGTAAAAAAAGTAAAGTACCCCCCGTCACGCCAAGTGGCGTATAGGGAAATATGGTGTTAGTGACCCTATATTTTACAGACCTTCAGCACATGATTTTTGGGGTAATGTGGTCGGTATTACGCCCGTGCTGCTTTTACTTTCCCAGAAAAAAATCCGGTACCCATTTAAGGCTGGGTGAACCCGGAGCCGTCGGTTGGGATCGAACCCTACCCCTTGTCCGTAGTAGTCCAGTTCACTAACCACTGAGCTATCGCGGCTCCTACTAATTTTTAGGGAATTAGTAAAACCCAGGTGTCCTCGCCAGGATTACGAACCCCGGCTGTTGCCGTGGTAAGCCAACCGGACTTCTGTTTTGTTGATGTTTATTTTCATGTTGTATTTTGTGCCTGAGCTGTTGAGTTTGTTTAAGTGTTCTTGTAGGTCTTCTGTTGTTATGTATTAGTGCCTGATCGTCTGCAAGTAAAAGCTCGTTGATCTCCTCTGTCTCTGATGGGTTGGCTAACTTGCATATATAGTCCGTGTATGTAATTAACAGTAAAAGGGGGGGGGGGGGGTAGTACGCACCCCGTTCTTACACTTGATCTAACTTCTAAGTGGTCCGTATATCCTGCTGATGTTCTGACCCTGTAGCTGCTGTTGATGTAGAGACTTTTAATAAGGTTGGTTAGATGTTGGCTTGCTCCGTATGTTGTTAGTATCTCACACAGCTGTTCTCTGTTTACTCTGTCGAATGCTTTTTCCTGGTCAATGAAAGCTATGCACAAATTTTGATTGTGATCTGTCGTTTTTTTCTGCAAGCTGTTATTAGTGTGAATAGTACGTCAGTACATCCTCTGTTTTTTTTTTTCAGAACCCATTTGAGAATCGCTTAACTGTAGTTCTATTATTGGTCTCAGCCTTTTCCCCACAATTTTGGCGTACAGCCTTCCTACATGGCTGAGAAGAGATATATCTCGATATTGATTGCAGTCTCTGTTGCTACACTGTTGCCATGTTCAATGTCTATGTCTTGAAACCACCTTCTTCTTTA
The DNA here is from genome assembly GCA_032433765.1 of Megaustenia siamemsis. NCBI lineage: Eukaryota > Metazoa > Mollusca > Gastropoda > Stylommatophora > Ariophantidae > Megaustenia > Megaustenia siamemsis. Next base: position 20,710,287 of record JAVIAB010000139.1, read on the forward strand.
TCTGTACCTGATGCGTCGTCCAGGAACAATACCTTCCATTATTGTTCTTTTCAGCTCACTGTGTCTTTTGGCATGTTCATACTATTTTAATTTCATCAGTTGAAGGGTATTAATAAACCAGTTCTTTTAAATATTTAAGTCTATTAATATGTCTTTATTGTTCTTTTTCATTATCCAAGGTATCTTAGGAGTTTTTATGCAGAATTTTGTTTCGGCTGAATCGATTTTCTTCCTTGATGTTTGCGAAAATGTCCATAATTCACAACCATAAAATAATAATATGGGAGCTGAAAACAAGACAATGGTTAAGTCAGGTAAAACAGCAATTATGAGCTGATGTTGAAATCATACAAATATGTCAGAAAGCTAACTAAGGCAAAGAATTTCAGCTTCAATGATGAAAGGGGACACATACAATTGAGGGTGACATCTTTGCGAATATGATAGGAACAAATTAACTCAAATTTTTAATGTCGAAAATCGGATCAAAATATGTCAGAAATATATCACATAAGAAGAGCTAGATCAAGTTGATCGTCCTAACAGGAAGTTGTAGAATAAACCTTGTCAGGTGTAAAAACTGTTGTATTTTAGCGGATGGAACGTACTAACAACATTTGTTAATAAATCTGCTCCAAGTTTCTCAAAAACATCAAGATATTTTTCAAGTTACACGAGAGGAAAAAGAACTGATGCATGAACTGAACAGATATTAAAGGGATACAAAAGAATGTTCCGATGTTTGTTAAATGCTGTGAGGTTTATACCACCTACAGATGAATATCTTATTTTGATATCCCATCGCTAAGATATCGTATTTCTGTGGCAGACACACATGAATAAACATGGAGACGCTTTGTAATAAGCAAGTCTCTTAATCTATAAAGCGTTTTAACCCATTTTTGGAGTCAGCTGAAGGAACTTATGGGCCCGAAGAATAAAGGTCACTTATCCAATACAGTAACCAATGGGTGTTCAGGTCAGAATTTTATTTAACCCTCGACAGGAAAAAAAAAAACATCCTAACCCTATCGAACCATAATTCTCATGGTTTGGGGCATGACGAGTTATCGATTATAGTAAACAAAGACATTAACAAATACGTGACGGAGCCCCACTCGCCACCCAGTAGAACAAAGCTAGATCTAACAACGCTAGGCAACTGGTGTATGACAACAACAACAAAAACACTAGCATCGATAGCCAGCTAGTCGTTAGTATCTTGTGCCTAAAAGCAGTGGCGAATACTGGTTTTGGGGGTTTGGGCTACCGCTGACATAATAAATAAAAACATACATTATATTCACTAGGCGAACATAAAGCAATATTTTCTAATGACTTCGCTACATTTTAAATTATTTACTTATTTATGTTAATTATATCCGTCTTGTTTGGGACGAAAATGTCTTGATGACATTGTCATTGAAAGTACTGTTGGGTTGGTTTCTAGATTCTGATGGAATGATTTCTCAATAGACATTAATGCCAAACCAAATAAGCGTTCTTGTGTCTGAGTTGAGCGACATGATTCTCTTGAGAGCAGAAAAAGTTCTTTCTACAGATGCTGATGCGCTAACGTAGTTATAAATAGCTAAGGAAGTTCTGATAATGAGACATAGTTTCACTTTCACTTTGTGATGATTCTGATTGGCTAGAGCTAGAAATAACCTATGAAACCGCATTCATCTAGCGGCAACACCCCCTAAATAAATTTTGATTCCCATTTTTGAATGTCAAGGTCGGTAATACTTGGTCCGAATAGAGGAAAAATGAACCACTGGCTCCTAGAGGTTTTAATGTAGAATAGTTATAACATTCACAAACGTTATAGTGGCGAGAGGAAAACCTTGCTTTAATAAATGCAAATCAAAGCAAATAAATCATATTGGCCTGCGAAATGTGTAATAGATTATTCGAAAATTTGTAATATAATTATTTTTAAAATATAACAAATTATCATTTCATTTTGTATTTCGTTAATATGTTCAGGCTATCGGCGGTAGCTGTGGTATCATAGAGAATACGCCACTGCCTAAAAGGAATTCCTTTTTTTAAAAAACCCGGTAACAAAACCTACACACTAACTCATTGACTACTACGACACTGGGCAGTCGGAGGCTGAGTAGTCTATGGGTAAAATGTCGACCTCAGAATAGGAAGGACCACGGTTCATGGCTTATCAGTAGCGGTGGTAATTTTTTTTTTTTACGAGAAATTAATCCGTGGTTTCTAGCTTTATGACTTTACTGTCCCCTTGGGTCATGACAATCATGGACAATAGGACAACAGACAAGAAGATCACTGGAGGCTGTAGAAATGTGGTTTTATAGAAGAATGTTGAGAATACCATGAACAGCTATGAAGAATAATGAAGGCGTTTTGAGAGAGACCAGAGCAAAAAAAGAGAGCTAATATCCAATATTAGGAAGAAACGATCATCATTTTGGGCCATGTAATGAGAAGGAAACAACTGGAATATATTGTGACAAGTGGGAAAATTGAGGGACGAAGAGATAGAGGGAAGCAAATAGAAAAGATACCAGACAGCTTAAGAGAATGGCTCGGCAGAAGGTCAACAACACAAATGATAAATAGCTGCCGAGATCGAAAGTTGTGGAGAGACATGAACACCTATTCCAGCAGACACGGTATTTGATGATGATGTCCTCTTGGGTAATGAGATCCAATGTCCAGCCCTCTCAAATAACGGCAATAAAAAGGAGGTCCCGTGTACGCTCGCGCACGTTAAAGATCCCTTAGCAGATAAAATTGAAAAGAGTAGGCCATAAATATGGCCGCTGTCCCAGGTAAAATTGTCAGCAAAAACACCCACACCGTGAATCTCAAGCCTTGTCACGGAGTTCGTGCACGTCAATGAGGATTTTCTCGAGGGGGATATCGGAGCACCTATGGATTCGCCCGATGTGCAGTGATGGTGATCCTAACAACAACTGCTACTACTACTGCTACTGCTGCTACTGCTACTACTGCTACTACTACTACTACTACTACTACTACTACTACTACTACTGCTACTAAACCTACTACTATTGCTACTACTACTACTACTGCTACTACTGCAACTACTACTGTTAATACTACATGTATTACTACTGCTACTACTACTACTACTACTGCTACTAGTACTACTAATACTACTACTGCTACTACTACTACTACTATTACTACTACTGCTACTACTACTCAGCTACTACTACTACTACAACTGCTACTACTACTGCTACTACTACTACTGCTACTACTGCTAATATTATTGCTACTACTACTGCTACTGCTACTACTGCTACTACTACTGCTACTACTACTGCTACTACTACTACTGATACTACTACTACTGCTACTACTGCTACTATTATTGCTACTACTACTACTGCCACTGCTACTGCTACTACTACTACTACTGCCACTACTACTGCTACTACTACTACTGATACTACTACTACTACTACTGCCACTGCTACTGCTACTACTACTACTACTGCCACTACTACTGCTACTACTGCTACTACTACTACTGATACTACTACTACTACTACTGCCACTACTACTACTGCCACTACTACTGCTACTACTACTACTGATACTACTACTACTACTACTGCCACTGCTACTGCTACTACTACTGCCACTACTACTGCTACTACTACTACTGATACTACTACTACTGCTACTACTACTACTGCTACCACTGCTACTATTATTGCTACTACTACTGCTACTGCTACTACTGCTACTACTACTACTACTGCTACTATTACTACTACTACTGCTACTACTGCTGCTACTGCTGCTACTACTACTGCTGCTGCTACTACTACTACTACTACTACTACTACTACTACTGCTACTACTACTACTACTACTACTACTACTGCTACTACTACTACTACTACTACTACTACTGCTGCTACTACTACTACTACTGCTGCTACTGCTACTACACTGGAGTAGAAAAGTCAACACATCAAAGAATTTACAATCAAACAGAGATCAAGATTGTCCAATTGGACTGGAATGTTACAGTTTGAAAAGATGTAGTTTAAAACTCTCTCTCTCTCTCTCTCTATATATATATATATATATATATATATATATATAGAGAGAGAGAGATAGAGAGAGATAGAGAACGTGTGTGTGTGTAAGTGTTTCATCCAGTCCCTCACGTTTGTCTTGTCCGGTCTGTGAGACCATTATGGTACCTTTTTTGCTTTCAACCACCACTACAACTTTCGGGACTAAGGATAAATTATTCAGTTATTGAGTTATTTGAAGGTCATCATCACTGCACTCCGAACATGTCCATAGATGTACAGATCCCTTCCTCGGCTAGTCCCGCAGTGTCCAGCGACTGACGACTATAGTTCTGTATTGGTTGATAAGTCTTCTTACACGGCCACTAAGTTTCTCATTTCTGGCTGTGTCCATCTTAACTTCCATCTCTTTCATCCGAAGTAGTGACGTGGACTCATGGTTGTCGAAGTCATGTGCCCTTCCTACATCTAGGTGGGCATTGATAATGTCCATCCGATGCATTGGTTGACCGTCTTCAACGACAGCGCAGCTAACCAACCTGTCGGCTCTTTCATTTCCCCGTACTCCCGCTGTGCAAGGACGTAGACAAAGGTAACCCTACGTATTGTTGACTTCTGCAAAGACTTGACCCATTACCTGCATACAGATCCCGCCTCCATATTTTTTATCATGCTCATCGAATCACTTAGGATGTAGGCGTGGGTGTAGTCTTGTGATTCTAACTAGATGAATGTCCTGGTCACTGCCATCACGTCCATTGTCATGCTACTTGTGGTCATAACGACGTATGCACCACTGTCCTCCTTGACTATTCTGCCGAACATGCTGTAAATGCCCAAGCACTCCTTTGGTGTCGTATTACGGATCCGTCTGTATGGATAACTGCATCTTTCAGTGTTATCCCAGATGAGACTGTTGACCTCCGCATTGACCACGACTGAGTTATGTTCCCTACATTTCCTGACGAGTGTGACAATGCACGAAAATGTGCTCCTTTATATCGTAGGCACTGGTATCCACTCCTCGCCAACATTGATATTGGTAAGCCCACAGACCCATTTGATGATATCTACTGCTCTACAGACCCATGCCTCTTTTTTTGGCTGACACCTTTACTTCCCTGTGTTGAGCTCGTGGTGCAATGGATGCCCTTTATCTGCACGTCTCTTCAGGTATGTTCGTGCCCTCCAGATCTTGATCTTGTTATCCATGGTTGGAAAGTTAAGAAGATACCGAATTGCCACACAGGGAGTATCCCTACTACACCTCAAAATAATGCGCATAGCTTCATTCTGTATTTTCTCCAGCATGTCAATTTGCGTCGTACTGACAGTAAGAATTGATAGGGCAAACTCGATTGGTGCGAGGACTAATCCCTGGAACAGAAGGGTAAGTAGCCTCTGCTCGATGTTAGCAGCTGCCATGACCTTCTAGGTGGCTAATCCTTTGCGGGATTTTGTTATCACATCGTCGACGTGATCCTTAAATCACTGGCTGCGATAAAATTTACCTCTGAGGTACGTTATTAACCTGTCCCTGGTCGCCTCATCAGCATCGTACCGCCGGTGTGTCAATGATATGATTGTTGAGGGAGAACCATGCAACTGATGCTTTATTAGGATTAACCAATGCACCTGATACTCCACATCAGGAAGAGATGCGATAGAGTTCGATTTCCCATTTGTTTCTTCCCTGCCGATATACCTGATATACAATGCTGTCAGCAAAAGTCATAGTTCTTCCCCTCCCATCCAGCTGTTGTTCCGTGATCGTTATTGTGTACACGTTAAATAGAACTGGTGACAATGGTGAGCCTTGTGGCAGCCCTGGACAAATGGATGTTGGCTCGGATGACCAACTTCTGAGTATAACCTTCCTCTGCAACTGCTCCAGCGATCCATCTAATGATGAAGGGTGCACCGCCTGTTTGAGGACCATATGCATGAGGTATTCAAATAGTACTTTGGTGTATGCATCCTCCAGATCTATAGCAGCAGTACATCTCTCCTCTCGTCTGTGGAAGTCTTCGAAGACGCCATAGGCGAAGACTGCCGCATTGAGCCATGTCTCTTTGTTATATTTATAACCTCCGAGTGTGGGTAGGAATGCGCGTATCTCTTCAAAGTGACAGGTGAGTACGTGAACCTAGGAGCCGCCAATCGGGATCTACCTCTTGTCTTCATTAGCTCAGTTCACTAAACACGGTTGTACCGCAGCTCCCAAAGTGCAAAGGCAGACTGGGAAAGAACTATATAGAGTGACAACAAGTGGATGGACCTCGACTTCGCATAATAAAAGATTGCAGCGTAAACCAAAGAATAATGCAATACGTTTATAGAGATCTAATGATTCCCGATAGCTCGAGATAGGCAAGAATAAACATGTATGTTTATAGAGATCTAATGACTCGAGACAGGCAAGAATAAACATGTACGTTTATAGAGATCTAATGATTCCCGATAGCTCGAGATAGGCAAGAATAAACATGTATGTTTATAGAGATCTAATGACTCGAGACAGGAAAGGATAAACATGTATGTTTATAGAGATCTAATGACTCGAGACAGGCACTGATAAACATTTATGTTTATGGAGATCTAGTGACTCGAGACAGGCAAGGATGAACATGTATGTTTATAGAGATCTAATGACTCGAGACAGGCAAGGATAAACATGTATGTTTATAGAGATCTAATGACTCGAGACAGGAAAGGATAAACATGTATGTTTATAGAGATCTAATGACTCGAGACAGGCAAGGATAAACATGTATGTTTATAGAGATCTAATGACTCGAGACAGGCAAGGATAAACATGTATGTTTATAGAGATCTAATGACTCGAGACAGGCAAGGATAAACATGTATGTTTATAGAGATCTAATGACTCGAGACAGGCAAGGATAAACATGTATGTTTATAGAGATCTAATGACTCCCGATACCTCGAGATAGACAAAAAAAATTGTTGATTTAAAGTAATGCCACGAGTTGATGCGGGCCGGGTGTCCTTTGACTCATTGATGTGGCGGGTCGTAATGGCTTTCTTGACATTTCCGGCTCTTACTGGAAAAGTTGGAGTTCGTCTATCCCAGACTATGTCCAGCTCTGACCCAATACTGGGTCTTTTACATCAGTAACAGCCACCACTAGAGGGAACACAGCGATCCTAGCTTCTGTTAGCCAGCCTGTTTTAACGCAGACTTGTTACCGGAAGAGACCATGAGGAGATAGGATTTGGTCAGGTGATGGTGCCCCGGCCCTGCTTTTGCGACTGCAGGTCGCAGGCATTTCTGTTCACCACAGATAGACAAAGATAAACATGTTTATTTGTAGAGATCTAATGGCTCCCTACTGTTCGAAATAGAGAAGCATAAACAAAAAGCATCAGGGATTTCACAAAGGAGGAGTGATGTGAAGGTTTACATCTTGTCTTAAAGGCCACGAGTTTATGTCTTTCCAGAATTCTGCTGGAGAAGATGTAACTTATAGAGGTAGAGCAATACAAGACCTCCCTGTAATAATTGGAACCAGCTCTGCAGGTAACAGCGAATCAAGTCAGAGGAAGAGGTATGTTTACAACACTCGGAAAAAATTACAAATAATCAACAACAGAAAAAAATATGGACCAAAATGCTAGTAAATCAGGCCTGGGAACGTAGGACAGAGCAATTAGCAAACTGCTACCTCAAGAAGGAAATGGATGTCAATAGAGGAAAATATTGTAAGATAATTAAATGGGTGAGGATATCAGTAGAGAAGAAAATTGTAAGATAATTAAATGGATGAGGATATCAGTAGAGAAGAAAATTGTAAGATAATTAAATGGATGAGGATATCAGTAGAGAAGAAAATTGTAAGATAATTAAATGGATGAGGATATCAATAGAGGAGAAAATTGTAAGATAATTAAATGGGTGGGGATATCAATGGAGGAGAAAATTGTAAGATAATTAAATGGGTCGGGATATCAATAGAGGAGAAAATTGTAAGATAATTAAATGGGTGGGGATATCAATAGAGGAGAAAATTGTAAGATAATTAAATGGGTCGGGATATCAATAGAGGAGAAAATTGTAAGATAATTAAATGGGTCGGGATATCAATAGAGGAGAAAATTGTAAGATAATTAAATGGGTCGGGATATCAATAGAGGAGAAAGTTGTAAGATAATTAAATGGGTCGGGATATCAATAGAGGAGAAAGTTGTAAGATAATTAAATGGGTGAGGATATCAATAGAGGAGAACATTGTAAGATAATTAAATGGGTGAGGATATCAATAGAGGAGAAAATTGTAAGATAATTAAATGGGTGAGGATATCAATAGAGGAGAAAATTGTAAGATAATTAAATGGGTGAGGATATCAATAGAGGAGAAAATTGTAAGATAATTAAATGGGCCGGGATATCAATAGAAAAGAAAATTGTAAGATAATTAAATGGGTGAGGATATCAATAGAGGAGAAAGTTGTATGATAATTAAATGGGTCGGGATATCAATAGAGGAGAAAATTGTAAGATAATTAAATGGGTCGGGATATCAATAGAGGAGAAAATTGTAAGATAATTAAATGGGTCGGGATATCAATAGAGGAGAAAGTTGTAAGATAATTAAATGGGTCGAGATATCAATATCCATCACGGCTGCACAAATACGCCAGATATTTTTCAAAGTTTTAACAAAGTAAAGTAAAAATAAAAGTAAAGAGCCCCGTCACGCCAGGTAGCGTACAGGGAATATAGTCTTAGTGACCATAATTTGTATAGACCTTCAACACATTATTTTTGGGTTTGTGTGGTCGGCATTGAGCCCGTTCCGTTTTGCTTTCCCAGGAAAAAAAATCCGGTACCCATTTATGGCCAGAAACATGAGCCCGTCGATCAGGATCGAACCTGACCTCTTGTCCTTTGTAGTCCAGTTCACTAACCACTGAGCTATCGCGGCTCCCAAGTCTTAGCAAATGTTGAAATCAACATCGGCAAAAAGTATGTAAGTTTGTCTTAACATTTAATATTCATATTTAATATGCGTTAGTTCTATAGTAAACGTTTTCTCATTTGTCATGACATTGCGTAATATTGAATTTCTCTGACGGCAATTAACAGTTTTTTTTTGTTTTAAAAAATGACGTAAATAAGTTGATTATGACGTTAGTTTTTTTTTTTTTTTTTTTTTTTTTTTTTTTTTTCAACTCAGAGAATGTCTGCAATGCTCATTTTCAAAGACTTGACCATTCTAAAGACATGTCGGCCAGAAAGAAGATTCGTTAACCAATTCCATAGACATGTCGATCAGACAGAAGATTCGTTGACCAATTCCATAGACATGTCGGCCACACAGAAGATTCGTTGACCAATTCCATAGACATGTCGGTCAGACAGAAGATTCGTTGACCAATTCCATAGACATGTCGGCCACACAGAAGATTCGTTGACCAATTCCATAGACATGTCGGTCAGACAGAAGATTCGTTGACCAATTCCATAGACATGTCGGTCAGACAGAAGATTCGTTGACCAATTCCATAGACATGTCGGTCAGACAGAAGATTCGTTGACCAATTCCATAGACATGTCGGTCAGACAGAAGATTCGTTGACCAATTCCATAGACATGTCGGTCAGACAGAAGATTCGTTGACCAATTCCATAGACATGTCGGCCACACAGAAGATTCGTTGACCAATTCCATAGACATGTCGGTCAGACAGAAAATTCGTTGACCAATTCCATAGACATGTCGGCCAGACAGAAATTCGTTGACCAATTCCATAGACATGTCGGCCAGACAGAAAATTCGTTGACCAATTCCATAGACATGTCGGCCACACAGAAGATTCGTTGACCAATTCCATAGACATGTCGGCCACACAGAAGATTCGTTGACCAATTCCATAGACATGTCGGCCACACAGAAGATTCGTTGACCAATTCCATAGACATGTCGGCCACACAGAAGATTCATTGCAGTTGCGTGTTTAACAGAGACCAGACGAGTACCAGAACCTAAGTAATCAAAAGTTTAGTCATAATTAAACGTTTTCCCCTCTACTTTCGTCCTACGACTGCTCCTCTTCACCAATCCTCCAGGTAAATTAGGCGGGTTATAGATGCATTGTGTTGATGTTTACAGCATCTTTCCTACTCTTCGACCGAACATATTCGTCTTCAGAATGGCCGGATGGCTTTCCTCTGAATCTCATCGCTTAGTCAGACTGGTTTGTGTGCGCTTTCAGCGCCACTGTGTGGGGGTGGAGTAACATCTTGATCAATCGTTAGGCGTTGATCTTAAAGTAAACACTCAGTTATGAGTCACTGAACACATCCAGCCGAGGAAGCGTCTAGCCTATACAAAAATTGAGTCGTATCATTTACCTAAAACCTCGATATACAAAAACAGGGGGAAAAAAACTAACAAATAAGAAATACTAATCTGACGCTTTATACACGGTATA
>JAVIAB010000139.1:20725793-20865793 GCA_032433765.1 Megaustenia siamemsis
CCTTGGTTAGCATTTTCTGCTGTCATATTTCCATGTATTTCTGGTCCTTTGCGTATCCGTCTTTCAATTATTAGTTTTTATGTGAAAGATGCCATCCTAAGTTGCCTCTCTCTTGTCTCGTGGCTGAATTATTTAATTTGTTGTTCCACAGAAAAAAGGTGCAGATAACTACTATAATGATACATTATTATTTAACAAACAGGCTCTTACCACAATTACAGTCGCACTCAAGTTCAAACTTTTGAGTCACCCCACAAAAATGGAAGTAGACACCACTGAATACCGTCCCTTAAAGTCAGACTTCCAAACACTGTTAATTGTTTATTTTGTGGCGACAAATGTTGATTTCAGGGTCTTGATCATGTTTATTAACGCTTTGAAAAGCTGCATTAGTTTACAATATAAGAGAGGAGTGGTGAACTGCACGCTTAGACAAGAATAGCAGCTATTAGGTTGCATTTGTTTACACCGTCAGCCTTGTTTACTCCATCAACAATTTTAATTGCACATTAAATCGCCAAATATTTTTATATGGCCATATAAACAAATATTTGGTCTATGTTTAAACAAATGTATATTTATATGTGCAGCAGTAGAACAGAGAGAGAGAGAGAAAGAACCTCTTACGCCTCTAATGGGGTGCTTGTGTGGACGATCGATACATTTTTTTGGGTCCTGTGATCAGCACTACACCAGTACTGTATTCATTAAAAACCGAGTGAACAAAAATCACATGTGACTCATATGTAATTTCTACTGGGAACAAACAACAATAATAAAATATAATGAAGAAACTTTACATATATTTATATAAAAAGAGGAGTAAGACAAGGATGCATCCTATAAGGAAGCTTGGTTAATCTATAAACTGAGCGAATCTTTAAAAACATCATAAATATGTCAGCCTGAACATTAATGGAAAGATAATCAATAATCTAAGATATGTTGATGATACTGTACTACTAGCAGAAAATCGTAAAGTTCTACAACAATTACTTAATGAAACAAATATGACAAGCAAGAAATATGGATTAGATTTGAATATCAAAAAGATTAAAACTGTGATAATAAACAAAGACAATATTCAAAACCTACAAGTGGATATCAAAGTTGAAGGAGTAGAACTGGAAACATTTCAGAGCTACAACTATAGTGGTTATACTAAACCAGTGAAGGAAAATGTAAAACTGAAATAAACAAAAGAATAGGGATGACGAAACGTAATTTTAATGTCATGAAGAACATACTAACATCAAAACAAATAACACCAGGGCTAAAACTAAGAATAACAAAATGTTATATCTTCTCAACATTCCTGTATGGTGCGGAAACTTAGACATTAGACCAATAAAAAAACACAGAACAGAAAATGTAAGCCTTTGAAATGAGGATTTCAATGTGCACCACCTCGGCTAGAGTATATAAAGAAACAAGTGAAATATTCTGGCAGCGTCATAAAGCAAAGACATGTCAACACATTTCAAATAGCTATAAATAAACAAAACAAAAGGAACAGATCGATAGGGCGTCCTCGATAAAGGAAGAATAGATGGAGTAATAGACAAACTTGGAAAGATGGCAGGTGAAGAAAGAATTAAAAAATAAAATAAAAAATGGCAAACTATTTTTCCTCTGCACGCTGTAAAACAAATGAAATTTAAAAAAATAAGACCAATACCTTGATTCAAGCACCTCACTTTACATTTGTTTTTTTCATCTTCCTGTCCTTAGGATAAGAGATTTAACAGTGTTAACATTATAAATATACGATTTATCATTTATGGCTTTGTTTCAAATTTAGTCTTGTGGGTATATCATCAACTGTGACAGTTGGTTCGGCCACTCCTAAGGCATCCTGGCATACACAAATTCATCGATTAATTTCTCTATCGAGTCCTCAGTTGTCCTCTGATAAAATGCTGGTCAAGTATCTGGGACCTGCTTAATCTAAAGCTTGACCTTATTGATTTCAGTTGGTCAGGTGATGTAATTATCTGCATAGTTTATGTTTTTGGATGTGCCAGTTTGCATATTGTTTCTTTCACGAGCGCAAATCCCATTGTCTGTTATTGGTGTTTATCTCCATATTTTTTCCACATATTAAATTTTGATCATTCGTGAAAAATTGTAGTTTAATCACTGAGCCAAGTTGTGACTCTCCATTATTGACTAAGTTTATTCCACACTGTGGGGGATTCTTTAACTTTTTGGTTTAATTCCGGTGTTGTTCTGTCAGGCAGGCAACTAAAACAAGTAGAGGAATTCAAATACTTAGGAAGTTTAATGACAAACGATAATTCTCAAACAGCAGAGATAGAATCAAGATGCAACAAATATTATCAAATTATTGGACAGTTATCGCCACTATTGTCCAACAAGGAAATAACTCTGGAGGCAAAATGAGCACTATACAATACAATCTTCATCCCAACTTTGTGCTACCAATGCCAGACTGGACCCTACATGCAAGAACAATAAGAAAAATAACCTCTACAGAGGTTGAATGTGTTAGACGAATGACAGGAAACAGTCTGAGAGATAAGATCAGAAATGAAGAACTGAGAAAAAAGCTAGGAATAGCCCCCGCCATAGAATATATAAGGAAACAACAGATAAAATGGTTTGGCCACGTGACAAGGCAGAAAGATCAAAACACAACACAACGAGCCTTCAACAAACGTTGTGAGAACACCAGACCCAAGGGTAGACCATGAAAAAGATGGATCGATGGAATATTAGAAGCACTAGGAAACATAACAGCAGCAGAGGCGAGCAGAAGAGCAAAAGACCGCAAATTATATCTTCCCTCGACGCTGAAAGGCAGATGAGGAAGGAAAGAAGAAGAAGAAGAAATTGTTCTGTCATGCATGTTTAAACAATACACACATAGATATCTCACGCCTGTTAACTGTATAAGTTAGTTCGTTTTCCCAAAATACAGAAAACTAAACTGGGTCTATGTTGTACTCAAATGTATTTGGGGAAGTGAGGAATGTTGTGTGAGTCGCATTTTCGTATGATCCTTGCCCTGTTTGATTAAACAAGGAAAAGAGTAGGGGTGTGAAGGAGTGGTAGTATAACGCATGATCTGACACTGAGAAAGAACATTTTGACCAGACATCTGAACCCGGATATGATTGTAGGAAATATGTTGAGCATCCTGTGTCCCAGTTGTTTTTATTTATCGCGTGTTGTGTTGTATGAACAATTATATGTATATGGCAATTAGCGATCAGATCATTCATGCCAATCTATCCCCTAACCACTCAATCAAATACTCAAATTGAACTTTATTTTATCAAAGACGTTACCATTTCACTAGTGATCATACCACATTTATAGTTTGGTGTTCTGATATATCCAATTTCAAATGTTTAGTGTCTACATAACATATGGATATGTCAGTAATCATTCATTACTTTGATACACGTCTGCTTAATTCAGACAAAATATTACATTTCTTTAATTGGGCCCTTGAGTTATGACATTATTTTTTCATACACAAATGTATTTGTAACATTTCTTTTACTCTCATTTTTAGAGGTGAATTTTGTGATGTCTTTAATTTGTGACGTAATAATAAGAATGTCACTAAGCAACGGAACACACCTGAAGTAAGTAAAAAGTAAAGTACCCCCGTCACGCCAAGTGGCGTATAGGAAAATATGGTGTTAGTGACCATATATTTTACAGACCTTCAGCACATGATTTTTGGGGTAATGTGGTCGGTATAACGCCGTGCTGCTTTACTTTCCCAGAAAAAAAAATCTGGTACCCATTTAAGGCTGGGTGAACCCGGAAGCCGTCGGTTTGGATCGAACCCTACCTCTTGTAATGTGAGTTTAAAATAGCACTTATTTTCTTAAACTGTTGTTTGATTACCTGGTTACAGAAACAACAGCTACATAACAAAACATAAACAAGCAAACATAATTCACGCAGGTGTCAACAAACGATACGAGAACAACAAAACGTATTCTGAAAAAAAAAATTAATATAGAAATACTGAAAGCACTGGGCGGTAAATGTGATAACAGCAACTGGTGATAACAGTAAAGGTCGGCCAAAGAGCAAAGGTCGCAAATTATCTTTCTTTGGAGCTGGTTGGTCTAGAGGTAAGGTGTCGACCTCTGAGCAATAAGATCTCCGATTCAAATCCCACAGACGGCAGGTATTTTTTACTTCCAATTTATTGTTTCTTCCTGGCTTTACCATCCCCCGGTCTCTGAGATCTGATGTATAACCTTCTCAGATAACGGCATAAAAACATGAGGTCCCATGTGTACTCTGCACACGTTAAAGAACTCTTGGCAATTAAAAAGAGTATGCCAAAAATGATTGATGCCCGAGCAAAATTGATAGGAAAAATCTGGCCAAAATGTCAAAACTCTCGACGATAAAAATGAGAGTACCTTTGAAGTCAGAGAACATTTGCATGCATGGCGGGGAACACCTGAACACACTGCTGCCATTGTGAACAATAGGAACTAGTGATAACTACACATAGTTCAGTCTTATGGGAAAGCAGATGAGCTCGCAAAAGCAGTGTGGTTCTTCAATAGTCCAACCAATCCATAGCCTCATAGAAATAAAAACCATGAAGCAAACTAGGAAAACAGAATGAAGAGAGCTATATGGAAAATATGAGCCAGAACACATGAACTAACTCAGCATATACGAGCAGACCAAGACATTCAAACTCCTAACAGGTCTGTGACCTTAGAGCACATCTGCACAAAATTGGACTCAGTGGCTTTGGAACATATAATTGGGAGTATCCAGACAAACTCCAGAGCATATCCCACAGAACTGTAACACTCTCAACACCATACTCCAGAGCATATCCCACAGAACTGTAACACTCTCAACACCATACTCCAGAGCATATCCCACAGAACTGTAACACTCTCAACACCATACTCCAGAGCATATCCCACAGAACTGTAACACTCTCAACACCATAAGAACACAAATATGAAGCACAGAAACAACCCTGTATGACAAGTTATGGGAAACCAAACAGCACCGTCTAGTTTGCAATCACTTGCTAGTCTAAACTCCAAAACAATAGCCGTGCGCTGAAGAAGACGTTCCCTGAGACTTCGCTACAGATATAATGCTGTCTATGCAAACAAAAACAACACAATTTTTTTCCGTAACGCTAAAAGGCATTTGACGAAGAAGAGTTGAAGCAGAAAAGCATTGCATCGTAACAAACTGCCCTTGTTCAGTTTGTATTTATTGTATTCCCTCCCAAATATTAGCATCATACGAATTCGTGTTGTATATTTGCACGGGTCAATGAACTGTAAAACAGAGACACTCTTTTTTTTCTGTTGATTCAAATTTTGTTATATCGCTTCTATGTAAGGTGGAGATTGTTATTATCTTCTCACGGAACTTGCCGAACATACCGCAGTGAAAATCTTCCTTGGCGATGCTCATGAGTGACCTTCCCTGGAATTTGCTGGGATATTTGCACGTGACTGCTGCTTGAGTGTAGCCACTCTTCTCCTTCAGCATGTCTGCCAACCACATCATGTCGCAATCACAAACAAGGGAATTGGAATCCAGCCGTCTATCGAAAGGAAGAAATAAAGTAAACACATCTATCAGCAAGGGAAATAAACAATGTCAATAAAAACGTTACGTAACATATACTCAAATGCTAGACCAATGTTTCTCAAAGTGGTGCTACGACCCTACAGTTGAGTAATGATAACTGAGCACAGCTGTTCGTTACTAATGCTTTAGTTAACTTGCTTATTTGTATCTTTCCAGGAAGATAAATATACACATGCTTGTTCTGTTATACATTCAAAGTTACTAGATTAAGTTGTGTGTCAAAATTGTTAATACCTTTGTAGTGAACAAATGAATGTTAAACCTCGCGAAACTTAAAATTAAGTAATATCATTAAGCTTTCAGCTACAAACATTAACAGCTAAAATATCATTTAAGCAAAACTATTAAATATCTAAAATATTGTATGTTTTGTGTGGAGTGCTAAAAAATGATAGCACAACTCTCTAAAGAACCAATCAACCATAAACGTTGCAGTTTCCAATTGAGTTACTGAGTTATTTTCTGGTCATCATCATTGCACTCCGAACATATAATAAATCCATATGTGGTCAGATTACACGCCCACTAAGTTGCTCGCTTCTGGCTGTGCCCACCTTAACTTCCATCTCTTTCATCTGAAGGAGTGACGTGGACTCATGGTTGTCGAAGTCCTGTATCTTTCTCCCTACCCGACGGACATTAATGATGCCCGCCCGATTTATTGATTGACCGTCCTCAACAATAGCACAGCTAGCCAACCTGTCCGCTCTTTCATTTCCACGTACTCCCATAAGTCCTGGGACGTAGACAAAGGTGACCTAACGTATTTTTTACTTCTGCAATGACTCAACTAATTGCATACGTACAGAGCCCGCCTCCACATTTCTTATCATGCTCTTCGAATCACTCAGTATACAGGCATGGGTGTAGTCTTGTGACTCTAACGAGATGAATGCCCTGGTCACTGCCATCAACTCCATCCTCATACTACTCGTGGTCATGACGTATGCACCACTTTCTTCCTTTACTCTTCTGCCTACCGAGCGTACTGTAATTGCCCATGCACTCCTTTGGTGTCGTATTACAGATCCGTCTGTATTGATGACTGCATCTTTCTCATCGGTGTTATCCCAGATGAGATCGTTGACCTCCGCATTGACCACGACTGGATTCTGTTCCCTACATTTCCTGTCAAGTGTGACAATACATGAGAACGTCTCCTTAAATGACGTAGGTACCGGTATCTACTCCTCGCCACCGTTGATATTGGTTAGTCCACAGACCTGTTTGATGACATCTTCTGTTCGTCCCATTCATGATTTGCCACTTTTTAGCCTCACACCATTCCCAGTGTTGAGCTCATGATGCAATGAATGCTCTTTTTTGCACTTATCTTCAGGTACGCTTGTGCCCTCCAGATCTTGATCCTGTCATCCATGGTTGGAAAGTCAAGAAGATACCTCATTGCTACACAGGGAGTGCCCCTAATACACCTCAAAATAATGCGCATAGCTCCATTCTGTATTTTTTCCAGCTTGTCAATTTGCGTCTTACTGACAGTAATATGTCATTTTGTTATGTTTTAATATGTAGTTTCCAATATTGAACTAAAATTCCACTTTCTGAAAATGAACAATGTGTGACCGGGGTAGAGAAAGAAGGGAGGTGGGCGTTGACATAAGTTATGATGTCGTTTAAAGACAAGTGAGCGGTTTCAAGTGACTTGACACATAAAGGAGTATAGAGAAGAGGACGTGTCGTCTATAGTCTATCTCGGGTTGTCTATAAATTCTTCTCTCTCTCTCTCTCTCTCTCTCTCTCTCTCTCTCTCTCTCTCTCTCTTGTCAACTGTAACCATTCATATAGGATAAACACATTCATCATCATTATCATCGAGTGTCGTCTCCGGATCGAAGGTTGACTACCATGGAGTGCCATTCCGCTATGTTTCTTGCATTGATAGTGCAGATTGTCATAGACTAACATGTCCAACTTTTTATGTTATTCGTCCATGTTATTCGTCCATGTTATTCTTGGTCTGCCTCTGCCTCTTTTATCTTGTATTTTCCATTTCAAGATTGCTTTTAGTAGGCTGTTGTTTTTTTTTAACATGCCCAAAAATCTCATTTGCAATGTTTGAAATGTTTTTAATTTTCTCTTTTCATTTTTAGTTGTTTTAAGACTTTATCATTTGTTTCCTTTCCTTCCCATCCAAATCTTCCTGTTTTTTCTATAAATCCACATTTCAAAGGCTTCAATTTTCTATTCTGTTTTCCTATCTAATGTCCATGTTTCTGCACCAAACAGGAACGTTGAGAAGATATAACATTTTTGCAATTCTTAGTTTTAGCCCCGGTGTTATCTATTTTGATATTAGTATATTTTTTCATGGCATTAAAATTACACTTTGCGATTCCTATTCTTTTGTTTACTTGTTTTACATTTTCCAACCCTAGTTTTAGTATGTCCACGATAGTTATAGCTTTGAGTTGAATCAACTCATTAGTAAACGGCTATTATCTACATTCGACTGTCACACTAAGGCAAAAGCACATGCGGCTTGTTGTCGACTTCTAAAGAAACTCTTTTGCCGATACCATGGAAATTAATAAAATCTGTTAAAAAAATATTTTGTTTCTTAAAGATAGAGAGGAGTTTTTTTTTGTTTTTTTTGTTACATTACATTTCATTGTTATTTTCTTCGCGCCAATTTGTCGATCCAATTGATGTAAGATGGCGCCCGTACTTCAAGTAAAAAAAAAAAGGGGGGGGGGGGCAGGGGTTGGACGGAGGTTCACATGTAAAAGATAGAGGTAAAGTGGGACTTTGAGGGTAATGATAATGAGTTTGTGTAACAAAGTGCGACGGCGAGAATGAGTTTATATAACAACGTGGGATAATGAGGATGAGTTTATGTAACAACGTAGGATAATGAGGATGAGTTTATGTATCAACGTGGGATAATGAGGATGAGTTTATGTATCAACGTGGGATAATGAGGATGAGTTTATATAACGACGTGGGATAATGAGGATGAGTTTATGTATCAACGTGGGATAATGAGGATGAGTTTATGTAACAGCGTGGGATAATGAGAATGAGTTTATGTAACAATGTGGGATAATGAGGATGAGTTTATGTAACAACGTGGGATAATGAGGGTGAGTTTATGTAACAACGTGGGATAATGAGGGTGAGTTTATGTATCAACGTGGGATAATGAGGATGAGTTTATGTAACAACGTGGGATAATGAGGATGAGTTTATGTATCAACGTGGGATAATGAGGATGAGATTATGTAACAACGTGGGATAATGAGGATGAGTTTATGTAACAACGTGCGATAATGAGAATGAGTTTATGTAACAACGTGGGATAATGAGGATGAGTTTATGTAACAACGTGGGATAATGAGGATGAGTTTATGTAACAACGTGGGATGGTCAAAATAAATTTATGTAACAAAGCGGGACGGTGAGAATGAGTTTATATAACAACTTGGGATAATGAGGATGAGTTTATGTAACAACGTGGGATAATAAGGATGAGTTTATGTAACAACGTGGGATAATGAGGATGAGTTTATGTATCAACGTGAGATAATGCGGATAAGTTTATGTATCAACGTGGGATAATGAGGATGAGTTTATGTAACAACGTGGGATAATGAGGATGAGTTTATGTATCAACGTGGGATAATGAGGATGAGTTTATGTAACAACGTGGGATAATGAGGATGAGTTTATGTAGCGACGTGGGATAATGAGGATGAGTTTATGTAACAACGTGGGATAATGAGGATGAGTTTATGTATCAACGTGGGATAATGAGGGTGAGTTTATGTAACAACGTGGGATAATGATGATGAGTTTATGTAACAGCGTGGGATAATGAGGATGAGTTTATGTAACGACGTGGGATAATGAGGATGAGTTTATGTAATAACGTGGGATAATGAGGATGAGTTTATGTATCAACGTGGGATAATGAGGATGAGTTTATGTAACAACGTGGGATGGTCAAAATAAATTTATGTAACAAAGTGGGAAGGTGAGAATGAGCATATGTAACAGCGTGGGACGGTGATAATGATTGTTTGTAATAAAGTGAGAATGACTGAATGTAACAAAGTGGGACGGTGAGAATACGTTTATGTAACAACGTGGGACAGTGGAACTTACTTCCTGTGTCAAAATATGACGATAAGGGCGAGTTCCCACAACAAAATGGGAAAACAAGAATGAATGTTAAAATGTGAAGCGCTGTGAATGATTTGATGTAACAAAGAGGGGCAGTGATGGGACTAACATACCGAGAGAAATACGAAACACGCCCATCTTTACAGCTAGGTCGAGAAAGTCATCCTCGTTTTGAACCAAAACTAGATGTTATGGATGCCGAAGGTTAACAGGCAGTAACAGGGCAAACCGGCACTTCTACAGAAGTTTTTAAACTTACCAGTAAAATGTGTTTAAATCTGGACCGAAAAAGGACACACTTACAGTCTCCGTAGGTTTGTGTTGCCGTCAAACAACCGTTCGGGAAACTTGGACAGCTCGTTGTTGTGAAGAAATCTGGCAGCCAAATTAGAAGTTAGAAACAAAAATACACTCAATTAATAATTGTTTGCGATAAAAGTAATACTTCTGAAAGAAAAACAAAAGCGGGGAACGATGATATTAATTGTAATAAGTTTGTTACCTCGTACTTTATTTTAATGTAAAAAAAAAAAGTCATAAATTGACTTTATGTGTGTAGAGAAATAGACATGGGGTAGGGGGCTGTCTCTTTACGATGTAATGTGCGTGATATATGTGGTTGTTAATGCAATGACCAATGGTGCAATTTATAGGTGATTGGTCGGTATAACCCAATTCCGCCATACCTTTTTTTCAGATAGAATATGTAGTCATTTCATTGTGAAAGATCTTTCGTTCGATAGGTTGGTCACTTTAGTTCATCAGCAAAGATCTATCGTTCGATAGGTTGGTCACTTTACATCACCAGCAAAGATCTATCGTTCGATAGGTTAGTCACTATACATCACCAGCAAAGATCTATCGTTCGATAGGTTGCTCACTATACATCACCAGCAAAGATCTATCGTTCGATAGGTTGGTCACTATACATCACCAGCAAAGATCTATCGTTTGATAGGTTAGTCACTATACATCACCAGCAAAGATCTATCGTTCGATAGGTTGGTTACTTTACTTCACCAGCAAAGACCTATTTCCGACAATGACATACTTGTTCAGTTCGCTCACTGCTTTGTGAAAAGACCTAGGAGAGTCGAAGGCTACAGAAGTAAACACAGACAGAAAATCAGTAGGTTGTTCCCTGAGATCGTCGGTGGTCTATTATACATTTTCTGGCATCCACGGTAAATCGACTTTGGTTTTGAACGTAATATCCTCCTTTCTCCTTCGGATCACCTTATAGTGGAGTTCATAAAAAAGTAAAGAACCCCGTCACGCCAAGTGCCGTATAGGGAATATGGTGTTAGTGACCATAAATTGTACAGACCTTTGGCACATGATTTTTGGGGTAATGTGGTCGGTATTACGCCCGTGTCCCTTTACTTTCCCAGAAAAAAATCCGGTACCCATTTAAGGCTGGGTAAACCCGGAAGCCGTCGGTTGGGATCGAACCCTACCTCTTGTCCTTTGTAGTCCAGTTCACTAACCACTGAGCTATCGCGGCTCCCCGGAGCTCATAAGGAATAGTATAAGTTGTTCGAAGCACTTTCTCCGGACAATTCAACCAGGCAAGAACCAGACAGATGACAATTTGGGGGGGGGGGGGGACATTTCTTTCAAATGTAAAATTGTAGGGACTATGCTCCCTGGACTATGGTAAATTAGACTTGTCAAAATAACAGACACATTAGAAAAATAGCCTTCAAAGGCGTAGTTAAACATCGCCCATAGACATGTAGGCAGGCATCGGAACCCCCCCCCCCCCTCACACACACACATATATATATATATATATGAATATATATATATAAATATATAAATGTTGGCAGACATCGAGGTTGCCATAGATATGTAGACAGACATCGAAGCTGCCATAGATATGTAGGCAGACATCGAAGTTGCCATAGATATGTAGACAGACATCGAAGCTGCCATAGATATGTAGGCAGACATCGAAGCTGCCATAGATATGTAGGCAGACATCGAAGTTGCCATAGATATGTAGGCAGACATCGAAGCTGCCATAGATATGTAGACAGACATCGAGGTTGCCATAGATATGTAGGCAGACATCGAAGCTGCCATAGATATGTAGGCAGACATCGAAGCTGCCATAGATATGTAGACAGACATCGAAGTTGCCATAGATATGTAGGCAGACATCGAGGTTGCCATAGATATGTAGGCAGACATCGAAGCTGCCATAGATATGTAGGCAGACATCGAAGTTGCCATAGATATGTAGACAGACATCGAAGCAGCCATAGATATGTAGGCAGACATCGAGGTTGCCATAGATATGTAGGCAGACATCGAAGTTGCCATATATATGTAGGCAGACATCGAAGTTGCCATTGATATGTAGGCAGACATCGAAGCTGCCATAGATATGTAGGCAGACATCGAAGTTGCCATAGATATGTAGGCAGACATCGAAGCTGCCATAGATATGTTGGCAGACATCGAAGTTGCCATAGATATGTAGGCAGACATCGAAGTTGCCATTGATATGTAGCAGGCATCGGAGTCCCCAAATATGTGAAGGCAGACATCGTAGCCCCCATAGATATGTAGGCAGACAATGCAGTCCCCATAGATGTGTAGGCTGATATCACAGCTCCCATAGATATGTAGGCAAACATCGGAGCCCCCATAGACATGTAGGCAGGCATCGCAGCTTCCATACATATGTAAGCAGACATTGCAGTCTCCATAGATATGTAGGCAGACATCGGAGCCCCCATAAATATGTAGGCAGACATCAAAGTCCCCATAGAGATATAAACAGATATCTCTGCCCCCATAGACATGTAGGCAAACATCGCAGCTCCCATAGAGATGTAGGCAGATATCACAGCCTCAATAGAGAAGTAGGCAGATATCACAGCCCCAATAGAGATGTAGACAGATATCGCAGCTCCCATAGATATGTAGGCAGATATCACAGCCCCAATAGAGATGTAGGCAGATACAGCAGCCCCAATAGAGATGTAGGCAGATATCGCAGCTCCAATAGAGATGTAGGCAGATACCGCAGCTCCAATAGAGATGTAGGCAGATACCACAGCTTCAATAGAGATGTAGACAGATACCGCAGCCCCAATAGATATGAAACTGAGGTGACTGTATGTAAACATTGCAGTCTTCCGGGAAACAAAGTTTGCAGATTGTGCCTCAGTCAAGGAAAACAAAATTAAATCTTCTGGCAAGGTCTGAGCCTCAGACAACCTTCCTTCATTGGGTAGAATTTTCTGTATACAACAGACTCATCAGTAGCAACCTCAAAATGGGTGTCAGGGCACACCTCTAGCTTCACTCTAAATGTGGGCTAGTCCGTATTATCGGTGCCTATAAACCAACTACAGAAGAGGAATATACATTTTAGGAGGAACTACAGGGTCCCCACAATTCGTCAGTAAAATGAACTCATCTATATTTTAGGATATCTCCAGTACGTAATGGGTCTGACCTGCATGACCTACATGGTAGGGTCAGACATTGGTAAAGCAAATGACAACGGTCAGCTCCTGCTATGATTTTATTCACACAACCCCGTGACTAACACATTCTTTAACGTCAAAAACAGTAACACAACCACACGTGCGTGTCTAACACATTCTGTAATGCCAAAACAGTAAAACAACCACACGTGCATGTCTAACACATTCTGTAATGCCAAAAACAGTAAAAACATCACACGTGCGTGTCTAGCACATTTTTTAATGTCAAAAACAGTAAAACAACCACACGTGCGTGTCTAACACATTCTTTAATGTCAAAAACAGTAAAACAACCACACGTGCGTGTCTAACACATTCTTTAATGTCAAAAACAGTATTACAACAACACGTGCGTGTCTAGCACATTCTTTAATGTCAAAACAGTAAAACAACTACACGTGCGTGTCTAGCACATTCTTTAATGTCAAAAACAGTAAAAAAAAACACACGTGCGTGTCTAACACATTCATTAATGTCAAAAACAGTAAAACAACCACACGTGCGTGTCTAGCACATTCTTTAATGTCAAAAACAGTAAAACAACCACACGTGCGTGTCTAGCACATTCTTTAATGTCAAAAACAGTAAAGCAACCACACGTGCGTGTCTAACACATTCTTTAATGTCAAAAACAGTAAAACAACCACACGTGCATGTCTAACACATTCTTTAATGTCAAAAACAGTAAAACAACCACACGTGCGTGTCTAACACATTCTTTATTATCAAAACAGTAAAACAACCACACGTGCGTGTCTAACACATTCTTTAATATAAAAAACAGTAAAACAATCACACGTGCGTGTCTAGCACATTCTTTAATGTCAAAAACAGTAAAACAACCACAAGTGCGTGTCTAACACATTCTTTAATATCAAAAACAGTAAAACAACCACACGTGCGTGTCTATCCCATTCTTTAATATCAAAAACAGTAAAACAACCACACGTGCGTGTCTAACACATTTTTAATGCCAAAAACAGTAAAACAACCACACGTGCGTGTCTAACACATTCTTTAATGTCAAAAACAGTAAAACAACCACACGTGCGTGTCTAGCACATTCTTTAATGTCAAAAACAGTAAAACAACCACACTTGCGTGTCTAGCACGTTATTTAATATCAAAAACAGTAAAACAACCACACGTGCGTGTCTAACACATTCTTTAATGCCAAAAACAGTAAAAACAACCACACGTGCGTGTCTAACACATTCTTTAACGTCAAAAACAGTAACACAACCACACGTGCGTGTCTAACACATTCTTTAATATCAAAAACAGTAAAACAACCACACGTGCGTGTCTAACACATTCTTTAATGCCAAAAACAGTAAAACAACTACACGTGCGTGTCTAACACATTCTTTTATATCAAAAACAGTAAAACAACCACACGTGCGTGTCTAACACATTCTTTAATGCCAAAAACAGTAAAACAACCACACGTGCGTGTCTAACACATTCTTTAATGTCAAAAACAGTAAAACAACCACACGTGCGTGTCTAACACATTCTTTAATGTGAAAAACAGTAAAACAACCACACGTGCATGTCTAACACATTCTTTAATGTCAAAAAACAGTAAAACAAACCACGTGCGTGTCTAACACATTCTTTAATGTGAAAAACAGTAAAACAACCACACGTGCTTGTCTAACACATTCTTTAATGTCAAAAACAGTAAAACAACCACACGTGCGTGTCTAACACATTCTTTAATGTCAAAAACAGTAAAACAACCACACGTGCGTGTCTAACACATTCTTTAATGTCAAAAACAGTAAAACAACCACACGTGCGTGTCTAACACATTCTTTAACGTCAAAAACAGTAAAACAACCACACGTGCATGTCTAACACATTCTTTAATGTCAAAAACAGTAAAACAACCACATCTGCGTGTCTAACACATTCTTTAATGTCAAAAACAGTAAAACAACCACACGTGCGTGTCTAGCACATTCTTTAATGTCAAAAACAGTAACACAACCACACGTGCGTGTCTAGTACATTCTTTAATGCCAAAAACAGTAAAACAACCACACGTGCGTGTCTAGCACATTCTTTAATGTCAAAAACAGTAAAACAACCACACGTGCGTGTCTAGCATTCTTTAATGTCAAAAACAGTAAAACAACCACACGTGCGTGTCTAACACATTCTTTAATGTCAAAAACAGTAAAACAACCACACGTGCGTGTCTAACACATTCTTTAATGTCAAAAACAGTAAAACAACCACACGTGCGTGTCTAACACAATCTTTAATGTCAAAAACAGTAAAACAACCACACGTGCGTGTCCAACACATTCTTTAATGTCAAAAACAGTAAAACAACCACACGTGCGTGTCTAACACATTCTTTAATGTCAAAAACTGCCACAGAACAACAAGCCGACACCCAAGATCCGACCACTGACATTAGCTTGATTTCGTGCTTGTCCTGAGACATCATCTTAACAATATCAAAACAACACGAGCGTGTAATAATTTGGTCTTCCTCTTTGTCTTTTTCCCTGGGATTCCAAAAAGGGCCTGTCGTGTTATACTCTCAGTTGGCTTCCGCAGTGTGTGTCCTATCCAGCGCCATCGTCTACGCTAAGGTAAAAGGTAAAGTACGAGACTTGAACCGGCGTCTTAGCACGCGAGTTTCCACCCATATGTGCTCGGCCGCCTATCCAGAAATGTTCGGAGATTTCTGTATAGTGTCGCCTCAAGCATCGAAACTCAGATGCGAAACAACATTGCTCACCTTCCCACGGTAATACCCTGGTACCCATTTCTGCCAACGGCTGGGTCAACCGTGGGGGGGGGGGGTATTTTTTTTTCCCAACCACGAGTACAATTCACACTGCTCCCAGCGGGAATCGAACACAGGTTGTCCGAACGTCGGTAGTCCAGTCGGGTGGTTTTCCCAACTCGGCTACCGAGGCCCCCAAACGTCTACTCTATACCTCTTTAAACACTGGTACTTGGCTGGTACATTTCCATAATTCTATGTTAGTGATTTTGTCCTGCTATTTCCATCCTTGTATTCTGTGTAAGCATCCATTAATGAACGTCTGTATCTTCATGATTGTCTTTTCTTTAACTTGTCCATGTTTGTGGAGTTTTTTCGGCTTATAGTTTTGACAGTACGGGATAGCCAGTCACATGTCAAACCCTCCTTAGTTGTCTCTCACGAAAAGAGGAGACCAAATTATTCTTGGAGAAGACAGATGGAAGCAGAGATGAAGGTGACGGGGAAGACATGGAATGATCTTAAAAGTACGGCAAGAAACAGAACGGCTTGGAAAGAGTTTGTTGAAGACCTATGCTCCACAAGGAGCTGAAAGGTAGAAGACAGTATAAAATATGTGCTTTCTGACTTTTCCATATGTCATCCACATTTGTTTGATGCCTTCCGCCTTCTTCAGCCTTCCTTTTTCCATGCATTCGCTAAATTTGCTTGTCAGAAGAATGTTTGTTTTCAGGTAGTTTAGCTGCCATTGAGTGGTTTTTTTTGTTTTGGTGGTTCTCTTGATGTTTATAAGCGTCTTGTGTTTGTTTGTATTCTGCTAATGATGAGGGCGTGGTCTGCACTGTGGTACGCTCGTGTTGTTTTGATATTGTTAGATGATGTCTCAGGACAAGCACGAAATAAAGCTAATGTCAGTGGTCGGATCTTGGGTGGCGGCTTGTTGTTCTGTGGCAGTTTTGACATTAAAGAATGTGTTAGACACGCACGTGTGGTTGTTTTACTGTTTTTGACATTAAAGAATGTGTTAGGCACGCACGTGTGGTTGTTTTACTGTTTTTGACATTAAAGAATGTGTTAGACACGCACGTGTGGTTGTTTTACTTTTTTGACATTAAAGAATGTGTTAGACACGCACGTGTGGTTGTTTTACTGCTTTTGACATTAAAGAATGTGTTAGACACAGACATGTGGTTGTTTTACTGTTTTTTACATTAAAGAATGTGTTAGACACGCACGTGTGGTTGTTTTACTGTTTTTTACATTAAAGAATGTGTTAGACACGCACATGTGGTTGTTTTACTGCTTTTGACATCAAGAATGTGTTAGTCACACACATGTGGTTGTTTTAATGTTTTTGACATTAAAGAATGTGTTAGGCACGCACGTGTGGTTGTTTTACTGTTTTTGACATTAAAGAATGTGTTAGACACGCACGTGTGGTTGTTTTACTGTTTTTGACATTAAAGAATGTGTTAGACACACACATGTGGTTGTTTTACTGTTTTTTGACATTAAAGAATGTGTTAGACACGCACGTGTGGTTGTTTTACTGTTTTTGACATTAAAGAATGTGTTAGACACACACATGTGGTTGTTTTACTGTTTTTTGACATTAAAGAATGTGTTAGACACACACATGTGGTGGTTTTACTGCTTTTGACATCAAAGAATGTGTTAGTCACACACATGTGGTTGTTTTACTGTTTTTTACATTAAAGAATGTGTTAGACACGCACGTGTGGTTGTTTTACTGTATTTGACATTAAAGAATGTGTTAGACACACACGTGTGGTTGTGTTACTGTTTTTGACGTTAAAGAATGTGTTAGACACGCACGTGTGGTTGTGTTACTGTTTTTGACGTTAAAGAATGTGTTAGTCACGGGGTTGTGTGAATAAAATCATAGCAGGAGCTGACCGTTGTCATTTGCTTTACCAATGTTTGACCCTATCATGTAGGTCAAGACATGCAGGTCAGACCCTGTACGTACTTGGAGATATCCTAAAATATAGATGAGTTCATTTTACTGAACGAATTGTGGGGCTCTGTAGATCCTTCTAAATATATATTCCTCTTCTGTAGTTGGTTTATAGGCACCGATAATACGGACTAGCCCACATTTAGATTGAAGCTAGAGGTGTTTGTATAGCATGAGTTGTTGTCATGTCGAACTTAGTTAACGTTTATTTGATTCCATCTGTTCAATTCTTTATGGGCTTCCCTTTAGCTTCATCGCCTGGTTTCACATAATACCCTCGAGATGCTGGCTGGTTTGATTTCGTTCAAACAGATGTCCAAACCATCTGATTATTTGTTGTTCTATACAGTCAATCAATACAGTCAATAGCTGGTGTTACGTTAACTAGTGTTTTCCGTTTCATAAAAAAAAAAAATTATATCCATTTTGTTGTTCGCCAGCTTTTACCTTTGATGAAAGCCTAGGGACTAGAAACTGAATTCTGCGTGTTAATCCGTTTTTCCCTGGCAGCACAGGGGTAGCTCGCCTCTCAGGCAGATAACTCCGTCTTCGGAGGTACTTGTATTTTTCCGTCCATGGGTAATTGACGTTCCAAGCCAGGCCTCGTTGCTGAGACCAGGGGTGGTTGCCGCTGAGACCAGGGGTTGTTGCCGCTGAGAGAAATCATAAATACAAATACCAACTGGTGCAGTTTGGATTTGAACCACAACCTCTCTGTCTCGAGGCCGGTGTCTTGCCTTGATACCATCCAGTCCCATGTCCATTCTATTTTTGTTTACAGCTTTTCTTACACATTTCATGTTGCAAGTTAATTTACGATCACGTCTTTCAATATATGTTCATGAGTGACATTGCAAGCACAATGTGTATATAAAGAATGTTTCTATTAATTCCTTTGTTTACGAGTCACGTTCAGATGTTTCGAAAAAGTAATAAAATTACACATAGTACAATAACCAAAAACAACAACAACACACAATATAATTGTGTTAACTTACAGCTGCTCGAGGTGTGGAATACTTTTGAAGGTATTTGGATGGATGGTCTGTATCTTGTTCTTGAATAAATATCTGAAAGGTGGAAACAGTATCATAAATTTAGAACTATGTATGAGACATGCAGTAATGTATGAGACATGCAGTAATGTATGAGACATGCAGTAATGTATGAGACATGCAGTAATGTATGAGACATGCAGTAATGTATGAGACATGCAGTAATGTATGAGACATGCAGTGATGTATGAGACATGCAGTGATGTATGAGACATGCAGTGATGTATGAGACATGCAGTGATGTATGAGACATGCAGTGATGTATGAGACATGCAGTAATGTATGAGACATGCAGTGATGTATGAGACATGCAGTGATGTATGAGACATGCAGTGATGTATGAGACATGCAGTGATGTATGAGACATGCAGTAATGTATGAGACATGCAGTAATGTATGAGACATGCAGTAATGTATGAGACATGCAGTAATGTATGAGACATGCAGTAATGTATGAGACATGCAGTAATGTATGAGACATGCAGTAATGTATGAGACATGCAGTGATGTATGAGACATGCAGTGATGTATGAGACATGCAGTGATGTATGAGACATGCAGTGATGTATGAGACATGCAGTGATGTATGAGACATGCAGTAATGTATGAGACATGCAGTGATGTATGAGACATGCAGTGATGTATGAGACATGCAGTAATGTATGAGACATGCAGTAATGTATGAGACATGCAGTAATGTATGAGACATGCAGTAATGTATGAGACATGCAGTAATGTATGAGACATGCAGTAATGTATGAGACATGCAGTGATGTATGAGACATGCAGTGATGTATGAGACATGCAGTAATGTATGAGACATGCAGTAATGTATGAGACATGCAGTGATGTATGAGACATGCAGTAATGTATGAGACATGCAGTGATGTATGAGACATGCAGTGATGTATGAGACATGCAGTGATGTATGAGACATGCAGTAATGTATGAGACATGCAGTAATGTATGAGACATGCAGTAATGTATGAGACATGCAGTAATGTATGAGACATGCAGTAATGTATGAGACATGCAGTAATGTATGAGACATGCAGTAATGTATGAGACATGCAGTAATGTATGAGACATGCAGTAATGTATGAGACATGCAGTGATGTATGAGACATGCAGTAATGTATGAGACATGCAGTAATGTATGAGACATGCAGTGATGTATGAGACATGCAGTGATGTATGAGACATGCAGTGATGTATGAGACATGCAGTGATGTATGAGACATGCAGTGATGTATGAGACATGCAGTAATGTATGAGACATGCAGTAATGTATGAGACATGCAGTGATGTATGAGACATGCAGTGATGTATGAGACATGCAGTAATGTATGAGACATGCAGTGATGTATGAGACATGCAGTGATGTATGAGACATGCAGTGATGTATGAGACATGCAGTGATGTATGAGACATGCAGTGATGTATGAGACATGCAGTGATGTATGAGACATGCAGTGATGTATGAGACATGCAGTAATGTATGAGACATGCAGTGATGTATGAGACATGCAGTGATGTATGAGACATGCAGTAATGTATGAGACATGCAGTGATGTATGAGACATGCAGTGATGTATGAGACATGCAGTGATGTATGAGACATGCAGTGATGTATGAGACATGCAGTGATGTATGAGACATGCAGTAATGTATGAGACATGCAGTAATGTATGAGACATGCAGTAATGTATGAGACATGCAGTAATGTATGAGACATGCAGTGATGTATGAGACATGCAGTAATGTATGAGACATGCAGTGATGTATGAGACATGCAGTGATGTATGAGACATGCAGTGATGTATGAGACATGCAGTGATGTATGAGACATGCAGTGATGTATGAGACATGCAGTGATGTATGAGACATGCAGTGATGTATGAGACATGCAGTGATGTATGAGACATGCAGTGATGTATGAGACATGCAGTGATGTATGAGACATGCAGTGATGTATGAGACATGCAGTAATGTATGAGACATGCAGTAATGTATGAGACATGCAGTGATGTATGAGACATGCAGTAATGTATGAGACATGCAGTAATGTATGAGACATGCAGTGATGTATGAGACATGCAGTGATGTATGAGACATGCAGTGATGTATGAGACATGCAGTGATGTATGAGACATGCAGTGATGTATGAGACATGCAGTAATGTATGAGACATGCAGTAATGTATGAGACATGCAGTAATGTATGAGACATGCAGTAATGTATGAGACATGCAGTGATGTATGAGACATGCAGTAATGTATGAGACATGCAGTGATGTATGAGACATGCAGTGATGTATGAGACATGCAGTGATGTATGAGACATGCAGTGATGTATGAGACATGCAGTAATGTATGAGACATGCAGTAATGTATGAGACATGCAGTAATGTATGAGACATGCAGTAATGTATGAGACATGCAGTGATGTATGAGACATGCAGTAATGTATGAGACATGCAGTAATGTATGAGACATGCAGTAATGTTTGAGACATGCAGTAATGTATGAGACATGCAGTAATGTATGAGACATGCAGTAATGTATGAGACATGCAGTAATGTATGAGACATGCAGTAATGTATGAGACATGCAGTAATGTATGAGACATGCAGTGATGTATGAGACATGCAGTAATGTATGAGACATGCAGTAATGTATGAGACATGCAGTGATGTATGAGACATGCAGTGATGTATGAGACATGCAGTAATGTATGAGACATGCAGTAATGTATGAGACATGCAGTAATGTATGAGACATGCAGTGATGTATGAGACATGCAGTGATGTATGAGACATGCAGTAATGTATGAGACATGCAGTAATGTATGAGACATGCAGTAATGTATGAGACATGCAGTGATGTATGAGACATGCAGTAATGTATGAGACATGCAGTAATGTATGAGACATGCAGTGATGTATGAGACATGCAGTAATGTATGAGACATGCAGTAATGTATGAGACATGCAGTAATGTATGAGACATGCAGTAATGTATGAGACATGCAGTAATGTATGAGACATGCAGTAATGTATGAGACATGCAGTAATGTATGAGACATGCAGTAATGTATGAGACATGCAGTAATGTATGAGACATGCAGTAATGTATGAGACATGCAGTGATGTATGAGACATGCAGTAATGTATGAGACATGTAGTAATGTATGAGACATGCAGTAATGTATGAGACATGCAGTGATGTATGAGACATGCAGTGATGTATGAGACATGCAGTGATGTATGAGACATGCAGTAATGTATGAGACATGCAGTGATGTATGAGACATGCAGTAATGTATGAGACATGCAGTAATGTATGAGACATGCAGTAATGTATGAGACATGCAGTAATGTATGAGACATGCAGTGATGTATGAGACATGCAGTGATGTATGAGACATGCAGTAATGTATGAGACATGCAGTAATGTATGAGACATGCAGTGATGTATGAGACAAGCAGTAATGCATGAGACATGCAGTAATGTATGAGACATGCAGTGATGTATGAGACATGCAGTGATGTATGAGACATGCAGTAATGTATGAGACATGCAGTAATGTATGAGACATGCAGTGATGTATGAGACATGCAGTAATGTATGAGACATGCAGTGATGTATGAGACATGCAGTAATGTATGAGACATGCAGTAATGTATGAGACATGCAGTGATGTATGAGACATGCAGTAATACCAGCGGCATTCAAAAGATAATGCACCACATCGGTTTTCTCAGCTAATAATAAACAAAGAAGTATGACATTTTGCACACTTTAAATATTGGCTTGTGTCGATTGTGTGCACCAAATTGCATTGCAATCGACCAAACGCACTGAACCGTTGAAATGGAGCATGTTAGCAACTTGCGTTATAAGCAGCGAATTGTGGTAGAATTTCTCGTTTTAGTGAAGGAAACTGTTGTGAACATTCACAGGCGCCTATGCGATGTTTATGGAAGTTTTGCAGCCGACTGGAGCACAGTAAGTCGATGGGTTCAGAGAATAAAAAATCAGAAAGCGGAGATACGGAGCTTCTTGATCGGCTGAGCTGTTGTCGGCCTGCCACAGCCACCAATGCAGAGATGTTGAAATGCGCTGGTAGGCGCATCACTACTCAACAGTTGGCCTTAAAGCATTGGTTGTGCAAATGCAATTATAAAAACTCTCGGATTCTCTAAGGTTTGTGTAAGATGGGTTCCACGAAATCTCACAAGTGAGCACCGATTGCAAAGAAAAACAATTTCTTGTAAACTGTTGGAACGTTTTAATGTTGATGGAGAGAAGTTTTTGGCTAAGATTGTTACAGGGGACGTAACCTGGGGCATCATTTTGAAGCTGAGATAAAAAGACAGTCAATGGAGTGGCATCATCTGCACTCACCACGAAGAAAGAAATTCAAGACATCTCCTTCAGCTGGAAAGTTCATGGTCACTGTCTTTTAGGACATTGAAGGTGTTCTTGTAGATGTTATGTCAAGAGGAGAGACAATCAGTTCACAAGCTTACATTAAGACACTGAAGGTGTGATTCTTGTGAATGTTATGCCAAGAGGAGAGACAATCAATTCGCAAGCTTACATTAAGACATTGAAGGTGTGATTCTTGTGAATGTTATGCCAAGAGGAGAGACAATCTATTCACAAGCTTACATTAAGACATTGAAGGTGTGATTCTTGTGAATGTTATGCCAAGAGGAGAGACAATCAGTTCACAAGCTTACATTAAGACATTGAAGGTGTGATTCTTGTGAATGTTATGCCAAGAGGAGAGACAATCAGTTCACAAGCTTACATTAAGACATTGAAGGTGTGATTCTTGTGAATGTTATGCCAAGAGGAGAGACAATCAGTTCACAAGCTTACATTAAGACATTGAAGGTGTGATTCTTGTGAATGTTATGCCAAGAGGAGAGACAATCAGTTCACAAGCTTACATTAAGACATTGAAGGTGTGATTCTTGTGAATGTTATACCAAAGGAGAGACAATCAATTCGCAAGCTTACATTCAGACATTGAAAAAAACTCAGTCAAAATGTTCGCTGAGTTCGGCCGTAGAAGAATCCAGCAGACCTGCTTCACCTTCACGACAATGCGCGCCCTCACATAAGTCTGGCCACACGGGACGCAATCACAAGATTGGGTTGTACCATACTCCTCCATCCACCATACAGCCCTGATTGGTCACCCTCTGATTTCCATCTCTTTGGTCCACTTAAAGATGCCCTCCGAGATTTAAGGTTTGAAGGTGATGAAGGAGTGACTCATGCAGCGAAGGAGTGACTCATGCAGCGAAGGAGTGACTCATGCAGCGAAGGAGTGACTCATGCAGCGAAGGAGT
The DNA here is from genome assembly GCA_032433765.1 of Megaustenia siamemsis. Lineage (NCBI taxonomy): Eukaryota > Metazoa > Mollusca > Gastropoda > Stylommatophora > Ariophantidae > Megaustenia > Megaustenia siamemsis. Next base: position 20,750,197 of record JAVIAB010000139.1, read on the forward strand.
GACTCATGCAGCGAAGGAGTGACTCATGCAGCGAAGGAGTGACTCATGCAGCGAAGGAGTGACTCATGCAGCGAAGGAGTGACTCATGCAGCGAAGGAGTGACTCATGCAGCGAAGGAGTGACTCATGCAGCGAAGGAGTGACTCATGCAGCGAAGGAGTGATTCATGCAGCGAAGGAGTGATTCATGCAGCGAAGGAGTGACTCATGCAGCGAAGGAGTGGCTCATGCAGCGAAGGAGTGGCTCATGCAGCGAAGAAGTGGCTCATGCAGCGAAGGAGTGGCTCATGCAGCGAAGGAGTGACTCATGCAGCGAAGGAGTGGCTCATGCAGCGAAGGAGTGGCTCATGCAGCGAAGGAGTGACTCATGCAGCGAAGAAAGACTACACGATCAAGACAAAGACTGGTACAGGCTAGGAATATATGCGCATATTGCGCCCTGGCGTAAAGCTGTACAAGTGAATGGGGATTATTTTGAGTGATACCGATGTTTACATGAAATATCAATATATACTGTGTACAACTTTCATATTTTTTTAATTAGTTGTTCCCGAGAAAATCGACGTGGTGCTTTACTTTCTGAATGCACTAAGTGTAATAGGAAACCGATGTGGTGCTTTACTTTCTGAATGCACTAAGTGTAATAGGAAACCGATGTGGTGCATTATTTTGTGAATACACTAAGTATTATAGGAAACCGATGTGGTGCATTATTTTGTGAATACACTAAGTATTATAGGAAACCGACGTGGTGCTTTACTTTCTGAATACACTAAGTATTATAGGAAACCGATGTGGTGCTTTACTTTCTGAATACACTAAGTATTATAGGAAATCGATGTGGTGCTTTACTTTCTGAATACACTAAGTATTATAGGAAACCGATGTGGTGCTTTACTTTCTGAATACACTAAGTATTATAGGAAACCGATGTGGTGCTTTACTTTCTGAATACACTAAGTATTATAGGAAACCGACGTGGTGCTTTACTTTCTGAATACACTAAGTATTATAGGAAACCGATGTGGTGCTTTACTTTCTGAATACACTAAGTATTATAGGAAACCGATGTGGTGCTTTACTTTCTGAATACACTAAGTATTATAGGAAACCGATGTGGTGCTTTACTTTCTGAATACACTAAGTATTATAATGCATGACAGTTTCTACACCTGCGCAGGACAACCCAGTGTTTATATTTAGATGTATATTTTTATAATTATTTTGCATACGTCTTTACTGTCAGCCCCTCAGCACAATCACGCAGACACATGCAAATACATCATTTATTTATTACTTTTTAATGTTTGTATTGCATTATTTGTTAGCTTTTTCTTGGTGTTTGTCATGTAAATTGTATTGTCGCAACACCAGACATTAACCTGCTGTGACTTCATAGAACCTAAAGCTGAAAGCATAATTTAGTTTTTCCTGCATTAAACTTAACATTCAGCTTTTTCAATGCCACGAATTTGAATTGACTTTTTAATAGCTTCTGTCTCGGATGTGCTCATTGTTATGTTTATCGTTCATAACTGGTATGGAATCGTTTGCTGTTGTAGGCTGTCTTCATTGTCGTATTATCAACCTTGATCATCTAGTAGTTCATGCAGTCAGTTAATAGTTCATGCAGTCAGTTAATAGTTCATGCAGTCAGTTAACTTTGGGCTTCATCTTTAATGTTGGTTTCACTTCATGGAGACACTTATCCTTGCTACTTCACTTCATGGAGACACTTATACTTGCTACTTCACTTCATGGAGACACTTATCCTTGCTACTTCACTTCATGGAGACACTTACCCTTGCTACTTCACTTCATGGAGACACTTATACTTACTACTTCACTTCATGGAGACACTTATCCTTACTACTTCACTTCATGAAGACACTTATCTTTGCTACTTCACTTCAGATTGTAACTTACCATCTAGGACACACAAGTATAGTCGTTGTTATGTAATCCAAACTCTGCCGTTTCTTCCAAAATGCCTTTCAACGGCTCCACTAACATCTAAGAACACCTGCTACTCATGTGTGAAAATGAGTGGTTTCCTGTCCATGAATACTTCATAGATTTGATTCAAAGCATGATATGTGTGTATGAGGTGCTGAGCACTTTTCAAGCAATGCACTTCTAACATTAACCTCGCGTCGAAGTGCAAGAAACTCGTCCGACATGTGGTGTGCGGGAGCATGTTTGCAGAAATATTTGTTTTTTCAGTTACTGGTATTAAACAATCTGCTAATAAATTCTTCCACAACGAATTCCAGGTTCCCACGAATCCAGAAGTAGCAGATTGCATCAACAGATGGATCACTTGTGCGTGTTCGCTTTATAACTCAGACTTTCGCTGCTTATTGTCGGATTGCGTTACTATTCCAACAGTTGAACATAAACATGAACACCTAACTTTCCTTCGTCTCAGTCGCCTTTCAGCATTGAAGGGAGGTATGGTATTCGGGTCTATCTATCGTTCGTTCGCCTAAAGTATTATTTATATCTACAATGTCATTACTTCATCCATTTTTATTGTTGTTTGTAATTATTGCAGTGGTCGATATGGTTTTGCCTGTATTGTATCTAATGGCCAATAGATTTTCTTCAGTCTACTGTATTCAATACAGTCTTGTAATATGCGTTCAGCAGCCTGGGGCACCTGTCCATATGTGCATGTCTTGAATTTTGTAGGGGGGGGGCAGTAATTGGGGTTTAACTTAACCAACATTTTGTATAGGGGGGCAGTAATTGGGGTTTAACTTAACCAACATTTTGTATACATGTGACTGTGGAGTCGATTGTGTCCTGTTCTGAGGCGTACAATAATACCCTGTTCCGATCCTTTCATATTATGAAAGGCGTCTTGATTTGGGACTTTGGTCTTCTGATTGATTTGATTATCTGTTTCTTATGATGCTATGTAACTGGTGCATCTGGGTGTCTGTTGCTGCTCCTTCCTTCCAGCTGGTCTGCTTTCTCGTTTCCTGGTATTCCACAGTGAGATGGCATCCACTGCATGGCGACCTTGTGATGCTTGCAGAGTTCAGTCAATAAGGTCTGCAGATGTTGAAATTTGTTTGGATTGTAATGACTGGAGTGTTGACCTGGCATCTGTCAGAACAATACATACTGTGAGTCAAGATTATTGTTCAGCAGTTTCTCTATTGCCAACTTTATTCCTTGGATTTCTGCATTGTAATTGTGACAATATTTCCCTGTTGCTATTTTATTAATATCCCTAGTGTTATTTGGGTACTGTATGTAAGCTCAAGCTCCCCCATTCTTTACTGCATTGTGTGCTGATCGATCTGTGTTTTCACGTACCTAGAGATCGTGTGGGTATTCTTCATCCATGAAACTGAGAGTGGTAGTTTTACGCTGTAGACTATTCTGTTCCTCCTTGTCAAGTGTTCATTTCACTTCTGTACTTACTTGTATCGGCAGTATGAATTCTCTGTCCGGGGGTCTGTTTTGGTATGGGAAACAGGGGCTGACAACTCTTGGTATGCCTGGTATTTGTATACAAATTCGTTTGGCTTGATGGAAGAAACTACTTCATTTAAGTCGTCCCAATACATGATTTTGGAATCGGTCTTTCTTTGAATCGCTCAGCATGCATGATATTTTTTCTGCCTTTATCTGTACCTTTGTGTCCCTGCGTTCTCTCAGTGCTGGTATCCTCCACAGTTTCTCCATATCTAATATTGGTGTTGATCTCATTGCTCCTGTGAGGACCCTACATACCTGTTTTTGTACTTTATCCAGCTCTTGTAGTGCGGATGTGATGCTGAGCACCGAGCATGGTTGCACAGAATGTGGATCACGCAGTCTTGGTAACTGACTCGCAAAATATGCTACAGAAGATTCACAGACAGTGTCTGCGACAGGAGTGGATGCAGCTCTTGGATGACGCCAAAGTAAACGCATTAACATGGGTGTAATGTCCAGGGCTCTCTGATGTACATGGCAATGAAATAGTCGATAAGCTTGCTAGCAGCTCCGACACTGAGTGTAGCCTCACTGTCGACAAAGAGGACATCGCCAAGTTTGTTCTTAATTCCTTAAGAGAAGAATAGGTGGGACAATGATATATATATATACTGAGAGATTGAGGAGTCTAAAGGTGGAATATGGATGTGATTAATCCGGAGTGCTTAGTTGGACAAGCAATTATATGTATAATCTATACCTTAGAGGACAATCAGTCTTCTTACGCTTCTAGAATTGCTGGGACAGTTTGTGCGGCGGGTTTGGGGATACCCTGATTGCATGAATAGAATACAACTCTACTGAGTATTTTCCCATTAGCGACCACATGGTTCCTCACAGCTTTCTTAGAATAGTTAACTTCCTTCTAGTTTTGTAGGTTGCCTTATTTATCTGTTGCTTCCAAGACAAGTTTGTTTGTTCTCAAATGTAACTCCAAGATAACTAGCTTGTTTGTCTTCTTTCACGAGCTCATTGTTCATGTAATCAAGATAGCTCCTACTTTCTGTTTTGGGGAGAGAGTGAAAAGTTAATATCACTTTTTCTTATTCCTCACACCGGCAGCCGTTCGCTCAGGTGTCCCCCACCATACAGGCATATATTCATCGACTTCAGAGGTACTATCATTTTTATCGTCGAGAGTTTTAACGTTTGAGGTCGATTTTTTTTCTTATTAATTTTTCCCTGTCGTCGGCCATTTTTTACCTACCCTTTTCGATTTCCAACTACCATAAGTTCTTTAGCGTGTGCAGAGTGCACACGGGACTTCCTGTTTTTCGCCGTGATCCGAGAGGGCCAGACAGCGGATCTCACTACCCAAAGACCAGGGAGGGTAAAGCCACGAAGAAACCACGGATATGATTTGTTGGTCCCACCGCCTGTTGCGGGAATCGAAAACGAGACTATCTTTTCCAGAGGTCGATTTCTTACCTCTAGACTATCTAGCCTATTCTCTCTACAGTTATGATTTCTATTGTTGATTTATTACTAGCCTTCCTCTAACTAACTAGTTAGTATCTTTTATCTCTTTTCCCACTATCCACTCTTTGCTTATTTTTCATCTAGTCAGAATATGTATTATTCAACTGTTGTCTTTTCATTAAATGGGAAAACAATTATTACGTCCTTGTGTAATTCGTTCATTTACCACCTGAAGTTAAAATTGTTCCGAGATATTTGTATTCACAGACATACAATAATCATCATCAAGTACCATGCCTGCTGGCGTAGGTGATATTGTCTCTCCACAACTTTCGATCTCAACAGTTATTTATCATTTCTGCTGTTGATATTCTGCCAAGCCATTCTCTAAGCTGTCTGGTATCATTTCTCTTTGCTTCCCTCTTTCTCTTCGACCCTCAATTTTTCCAGTTGGCACAATATATTCCAGCTGTTCCTTTCTTATTGCATGACAGACAATACTGAACCTATCAGAGAACCTAGCGAGAGAATAGAGTTACTGGCCAACCCAAAATAAGACCACTCAAAATAATGCACTGGAATGCTGAAGGCATCAACAGCAAAAGAGATGGGTACAGTAAAAGATAGAATTAGAAAATATCCTGCATGAAGAACAAGTAAGCATATGCTGTTTGCAGGAAACCCATCTAAACAACGACATAGCCTTGAAGATTAGGGGATACCAGTGCTACCGATCTGACAGGAAAAACAGACAAAAGGGCGGAATACTGACTCTTGTAAGGAACAACATTAATGCATGTCAGATTGAAGTGTATATGGATGGGGCGGAATATCAAATACTGCACCTCAGGACAGGAAATACAGACTTCCATCTACTAAACTACTACTGTCCGAGTGACCGCCCACTAGCACTAGACACAATTACATTAAAAGAAAGAATAATTGTATGTGGAGACTTTAACAGCCATTCACAGAGCTGGGGCTATGAAGATATGGACAAGAGAGGTGAAGAACTTGAAAATTGGCAGGATGACAATGGGCTTATACTATTAACCAGGCAACAGATCCACCAACATTCTATTCCAGATCATGGCATACCACATCTACACCAGACCTTGCTTTCCATTCACCAGACCTGGATTGGAATATCACACGTATTGTTGGGAAACAACTTGGAGGCAGCGACCACCGACCTGTCTTTTTAGTGGTGCAAAATGAGGCCGTCAGGAGAGCAGCACTCTCTCCAGATGGAATTACAAAAAGGCAGACTGGAAAATGTATCAACATTACACCAGTGTACTGACTAAAGATCTAAATACAGACAGAGACATCAACAAAATAGTTGATGAATTCAGTAGACTAATAATACAAGCTGCCAGTGAAACAATACCCAGAGGGGCACGGAAACACTACAAACCATACTGGAATAGTGAACTAGAGCAACTGCACAATGACATGGAAACATCTCGAAAACAAGCAGAAAATAACCCCTGCCAGGAACACCACAATAACTATCAGCATGCTAAAGCCAAATTTCAATGGGCTAAACTACAAGCCAGACGGAGAAGTTGGAAAGAGAAAACAGAGTACATGAATCTAGAACGAGACACAAGAAAAGTGTGGAAGCTTGTAAAACAGCTGAATGATGAGGGTACAGAAGGGAACACAAAAATTACACTGAAGAAGGATGGAAACATTCTAACAGGTAAACATGCAGCAAATCACTTTGCAGACTCCTTTGCAAATGACAACAATATTGAAATTAGCCTAGAGAAACGTCAAGAGACCCGTCTAAAACAACAAAATGCAAGACAAGAAGAGACTGCACATGAAGTCATGGAAATACCCATTACACAAAGAGAGCTAGAGCTGGCAATATCCAAATTAAAAATGAAAAAGTCACCAGGTAGTGATGGAGTGTCTAATGAAATGATTAAGAACTTGGGAACTGCAGCTAAAGCAAAACTACTGCAGATCTACAACATTTGCTGGATCACAGGTAAAGTGCCACAGGCATGGAGAGAAGCAATTATGATACCATTACTAAAGCCAGGAAAAGATGGTTCAATGACATCCAGCTATAGACCAATCAGCCTTACAAGCTGTTTGTGTAAAACAATGGAACGTATAATCAATCTCAGACTGCAGTGGTACCTGGAAAGTGAAAATCTCCTTGTCCCACAACAAGCAGGCTTTAGACAGTGTTACTCTACCGAAGATCAGGCAACCTATCTTTCCCAGGAAATTGAGGATGCGTTTCAAGAAAAGAAACTGGTACTAGCAGCATGGATAGACCTAAAGAAAGCATTTGATAAGGTATGGAAGGAAGGGCTTTTGAAGAAACTGAGAATTATGGAGTAATGGCAGGATGTACAAATGGGTCAAAGCATACCTGCATAACAGGAGAGCCAGAGTGCAACTGGATGGTCTTAAGAGTAAGAAGGTCTTACTGCGCCAGGGCGTTCCACAGGGAGGGGTACTATCTCCAACACTTTTTCTGATCTACATCAATGACCTAGTTACTGAACTACCACATGGTATCAAAGTGGCAATGTATGCAGATGACTTGGTAATGTGGTGCACAGAGGAGTATGCAACAGTGGCCTCCAAATTGTTACAAAGAGCTATGATGCACTGAATTCATGGACAAATAGATGGTGTATCAGCATCAATACAGACAAATGCAGTACTACACTTTCACTCTTTCCCCAAAACAAAAAGCAGGAGCCATCTATATAAACAATGAGCCTGTGAAAGAAGACATACAGGCTACGTATCTCGGAGTTACATTTGATAACAAACTATCTTGGAAACAGCAGATAAATAAGGCAACCCAAAAAGCAAGGAGAAAATTGGCTATTCTAAGAAAGCTGTGTGGAACTACGTGGGGTGCGAGTGGGAAAATACTCAGTAAAGTTTACCAACAGAGTATACGCCCACATTTAGAATATGGATCATCTGCATGGTGTTCAGCATCAAACACCACACTTCAAGAACTGGATAAAGTACAAAACCAGGCACTTAGGGTCATCACAGGAGCAATGAAATCAACACCAATATTAGAGATGGAGAAATTGTGGAGGATACCAGCACTGAGAGAACGGAGGGACACAAGGTGCTGATACAGGCAGAAAAATTTGCTTGCATGCCGAGACATCCAATGAAGGACCGATTCCAAAATCTTGCATTGGGACGACTTAAGAGAAGCAGTTTTATCCACCAAGCCAAGCGTATTAGTAGACAAACACCAGACATGCCAAGAGCTGTTAACCCCCTACTGCCCATACCAGAACAGACTCCCTGGACAGAGGAATCTGGATTATCAGTTCAAATACGGACAGAAGTGAAAGGAATAGTTGATAAAGAGGAACAGAATAGTCTACAGCGAAAAACAATAACTCTCAGTTTCCTGGATGAAGAATACCCACAAGACCTATGGATTCGTGTGTATACAGATGGATCAGCACAGAATGCAGTAAAAAATGGGGGAGCAGGTGCATATATAGAATACCCAAATAACACTAGGGATATGAATAAAATAGCAACAGGGAAATATTGTCACAATTATGATGCAGAAATACAAGCAATAAAGTTAGCAATAGAAAAACTGCTGAACATTAATCTTAGCCCGCAGCCTGTAGTGTTTTTGACAGATGCAAGATCAGTACTCCAGGCACTACAATCCAGAAAATTACCACATCTGCAGACCTTATTGACTGAACTCTGCAAGCACCACAGGGTTGCCCTGCAGTGGATCCCATCTCACTGTGGAATACCAGGAAATGAGAAAGCAGATCAGTTGGCAAAGGAAGGTTCAACAGGCACACAACTAGATACACCTGTTACATACCATCATAAGAAACAGATAATCAAATCAATCAGAGGACCACAAGCCCCAAATCAGGATGCCTTTTATAATATGAATAGATATGAACAAGTTATCATTATACGTCTCAGAACAGGACACAATCGACTCCATAGTCACATGTATACAAAATTCAAGATCGGCACCTCAACTACTTGTACATGTGGACAGGCGCCCCAGACTGCTGAACACATACTTCAAGACTGCACTGAATATAGTAGACTGAGGAAAATCCATTGGCCCATAGATACAACACTACAGACAAAACTATATGGGCCACTGCAAGAATTACAAAAGACAGTAACATTTATACAGGAAACGACATTGCAGATATAGACAATGCTTCAGGCGAACGAAAGATAGATAGATAGATGATTTCTATTGTTGATTTATTACTAGCCTTCCTCTAACTAACTAGTTAGTATCTTTTATCTCTTTTCCCACTATCCACTCTTTGCTTATTTTTCATCTAGTCAGAATATGTATTATTCAACTGTTGTCTTTTCATTAAATGGGAAAACAATTATTACGTCCTTGTGTAATTCGTTCATTTACCACCTGAAGTTAAAATTGTTCCGAGATATTTGTATTCACAGACATACAATAATCATCATCAAGTACCATGCCTGCTGGCGTAGGTGATATTGTCTCTCCACAACTTTCGATCTCAACAGTTATTTATCATTTCTGCTGTTGATATTCTGCCAAGCCATTCTCTAAGCTGTCTGGTATCATTTCTCTTTGCTTCCCTCTTTCTCTTCGACCCTCAATTTTTCCAGTTGGCACAATATATTCCAGCTGTTCCTTTCTTATTGCATGACAGACAATACTGAACCTATTTACGAGTACTGTCACTGTGTTATTTGTTATGATCATCATCATTGCACACCGGACTAACCCATAGGTGCTTCAATCTTCCCCTCGAAATATCGAGGATCTCCGAAGTGACAAATAATAATAAAATAATTTTATTATAGAGGGAAACTTCCAAGGCGATAATCAGCGAATCAATTCAGTGTGCCAAGGAGTATGGGTTCGATCCCACTTCAGACCATATATTGTTCTTTTGGGTTTTTTCCTGTTGATTATTTGTCATTTTTACCGAGTGCTGTAGATATACCTCTTCATCTGAATTGAATCTCCGAGGAGAACCCTGATCCGTGTGCACGAACTCCGTGGCACGGTCTGGGATCCATCTATGTGGGTCGATTTAAAATGAGAATTTTACCCAGGAGGAGGTAATTTTTTTACTGTCTCGAGTTCTTTAACGTGTGCGAGTTCACGCGGGACCTCCTGTTCTTTGCCTTTATCCAAGAGGACGAGACATCGGACATCACTACCCAGAGAGGATTAGACATCGGATATCACTACCCAGAGAGGACTAGACATCAGATATCACTACCCAGAGAGGACTAGACATCGGATATCACTACCCAGAGAGGACTAGACATCGAATATCACTACTCAGAGAGGACTAGACATCGGATATCACTACCCAGAGAGGACTAGACATCGGATATCACTACCCAGAGAGGACTAGACATCGGATATCACTACCCAGAGAGGACTAGACAATGGATATCACTACCCAGAGAGGACTAGACATCGAATATCACTACCCAGAGAGGATTAGACATCAGATATCACTACCCAGAGAGGACTAGACATCGGATATCACTGCCCAGAGACGACTAGTAATCAGATAACACTACACAGAGAGGACTAGACATCGAATATCACTACCCAGAGAGGACTAGACATCAGATATCACTAACCAGAGAGGACTAGACATCGGATATCACTGCCCAGAGATTACTAGTAATCAGATATCACTACCCAGAGAGGATTAGACATCGGATATCACTACCCAGAGAGGACTAGACATCAGATATCACTACCCAGAGAGGACTAGACATCAGATATCACTACCCAGAGACGACTAGTCATCAGATATCACTACCCAGAGAGGACTAGACATCAGATATCACTACCCAGAGACGACTAGTCATCAGATATCACTACCCAGAGAGGACTAGACATCAGATATCACTACCCAGAGAGAACTAGACATCAGATATCACTACCCAGAGAGAACTAGACATCAGATATCACTACCCAGAGAGGACTAGACATCGGATATCACTACCCAGAGAGGACTAGACATCGGATATCACTACCCAGAGAGGACTAGACAATGGATATCACTACCCAGAGAGGACTAGACATCGAATATCACTACCCAGAGAGGATTAGACATCAGATATCACTACCCAGAGAGGACTAGACATCGGATATCACTGCCCAGAGACGACTAGTAATCAGATAACACTACACAGAGAGGACTAGACATCGAATATCACTACCCAGAGAGGACTAGACATCAGATATCACTAACCAGAGAGGACTAGACATCGGATATCACTACTCAGAGAGGACTAGACATCGGATATCACTACCCAGAGAGGACTAGACATCGGATATCACTACCCAGAGAGGACTAGACATCGGATATCACTACCCAGAGAGGACTAGACAATGGATATCACTACCCAGAGAGGACTAGACATCGAATATCACTACCCAGAGAGGATTAGACATCAGATATCACTACCCAGAGAGGACTAGACATCGGATATCACTGCCCAGAGACGACTAGTAATCAGATAACACTACACAGAGAGGACTAGACATCGAATATCACTACCCAGAGAGGACTAGACATCAGATATCACTAACCAGAGAGGACTAGACATCGGATATCACTGCCCAGAGATTACTAGTAATCAGATATCACTACCCAGAGAGGATTAGACATCAGATATCACTACCCAGAGAGGACTAGACATCAGATATCACTACCCAGAGAGGACTAGACATCAGATATCACTACCCAGAGACGACTAGTCATCAGATATCACTACCCAGAGAGGACTAGACATAAGATATCACTACCCAGAGACGACTAGTCATCAGATATCACTACCCAGAGAGGACTAGACATCAGATATCACTACCCAGAGAGAACTAGACATCAGATATCACTACCCAGAGAGAACTAGACATCAGATATCACTACCCAGAGAGTACTAGACATCGGATATCACTACCCAGAGAGGACTAGACATCGGATATCACTACCCAGAGAGGACTAGACAATGGATATCACTACCCAGAGAGGACTAGACATCGAATATCACTACCCAGAGAGGATTAGACATCAGATATCACTACCCAGAGAGGACTAGACATCGGATATCACTGCCCAGAGACGACTAGTAATCAGATAACACTACACAGAGAGGACTAGACATCGAATATCACTACCCAGAGAGGACTAGACATAAGATATCACTAACCAGAGAGGACTAGACATCGGATATCACTACTCAGAGAGGACTAGACATCGGATATCACTACCCAGAGAGGACTAGACATCGGATATCACTACCCAGAGAGGACTAGACATCGGATATCACTACCCAGAGAGGACTAGACAATGGATATCACTACCCAGAGAGGACTAGACATCGAATATCACTACCCAGAGAGGATTAGACATCAGATATCACTACCCAGAGAGGACTAGACATCGGATATCACTGCCCAGAGACGACTAGTAATCAGATAACACTACACAGAGAGGACTAGACATCGAATATCACTACCCAGAGAGGACTAGACATCAGATATCACTAACCAGAGAGGACTAGACATCGGATATCACTGCCCAGAGATTACTAGTAATCAGATATCACTACCCAGAGAGGATTAGACATCAGATATCACTACCCAGAGAGGACTAGACATCAGATATCACTACCCAGAGAGGACTAGACATCAGATATCACTACCCAGAGACGACTAGTCATCAGATATCACTACCCAGAGAGGACTAGACATAAGATATCACTACCCAGAGACGACTAGTCATCAGATATCACTACCCAGAGAGGACTAGACATCAGATATCACTACCCAGAGAGAACTAGACATCAGATATCACTACCCAGAGAGAACTAGACATCAGATATCACTACCCAGAGAGTACTAGACATCGGATATCACTACCCAGAGAGGACTAGACATCGGATATCACTACCCAGAGAGGACTAGACAATGGATATCACTACCCAGAGAGGACTAGACATCGAATATCACTACCCAGAGAGGATTAGACATCAGATATCACTACCCAGAGAGGACTAGACATCGGATATCACTGCCCAGAGACGACTAGTAATCAGATAACACTACACAGAGAGGACTAGACATCGAATATCACTACCCAGAGAGGACTAGACATCAGATATCACTAACCAGAGAGGACTAGACATCGGATATCACTGCCCAGAGATTACTAGTAATCAGATATCACTACCCAGAGAGGATTAGACATCAGATATCACTACCCAGAGAGGACTAGACATCAGATATCACTACCCAGAGAGGACTAGACATCAGATATCAATACCCAGAGACGACTAGTCATCAGATATCACTACCCAGAGAGGACTAGACATCAGATATCACTACCCAGAGACGACTAGTCATCAGATATCACTACCCAGAGAGGACTAGACATCAGATATCACTACCCAGAGAGAACTAGACATCAGATATCACTACCCAGAGAGAACTAGACATCAGATATCACTACCCAGAGAGGACTAGACATCGGATGTCACTACCTAAGGACAAGGAGATGGTAAAGCAACGGATTCAATTTCTTTATTTTTTAAAATAATAATCCCACTGGTGGAATTGAACCCGGGACTTTCCTGTCTAGAGGACGAAGTCTTACCGCTAGACCAGCCAGGCCAACATCTTACCGCTAGACCAGCCAGGCCAACATCTTACTGCTAGACCAGCCAGGCCAACATCTTACTGCTAGACCAGCCAGGCCAACATCTTACTGCTAGACCAGCCAGGCCAACATCTTACTGCTAGACCAGCCAGGCCAACATCTTACCGCTAGACCAGCCAGGCCAACATCTTACTGCTAGACCAGCCAAGCCAACATCTTACTGCTAGACCAGCCAGGTCAACATCTTACCGCTAGACCAGCCAGGCCAACATCTTACTGCTAGACCAGCCAAGCCAACATCTTACCGCTAGACCAGCCAGGCCAACATCTTACCGCTAGACCAGCAGGCCAACATCTTACCGCTAGACCAGCAGGCCAACATCTTACCGCTAGACCAGCAGGCCAACATCTTACCGCTAGACCAGCCAGGCCAACATCTTACCGCTAGACCAGCCAAGCCAACATCTTACTGCTAGACCAGCCAAGCCAACATCTTACCGCTAGACCAGCCAGGCCAACATCTTACCGCTAGACCAGCCAGGCCAACATCTTACTGCTAGACCAGCCAGGCCAACATCTTACTGCTAGACCAGCCAAGCCAACATCTTACTGCTAGACCAGCCAGGCCAACATCTTACCGCTAGACCAGCCAGGCCAACATCTTACCGCTAGACCAGCCAGCCAACATCTTACCGCTAGACCAGCCAGGCCAACATCTTACTGCTAGACCAGCCAAGCCAACATCTTACTGCTAGACCAGCCAGGCCAACATCTTACCGCTAGACCAGCTGGCCAACATCTTACCGCTAGACCAGCAGGCCAACATCTTACCGCTAGACCAGCCAGGCCAACATCTTACAGCTAGACCAGCCAGGCCAACATCTTACCGCTAGACCAGCCAGGCCAACATCTTACCGCTAGACCAGCCAGGCCAACATCTTACCGCTAGACCAGCCAGGCCAACATCTTACAGCTAGACCAGCCAGGCCAACATCTTACTGCTAGACCAGCCAGGCCAACATCTTACTGCTAGACCAGCAGGCCAACATCTTACAGCTAGACCAGCAGGCCAACATCTTACTGCTTGACCAGCCAGGCCAACATCTTACCGCTAGACCAGCCAGGCCAACATCTTACAGCTAGACCAGCAGGCCAACATCTTACTGCTAGACCAGCCAGGCCAACATCTTACCGCTAGACCAGCCAGGCCAACATCTTACAGCTAGACCAGCAGGCCAACATCTTACTGCTAGACCAGCCAGGCCAACATCTTACAGCTAGACCAGCCAGGCCAACATCTTACTGCTAGACCAGCCAGGCCAACATCTTACTGCTAGACCAGCCAGGCCAACATCTTACTGCTAGACCAGCCAGGCCAACATCTTACTGCTAGACCAGCCAGGCCAACATCTTACAGCTAGACCAGCCAGGCCAACATCTTACTGCTAGACCAGCCAGGCCAACATCTTACTGCTAGACCAGCCAGGCCAACATCTTACTGCTAGACCAGCCAGGCCAACATCTTACTGCTAGACCAGCCAGGCCAACATCTTACTGCTAGACCAGCAGGCCAACATCTTACCGCTAGACCAGCCAGGCCAACATCTTACCGTTAGACCAGCCTGGCCAACATCTTACTGCTAGACCAGCCAAGCCAACATCTTACTGCTAGACCAGCAGGCCAACATCTTACCGCTAGACCAGCCAAGCCAACATCTTACCGCTAGACCAGCCAGGCCAACATCTTACCGCTAGACCAGCCAAGCCAACATCTTACTGCTAGACCAGCCAAGCCAACATCTTACCGCTAGACCAGCCAGGCCAACATCTTACTGCTAGACCAGCCAAGCCAACATCTTACCGCTAGACCAGCCAGGCCAACATCTTACTGCTAGACCAGCCAAGCCAACATCTTACCGCTAGACCAGCCAGGCCAACATCTTACTGCTAGACCAGCCAAGCCAACATCTTACCGCTAGACCAGCCAGGCCAACATCTTACTGCTAGACCAGCCAAGCCAACATCTTACTGCTAGACCAGCCAGGCCAACATCTTACTGCTAGACCAGCCAGGCCAACATCTTACTGCTAGACCAGCCAGGCCAACATCTTACTGCTAGACCAGCCAGGCCAACATCTTACTGCTAGACCAGCCAAGCCAACATCTTACCGCTAGAACAGCCAGGCCAACATCTTACTGCTAGACCAGCCAAGCCAACATCTTACCGCTAGACCAGCCAGGCCAACATCTTACTGCTAGACCAGCCAAGCCAACATCTTACCGCTAGACCAGCCAGGCCAACATCTTACTGCTAGACCAGCCAAGCCAACATCTTACCGCTAGACCAGCCAAGCCAACATCTTACTGCTAGACCAGCCAGGCCAACATCTTACTGCTAGACCAGCCAAGCCAACATCTTACCGCTAGACCAGCCAGGCCAACATCTTACTGCTAGACCAGCCAAGCCAACATCTTACCGCTAGACCAGCCAGGCCAACATCTTACTGCTAGACCAGCCAGGCCAACATCTTACCGCTAGACCAGCCAAGCCAACATCTTACCGCTAGACCAGCCAGGCCAACATCTTACCGTTAGACCAGCCTGGCCAACATCTTACCGCTAGAACAGCCAAGCCAACATCTTACCGCTAGACCAGCCAGGCCAACATCTTACTGCTAGACCAGCCAAGCCAACATCTTACCGCTAGACCAGCCAAGCCAACATCTTACCGCTAGACCAGCCAGGCCAACATCTTACCGCTAGACCAGCCAAGCCAACATCTTACCGCTAGACCAGCCAAGCCAACATCTTACCGCTAGACCAGCCAAGCCAACATCTTACCGCTAGACCAGCCAGGCCAACATCTTACTGCTAGACCAGCCAAGCCAACATCTTACCGCTAGACCAGCCAAGCCAACATCTTACCGCTAGACCAGCCAGGCCAACATCCTACCGCTAGACCAGCCAAGCCAACATCTTACCGCTAGACCAGCCAAGCCAACATCTTACCGCTAGACCAGCCAGGCCAACATCTTACCGCTAGACCAGCCAGGCCAACATCTTACTGCTAGACCAGCCTGGCCAACATCTTACCGCTAGACCAGCCAAGCCAACATCTTACCGCTAGACCAGCCAGGCCAACATCTTACCGCTAGACCAGCCAAGCCAACATCTTACCGCTAGACCAGCCAGGCCAACATCTTACTGCTAGACCAGCAGGCCAACATCTTACCGCTAGACCAGCCAAGCCAACATCTTACCGTTAGACCAGCCTGGCCAACATCTTACTGCTAGACCAGCCAAGCCAACATCTTACTGCTAGACCAGCCAAGCCAACATCTTACCGTTAGACCAGCCTGGCCAACATCTTACTGCTAGACCAGCCAAGCCAACATCTTACCGTTAGACCAGCCTGGCCAACATCTTACTGCTAGACCAGCCAAGCCAACATCTTACCGTTAGACCAGCCTGGCCAACATCTTACTGCTAGACCAGCCAAGCCAACATCTTACCGTTAGACCAGCCTGGCCAACATCTTACCGCTAGACCAGCCAGGCCAACATCTTACTGCTAGACCAGCCAGGCCAACATCTTACCGCTAGACCAGCCAGGCCAACATCTTACTGCTAGACCAGCCAGGCCAACATCTTACTGCTAGACCAGCCAAGCCAACATCTTACCGTTAGACCAGCAGGCCAACATCTTACTGCTAGACCAGCCAGGCCAACATCTTACTGCTAGACCAGCCAGGCCAACATCTTACTGCTAGACCAGCCAGGCCAACATCTTACTGCTAGACCAGCCAGGCCAACATCTTACCGCTAGACCAGCCAGGCCAACATCTTACCGCTAGACCAGCCAGGCCAACATCTTACCGCTAGACCAGCCAGGCCAACATCTTACTGCTAGACCACCTAGCCCTTTTAAGTGAAGCGTTTTTTTTTTCGCGACAATTACTTTTATCTTGCTTGCTGTTAGGACTACACCTTTTATTTTTACTTTCCATCAGTACAACGTCATTCATTTTCAGTAACTTTTTTTTCACTCTTAGGGATTGAGATTGTCATCAGCCTTGCTCGTGTTGTTTATTTTGATATTAGGACGACACCGACTGCTATTCCGGGTGTATACTTTATGTACCATAGTTTAACCTCTACTTTACAGATAAAATAAATCTAGTGATGTACACAACTTTGTTTGGCACATAGTTTTATCTTTTGGAACATTGTCAATTGATTGGCAAATCTTATGGGCTGTGTGTGTGTGTTTGTGTTTGTGTGTGTCTGTGAGAGAGAGAGAGAGAGAGAGAGAGTGGGAGAGGGAGAGTTCTTTCTCATTCTCAGATTTTTGCTATCATCATTTATACTCTCGTAATTTTTTTAATTAGAAGTTAATTGCTAATGTACTTATGATATATGCAGCATTGATTAGTTTAGGTTAGTTCAGAACGTTGCATTCACCACAGCCCGTCTGAGAGAATATCAGTCTCTAGCCAGATCTCTCACTTTTTCTGTTGTCATTTTCAAGGTCTCATTGGCGTCTTGAGACCACCTTCTTGTTGGTCTGCCCCTGATGCATCACCCAAGAATCACGCCTTCCATTTTTGTTCTTTCTAACCCTCTGTGTCTTTTGACGCGGTCATAGTCTTTATATTTCCTCTGTAGAATGTTGTTTATAAGTCAGTTCCTTTTCAACAGCATCCAGAGACTTCTATAGAACAATTAAAGCCATAAGACAAAAGAAAGACAATTATGACCCAACTGAAATCATCAATGATAAACGAGGCCAAGCAATAACAAACAAAGCACAAATCTTAACGAGATGGAAAGAATATTTCGAAGAGCTTTTGAATGTAGAAACAAGTCCAAAAACCCACAAAAAGCAACTAATAGTTGGCGATAAAGAACCAAATATACTAATGGAAGAAATAGAAGAAACATTACGACTAGCACCAAGAAACAAAGCCCCAGGAATCGATAACATCCCAGTAGAAATGCTAACAGCAGCGGGAGAGGCAGGATGTAAATGGCTACACAGAATATTCAACGCTGCATGGATACAACAGCAAGTCCCAGACGATTGGAAACAGTCCATTATATTACCAATATGGAAAAAGAAGGGCAGCAAAAGAGACTGCAACCAATATAGAGGAATATCGCTATTAAGCCACACAGTGAAGTTATATGCCAAGATAGTTGAAAAAAGATTGAGACCAATTATAGACCCACAACTAAGCGATGCTCAGATGGGCTTCAGGGGGAACAGAAGTTGCACAGATGCCCTATTTATCATAAAACAACTAGCGGAGAAAACAATAGAGCATAATAAAACACTATATACAGCTTTTATTGACCAAGAAAAGGCGTTCGATAGGGTGGACAGGGAACAACTGTGGTCCGTATTCCCCTTGTACAGAGTGAGTCACCACCTAGTAGAGATATGCAAGAGCCTCTATGAAAGTAGTCGCACTACATTAAGATCTTCAGCAGGCTACTCTAAACATTTCGCTATTAACTCCGGAGTAAGACAAGGCTGCGTGCTTTCCCCTTTACTTTTCATCACATATATGGACAATTTATGCAAATTAGCATGCCCAATCCAAGGAAATATACCAACACGGATGATAACATGCGATAACACAAAAGAGAATGAAATATACGTACCAGAAAACAACAGAAGAGAGGAAGAAATAAATGAAATACTATTTGCAGACGACCACGTTCTGATACATGAAACAACTGAGGACCTACAAGAACATATCAACAGGCTAAACAACACTCGTAAACAATGCAACATTAAGATCAACATAAACAAAACCGAAGTAATGGCAATAGCGAGAAAGAAAGAAAAACTAAACATCATAATAGATAATGCGACTTTGAAGCAAGTAGACAATTTTAAATATCTGAGTAGCACGTAATCACAATACAATAACCAAGAGACCGAGATAGATATAAGGTGTAACAAAGCATGCCAAGTTATAGGCCAAGTATCAACACTATTGAAAAACAAAGCAATAACTACGGAAGCAAAAAGGGCAATATACAAATCAATTTTTCTACCAACACTGTGCTATCAGTGGACGCTGGATTCTAGAGCAATAAGAAAGATAACGACCACCGAAATGAAATGTGTCAGTAGAATGACAGGAAACAGCTTAAGGGACAGAGTAAGAAACACCGACCTGAGGAAGAAACTCGAAATTGAACCAGCCATCGAATACATAAAGAAACAACAGATAAATTGGTTCGACCACATAACAAGACAAAAAGAACTAACAATGACTCAAAGAGCCATAAACAAACGCTACGAAAACCCCAGATTAAGAGGAAGACCGAGAAAGAGATGGATAAAGGGAATACTAGAGTCACTAGGAGGAATAACATCAGAAGAGGCCAACAGAAGAGCAAAGAATCGCAGATTGTTTCTCCCCTCGACGCCAACGGCAGCAGAGGAAGGAAAGAGGAAGAAGAAGAAGAAGTCCCTTAACTAATATGTCTTCGTTGTTCATCACTAATGTCTACAAACGAAAATACTTGACATTGTAGTGAGTGATGTTCACGTTAAAGAACGGTCGTAATAAACATTTAACTAATTGTTATTTTATTTGTTTCTAATTGTTCTTTCAAAGAAATGAGGTCAAGTTGTTAGGTCAGAGCGGACAAGATGCGTTTTAAGATTCTGGGTGGAGCCGAGTTATCTGTGATAGGTGATATCGTGAACGGTTCTCCAAATAGGATCGTCTCCAGGGGAAATGGAAACTCGTTGTAAAGAAGATGAGAAAACAGAATCAAGTACGATGGTGAAGGAAATCTAATGTCAGATGAACTTGACACGCAAGAAATCTTATCTTATCCGTTTGTTTAGTCTTGTCTCACCCGCGAAGCGAAAACATCCGTTTCGTTATTTCATTAAGTTAAAACTAACATTTACTGTAAAGAAATTATACACAAATAAGAGAAACAACTTTCAGCTTAGACAGAAAACTAACATGTACTTTAAAGCGCTAAAATTTACGTTATAGGTTAAACTAAAAATACAAATTAATTTTTTTTTAAACTATGATCAAATCAGCTGCAGCTGACAGTATATTCATTATTTATATTAAATTGAAAGCTCAGATGTATTTCAAAGAAGTAACATTTACTGAACATAACTTGGTTATATTTGACAAGTAAAGGGTTAAGGCAAAAAAATGCGAAGCTCTGTTTTGACCTCTGTTTACACACAGGATAGATAATTTTGTTTTCTTTAACACATTTCGATTGTTTTTGTTTTGGTTATTTCGTTATTAGTTTTGACTGTGTGTTTTTTTGTTTGTTCCCGCTGAAGGCCTATTGGGCCGAAACGTCGTTTAGTCTGTATCGTCCACTTATCACGTAAAGCTTCTTACATACCATTTTTTTTCTATTTTTTAATTCTTCCTTGTATTTGACAAGACTGATACTAACTTCTGGTAAGTTAGAAGAAATAATAGAAAACTGGCACGTCTGTTGTTTATCGGTTATTTGTCATCATTTCCTTTTCGCAGAGAGAGAGATTTCCTTTTTTGAGTGGGAGCAGACATAAAGTAGATCTAGTCTATTATTGGAAGTAAGACGAGACAAAGAACATTATTTGTGTGTGTTTCATTTTATGTATAACATTGTTTTGTTCTTGTTTCTAGTTGAAGTATTTTTTTCGCTAAAACTTTAGTGTTGTTTTTGTGTTTTTAGGCTGAAATGTAAAGCGGTAAATTTTTTATGTTAAATTGTTGTTTTTTCTTTACTTTGCTCTCTCTCTCTCTCTTTCTCTCACTCACTCTCTCTCTCTACCTACATACCCGCCCGCCCGCCCGTCCGTTTATCTATCTATCTATCTATCTATCTATCTATCTATCTATCTATCTATCTATCTATCTATCTATCTATCTATCTATCTATCTATCTATCTATCTATCTATCTATCTATCTATCTATCTATCTATCTATCTATCTATCTATCTATCTATCTATCTATCTATCTATCTATCTATCTATCTATCTATCTATCTATCTATCTATCTATCTATCTATCTATCTATATCTATCTATCTATCTATCTATCTATCTATCTATCTATCTATCTATCTATCTATCTATCTATCTATCTATCTATCTATCTATCTATCTATCTATCTATCTATCTATCTATCTATCTATCTATCTATCTATCTATCTATCTATCTATCTATCTATCTATCTATCTATCTATCTATCTATCTATCTATCTATCTATCTATCTATCTATCTACCACTTTCTTTTACTCTCTCTCTCTCTCTTTCTCTCTCTCGCTATCTCCCATTCCCTCTATTTCTCAATCTTTATCCTTCTCTTTTCCCTTTCTCTCACTCTTGATCACATCGAACCGCAGCAGTCTGATATCCTCCACTATACAATCACCAACTACGTGTCTCCCCCTCCCGCGCCCCCCAAATCAGTATTGATACAACGGCGCATTATTTTCACTAAAACACGTCTTGTATTTTAATTTCTTTTCTATCGTCATTTGCTTGCCTCCCCTCTTACAGTCAATCACAGAAAAGCCTCTGTGGTAGATAACCCAATATACTTACAACACATCGATCTGCGAACTAATACAGCATTTTAAAAACCAATAACAAAATTAGACAATCAATTAAATTAAAAGATCGCTACTCACAAATTTCGCAGTTCAGGTAATCCATCAAACGAGCCATCATCCAATTGTACAAGTTCATTGTTGTTTAATAATCTGAAACATACAACAATTAATGTCAAACAAATAACAGCGAAGTGGGCAAAATCTGTTGTCCTATTATTTTACAATAATAAATGTATGACCAAGAGAAAATAAGAGACACATCGAGAAAGGAGATATGAGAAGACAGGAAGGGAATATTTGCTAATAGAGCCCAGATAAATCACACATGAAGAAACAAAAAACATTAGGGAGGGAGGTGTCTGTTTGTTGCTGTTGTTATGGTCATCATCACTGTTTTTAGAGTCATCATCACTGTTGTTAGGGTCATCAACACTGTTGTTAGAGTCATCATCACTGTTGTTAGAGTCATCATCACTGTTGTTAGGGTCATCATCACTGTTGTTAGAGTCATCATCACTGTTGTTAGGGTCACCATCACTATTGTTAGAGTCATCATCACTGTTGTTAGGGTCATCATCACTGTTGTTAGAGTCATCATCACTGTTGTTAGAGTCATCATCACTGTTGTTAGGGTCATCATCACTACACACAGGATGAACCCATAGGTGCCTCGATACCCACCTCTACAATCTCGAGAAAATTCGAGGAGAATATTTATGGTCTACTCTTTTCGATTTTAATTACCAATGGAACTTTAACGTGCGCGAGTGCACAAGGTACTTCCTGTTTATTGCGTTATCCGAGGGTGCTAAACATAGGATCTCATTACTCAAAAGAAGAAGGAGAGGGTGAGGTCATAAAGAGCAGCTGCGATACTTCAGTGGTTAGTGAACTGGACTACAAAGGACAAGGGGTAGGGTTCGATCCCAATCGATGGTTTCCGGTTCACCCAGCCTAAAATGGGTACCGGAATTTTTCTGGGAAAGTAAAGCGGTACGAGCGTAATACCGACCACATTATCCCAAAAATCACGTGCTGAGATCACAGGGAGAGTGTCCCAAAACAATCACAGGGAGACTTTTAAAAACAATCACAGGGACACTATCAAAAACAACCACAGGGACACTATCAAAAACAATCACAGGGACTCTATCAAAAACAACCACAAGGACACTATCAAAAACAACCACAAGGACACTATCAAAAACAACCACAAGGACACTATCAAGAACAATCACAAGGACACTATTAAAAACAATCACAGGGACACTATCAAAAACAACCACAAGGACACTATCAAAAACAACCACAAGGACACTATCAAAAACAATCACAAGGACACTATAAAAACAATCACAAGGACACTGTTAAAAACAATCTCAGGGACACTGTTAAAAACAACCACAAGGACACTATCAAAAACAATCACAAGGACACTATAAAAAATAATCACAAGGACACTATAAAAAACAATCACAAGGACACTATCAAAAACAACCACAAGGACACTGTTAAAAACAACCACAAGGACACTATCAAAAACAACCACAAGGACACTATCAAAAACAATCACAAGGACACTATAAAAAACAATCACAAGGACACTATAAAAAACAATCACAAGGACACTATAAAAACAATCACAAGGACACTATAAAAACAATCACAAGGACACTGTTAAAAACAACCACAAGGACACTATCAAAAACAACCACAAGGACACTATAAAAAACAATCACAAGGACACTATAAAAAACAATCACAAGGACACTATAAAAACAATCACAAGGACACTATCAAAAACAATCACAAGGACACTATCAAAAACAATCACAAGGACACTATAAAAACAATCACAAGGACACTATCAAAAACAATCACAAGGACACTGTTAAAAACAACCACAAGGACACTATCAAAAACAACCACAAGGACACTATCAAAAACAATCACAAGGACACTATCAAAAACAACCACAAGGACACTATTAAAAACAACCACAAGGACACTATCAAAAACAACCACAAGGACACTATAAAAAACAATCACAAGGACACTATAAAAAACAACCACAAGGACACTATCAAAAACAATCACAAGGGCACTATCAAAAACAATCACAAGGACACTATCAAAAACAACCACAAGGACACTATTAAAAACAACCACAAGGACACTATCAAAAACAACCACAAGGACACTATCAAAAACAACCACAGGGACACTATCAAAAACAACCACAAGGACACTATCAAAAACAACCACAGGGACACTATCAAAAACAACCACAAGGACACTATCAAAAACAACCACAAGGACACTATAAAAACAATCACAAGGACACTGTTAAAAACAATCTCAGGGACACTATCAAAAACAACCACAAGGACACTATCAAAAACAATCACAAGGACACTGTTAAAAACAATCTCAGGGACACTATCAAAAACAATCACAAGGACACTATCAAAAACAACCACAAGGACACTATTAAAAACAACCACAAGGACACTATCAAAAACAACCACAGGGACACTATTAAAAACAACCACAAGGACACTATAAAAACAATCACAAGGACACTGTTAAAAACAACCACAAGGACACTATCAAAAACAACCACAAGGACACTATCAAAAACAATCACAAGGACACTATTAAAAACAACCACAAGGACACTATCAAAAACAACCACAAGGACACTATAAAAAACAATCACAAGGACACTGTTAAAAACAACCACAAGGGCACTATAAAAAACAATCACAAGGACACTGTTAAAAACAATCACAGGGACACTATCAAAAACAACCACAAGAACACTATAAAAAACAATCACAAAGACACTATAAAAAACAAACACAAGGACACTATCAAAAACAATCACAATGACACTATAAAAAACAATCACAAGGACACTATAAAAAACAATCACAAGGACACTGTTAAAAACAATCACAAGGACACTATAAAAACAATCACATGGGCACTATCAAAAACAACAACAAAGAACACTATAAAAAACAATCACAAGGACACTATCAAAAACAATCACAAGGACACTATAAAAAACAATCACAAGGACACTATAAAAAAACAATCACAATGACACTATAAAAAACAATCACAAGGACACTATCAAAAACAACCACAAGGACACTGTTAAAAACAATCACAAGGACACTATCAAAAACAACCACAAGGACACTATCAAAAAAGAACCACAGGGACACTATCAAAAACAATCACAGGGACTCTATCAAAAACAACCACAAGGACACTGTTAAAAACAATCACAAGGACACTATCAAAAACAACCACAGGGACACTATCAAAAACAACCACAAGGACACTATCAAAAACAACCACAAGGACACTGTTAAAAACAACCACAAGGACACTATCAAAAACAACCACAAGGACACTATCAAAAACAACCACAGGGACACTATCAAAAACAACCACAAGGACACTGTTAAAAACAACCACAAGGACACTATCAAAAACAACCACAAGGACACTATAAAAAACAATCACAAGGACACTGTTAAAAACAACCACAAGGACACTATCAAAAACAACAACAAGGACACTATCAAAAACAACCACAGGGACACTATCAAAAACAACCACAAGGACACTATCAAAAACAACCACAAGGACACTATCAAAAACAATCACAAGGACACTATAACAAACAATCACAAGGACACTATCAAAAACAACCACAGGGACACTATCAAAAACAATCACAAGGACACTATAAAAAACAATCACAAGGACACTATAACAAACAATCACAAGGACACTATAAAAAACAATCACAAGGACACTGTTAAAAACAACCACAAGGACACTGTTAAAAACAACCACAAGGACACTATCAAAAACAACCACAAGGACACTATCAAAAACAACCACAAGGACACTATTAAAAACAACCACAAGGACACTGTTAAAAACAATCACAAGGACACTATCAAAAACAACCACAAGGACACTGTTAAAAACAACCACAAGGACACTATCAAAAACAACCACAAGGACACTATCAAAAACAACCACAGGGACACTATCAAAAACAACCACAGGGACACTATCAAAAACAACCACAGGGACACTATCAAAAACAATCACAAGGACACTATAAAAAACAATCACAAGGACACTATCAAAAACAACCACAAGGACACTGTTAAAAACAACCACAAGGACACTATCAAAAACAACCACAAGGACACTATCAAAAAACAATCACAAGGACACTATAAAAAACAATCACAAGGACACTATAAAAAACAATCACAAGGACACTATAAAAACAATCACAAGGACACTATAAAAACAATCACAAGGACACTGTTAAAAACAACCACAAGGACACTATCAAAAACAACCACAAGGACACTATAAAAAACAATCACAAGGACACTATAAAAAACAATCACAAGGACACTATAAAAACAATCACAAGGACACTATCAAAAACAATCACAAGGACACTATCAAAAACAATCACAAGGACACTATAAAAACAATCACAAGGACACTATCAAAAACAATCACAAGGACACTGTTAAAAACAACCACAAGGACACTATCAAAAACAACCACAAGGACACTATCAAAAACAATCACAAGGACACTATCAAAAACAACCACAAGGACACTATTAAAAACAACCACAAGGACACTATCAAAAACAACCACAAGGACACTATAAAAAACAATCACAAGGACACTATAAAAAACAACCACAAGGACACTATCAAAAACAATCACAAGGGCACTATCAAAAACAATCACAAGGACACTATCAAAAACAACCACAAGGACACTATAAAAACAACCACAAGGACACTATCAAAAACAACCACAAGGACACTATCAAAAACAACCACAGGGACACTATCAAAAACAACCACAAGGACACTATCAAAAACAACCACAGGGACACTATCAAAAACAACCACAAGGACACTATCAAAAACAACCACAAGGACACTATAAAAACAATCACAAGGACACTGTTAAAAACAATCTCAGGGACACTATCAAAAACAACCACAAGGACACTATCAAAAACAATCACAAGGACACTGTTAAAAACAATCTCAGGGACACTATCAAAAACAACCACAAGGACACTATAAAAAACAACCACAAGGACACTATTAAAAACAACCACAAGGACACTATCAAAAACAACCACAAGGACACTATTAAAAACAACCACAAGGACACTATAAAAACAATCACAAGGACACTGTTAAAAACAACCACAAGGACACTATCAAAAACAACCACAAGGACACTATCAAAAACAATCACAAGGACACTATTAAAAACAACCACAAGGACACTATCAAAAACAACCACAAGGACACTATAAAAAACAATCACAAGGACACTGTTAAAAACAACCACAAGGGCACTATAAAAAACAATCACAAGGACACTGTTAAAAACAATCACAAGGACACTATCAAAAACAACCACAAGAACACTATAAAAAACAATCACAAAGACACTATAAAAAACAAACACAAGGACACTATCAAAAACAATCACAATGACACTATAAAAAACAATCACAAGGACACTATAAAAAAACAATCACAAGGACACTGTTAAAAACAATCACAAGGACACTATAAAAATAATCACATGGGCACTATCAAAAACAACCACAAGGACACTATAAAAAACAATCACAAGGACACTATCAAAAACAATCACAAGGACACTATAAAAAACAATCACAAGGACACTATAAAAAACAATCACAATGACACTATAAAAACAATCACAAGGACACTATCAAAAACAACCACAAGGACACTGTTAAAAACAACCACAAGGACACTATCAAAAACAACCACAAGGACACTATCAAAAACAACCACAGGGACACTATCAAAAACAACCACAGGGACTCTATCAAAAACAACCACAAGGACACTGTTAAAAACAATCACAAGGACACTATCAAAAACAACCACAGGGACACTATCAAAAACAACCACAAGGACACTATCAAAAACAACCACAAGGACACTGTTAAAAACAACCACAAGGACACTATCAAAAACAACCACAAGGACACTATCAAAAACAACCACAGGGACACTATCAAAAACAACCACAAGGACACTGTTAAAAACAACCACAAGGACACTATCAAAAACAACCACAAGGACACTATAAAAAACAATCACAAGGACACTGTTAAAAACAACCACAAGGACACTATCAAAAACAACCACAAGGACACTATCAAAAACAACCACAGGGACACTATCAAAAACAACCACAAGGACACTATCAAAAACAACCACAAGGACACTATCAAAAACAATCACAAGGACACTATAACAAACAATCACAAGGACACTATCAAAAACAACCACAGGGACACTATCAAAAACAATCACAAGGACACTATAACAAACAATCACAAGGACACTATAACAAACAATCACAAGGACACTATAAAAAACAATCACAAGGACACTGTTAAAAACAACCACAAGGACACTGTTAAAAACAACCACAAGGACACTATCAAAAACAACCACAAGGACACTATCAAAAACAACCACAAGGACACTGTTAAAAACAACCACAAGGACACTGTTAAAAACAATCACAAGGACACTATCAAAAACAACCACAAGGACACTGTTAAAACAACCACAAGGACACTATCAAAAAACAACCACAAGGACACTATCAAAAACAACCACAGGGACACTATCAAAAACAACCACAGGGACACTATCAAAAACAACCACAGGGACACTATCAAAAACAATCACAAGGACACTATAAAAAACAATCACAAGGACACTATCAAAAACAACCACAGGGACACTATAACAAACAATCACAAGGACATTATAACAAACAATCACAAGGACACTATAACAAACAATCACAAGGACACTATAAAAAACAATCACAAGGACACTATAACAAACAATCACAAGGACACTATAACAAACAACCACAAGGACACTATAACAAACAATCACAAGGACACTATAACAAACAATCACAAGGACACTATAACAAACAATCACAAGGACACTATAAAAAACAATCACAAGGACACTATAAAAAACAATCACAAGGACACTATAAAAAAGAATCATGGGGAACTGGCTGGTCTTGAGGCAAGACGACGATCTCTGTCTGTTTATCAATCTATATTTGCTTTTGTGCGTGTTTTAATTTACTTGTTTATGAAGAATGATGATATCGTATGACGAAGGACAGTTTGACTACGTTTGAAAGTTTGCGGTTATGCCTCATGTCTTTTGGCGTGTGCTGTAGCTGCTAGGATGGGGACAGCAGTTGCCGTTCTTTGTTTGGATCCTTCAGTGAGGTGAGATGTTAATTCGGATGATTCCTCTGGCATGGGCGGTTGAGCAATTATGGATTTTAATTCGTTTGCAGTGATAACCGGGGTCTTCGACTAATTCCAATTATAACTACCAAGTACAGGTGAAAGAGTAATGAGAACGTTGTAAAAGAAGCCATGTAAAAAGAAAAAAAAGAAAGCGTTTTGCCAAGTTAAGAAGGTTAATAAACAATAATTATTATTCTGGCTATGAAATGAGAGGGGAACAGTTGGAATTTATTGTGACAGCTGGAAAAACTGAGTAAAGAAGAGATTGAGGGACACAGAGATAGCAGATACAAGACAATTTAAGAGAGTGGTTTGGTAGGATGTCAGCACCTGTGATAAAAAACTGTCGAGATAGACAGTTGTGGAGACTGGACTACCGAAGTCCGGACAACCCGTGTTCGATTCCCGCTGGGAGCAGTATGAGTTTTACTCGTGGTTGGAAAAAAAAAAAATACCCCCACGGTCGACCCAGCTGTTGGCAGAAATGGGTACCCGAGTATTACCCTGGGAAAGTGAGGAATGTCGCCTCGCATCGTGAGTTTCGATGCTTGAAGCGACACTATCCAGAAATCTCCGAACATTTCTGGATAGGCGGCCGAGCACATATGAGTGGAAACTCGCGTGCTATGACGCCAGTTCGTCTCGTACTTCACCTTTACCTTTAGTTGTGGAGAGACATAATCATCTACACCAGCAGGCACATTGCACTTGATGAATAAGCACGTATAGTGTTCTAAGCATTCCTTCCTCTTAGAATCAGGCCTTATGTTGCAAACTAATTATTTTCACTTTCCTCGACTACCGATAACACCTCATATTCAACCTTTCATTTATTCATAATCCTAACTCCCCCGCTTCGACCTTCAATATGTCTTCATTTTTGACATCCTTTACCAGGTGCGAAACCATTATTCAGAAGGACTGAGTACCCAATCCAACAGCAGATTAGTTGAGTTATTACTGGCAGTGGAAGATGAAAATACTCGTCATCGGCGGAGCACAGGTCTTCAACAAAACATTCTATCACGTGTAAGAGTTGTATGCTCCAAGCTGAGGTAGGGGCCCACATTTACTCAGTCATTTTGGCATGCATAATTTGTGACAGTAATATATTTTATCACAAATACGGGCGATACTTAACTTTATTGAACTAACATATTTTATCATAAACACAGCGACATTTAACTTTGTTGAACTAACATATTTTATCACAAATACAGGCGACATTTAACTTTGTTGAACTAACATATTTTATCACAAACACAGGCGACATTTAACTTTGTTGAACTAACACATTTTATTACAAATACAGGCGACATTTAACTTTGTTGAACTAACATATTTTATCACAAATAGAGGCGACATTTAACTTTGTTGAACTAACATATTTTATCACAAACACAGGCGACATTTAACTTTGTTGAACTAACATATTTTATCATAAACACAGGCGACATTTAACTTTGTTGAACTAACATATTTTATCACAAACACAGGCGACATTTAACTTTGTTGAACTAACATATTTTATCATAAACACAGGCGACATTTAACTTTGTTGAGCACACCTATTTTGCCACAAAACACAGGCGACATTTAACTTTGTTGAGCACACCTATTTTGCCACAAACACAGGCGACATTTAACTTTGTTGAACACATCAATTTTCCACAAACACAGGCGACATTTAACTTTGTTGAGCACACCTATTTTGCCACAAACACAGGCGACATTTAACTTTGTTGAACACACCTATTTTTCCACAAACACAGGCGACATTTAACTTTGTTGAACACACCTATTTTTCCATAAACATAGGTGACATTTAACTTTGTTGAACACACCTATTTTTCCATAAACATAGGTGACATTTAACTTTGTTGAACACACCTATTTTTCCATAAACACAGGCGACATTTAACTTTGTTGAACACACCTATTTTTTCACAAACACAGGCGACATTTAACTTTGTTGAACACACCTATTTTTCCATAAACATAGGTGACATTTAACTTTGTTGAACACACCTATTTATCCACAAACACAGGCGACATTTAACTTTGTTGAACACACCTATTTTGCCACAAACACAGGCGAGATTTAATTTCTTTGAAATATAATGTGTACTCACACTGACGAAATCTACGTTTGTTGATCAAAGATAATAATATTGCTATATGTCATTATAATTACAGTGCATTGTTCGTGTTTGATTATTCCATGTTTATCTTGTCTATCGAATGTAATATATTCATTGGTTTAGTTTAAACCACAGATTACATTTTTTAAAACGTGAATTGTACAAATGCGTAATAAACCGCCCTTTACGCTAAGCGTTTCACCGGATAATAGTTTCGCCACTGCTGTTGACATCATTTTACTTGTCCCTCATTTTTGTTCCTATTTTTAAACATGACCTAGAAACCTTAATCTCAGGTCCCTGTTGGGGACCAGAAATACTCTGTGCCTACATTGTTTCTTTTGGCTCTTGGTTGTACGACCAAAAAGCTGCCATGACGTGTAGTTGTTTCCATAAAATATTACAATAATTCCACAATATGTGCAGCTGTAGGTTTCTGAAGTTTTGGTTTATTTGCCCGTCCGTTTATCCAACTATCTGTTCTCCCTTGTGTTTGTCTATCTTTTTATCAATTTTTCTTTCTCTCTATCTCTTTGACATTTTGTCTATCTCTCTATGCCTGTCTCTCTATCTCTAGTCTATATCTCTCTGTTTCTTTGTCTATATGTCTCTAATTATGTGAATCTCTCTGTCTGTTATCTTTTTTGTCTGGCTTTCTGTCTCCATTTCTATCTATTTATCTGTCCATACGTCTGGGAGTATATCTCTCAGTGTGTATGTTTCTTTGTCTACATCTGGCTTTCTGTCTGCTTCTCTCTGTCTATCTCTGTCTGTCTGTTTGTCTATCTCTTTCCATCTCTGTCTATCTGTATGTCTATCTATGTATTCTGTATATCTTTCTGTCTGTTTTATTGTCTTCCGACTTCCAGTCGTTAAATTGTATACACCCAACTTTAGCTTTAATTAAAGCTTCAATATTTTGTAGTAAGTAATGACACCGTTGTTTCAGGGTTTAGTTTACATCTCTTCATTTTAATTACCGTAGTACTACTACTAATACTACTACGAATACTATTGAGGTATGCTGAGGATACAGTCTTAATCGCTAAGAGAGAAAATGAGTTACATGAAATGTTAGACATTATAGAGAAGAAAAGCAAAAATAAAGGACTCAGCCTTAATAGCAAAAAGACAAAAGTAATGGTAGTAACAAAGAAAAGACATCACCGCAGTGCACAATAAAGATAAGTGGAACAATATTAAAACAGGTAAATAAATGTAAATATCTGGGAACAATATTAACATCAGATGGTAGATGTACAACAGAGGTTAGATGTAGAATGGCTCAAGCAAAAGCAGTTTTCCAAAATTGAGAAAGATACTGTGCAATCCATTTTTGATAATAGAAACAAGAAAGAAAGATCTTAAATGTTATGTAGAGTCAGTATTAACATATGGATGTGAATCATGGACAATATAACAACAGACAAGAAAATCACCGGAAGCTGTAAAAATGTAGTTATACAGTAGAATATTGAGAATACCATGGACAGCTAAGAAGAGTAATGAAAACGTTCTGAAAGAGGCCAAGGCAAAAAGAGAGCAAATTTCCAAAATTAGGAAGAAATAATCATCATTTTTTGGCCATGTAATGAGAAGGGAACCGCTTTAATATATTGTAACAACTGGGAAAATTGAGGGACGAAGAGATAGAGGGAAGCAAAGAGAAAATATACCAGACAGCTTAAGAGAATGGCTTGGCAGAAGGTCAACAATAGAAATGATAAATAACTGTCGTGATCGAAAGTTGTGGAAAGACATGACCACCCACGCCAGTAGGTATGGTACTTGATAATGATGCATACTACTACGAATGTTACTATTATTATTATTAATATTATTATCATCATCGCGTTTGCAACATGGCTCCCGTGTCTCCGTGGCCGTCAGACATATGCAAGATACTTCTTTCTTGTTAAAAAAAAATAAAATAAATAAATGCATATAAATGGTTTATACCATCTTCATGTACTAACATACCATATGCTGTTTATTTTGTCTCATTGTAAGAACATAACTTGTATGGCTTATACAGCCTTCATGTAATAACATTACATACGTGGTTTGTTATGTCTACATTTAAGACAATAACATAACTGCCATATTAGTTTTCGTGTAACCGGTGTTATGCCCTACCCATTAACTAAATTAATGTTACATTTTTGTGGAATTCACTTAGCTATTGCTGAATACAAACATCGTATCATCTCATGTCAACTTATCCTGGTCTAATTCCCTGAGATTTTGAAGTTAGAGAAGTTGCTTCAAGAATTATCGTTAAATGTACTTGGATGGAGCACAAACAACGAGACAGCACAACGGATTCTCACACAGAAAATGCAAAAATGTGCACTCAATCTCCAGTTGACGGTTGGTGAGAGAACACTTGTGAGTTCAGTGAGACCTCTCTCTCTCTCTCTCTCTCTCTCTCTCTCTCTCTCACACACACACACACACAATGCATGTATACGCACTAAAAAGAAAGGAATGTTAACATAGAAACAAGGGCGGATCAAAGTAATTGGCGCTCTTATAGGTTTTTTCTTAGCAACTCCTTTTACTTTTGCAAAAGCAATAATCGACCAACGAATATCTGGGCTAAATTAAGATGATTATACTTAACGCAAAGATTGTTATTTATAAAAGAATATTTATTTAAAAGTTCAATAGCACAAACACTATCGGCTCGAAACCCTAACCGAACTCCCAGAGTCATATACAAGTAGCGGCGTTATACTGTCTCTCGCTCTCTTTCTCTCTCTCTCTCTCTCTCTCTCTCTCTCTCTCTTCTTATTCTTCTTATTCTTCTTCTTAACGTCCGACCTTTAAGTAGGCGTATGTTCGTTGTGTCGCTAATTTGGACAAGACTATGACGTTGGTGGCCATATTTTTCCAAGAACACTGAAAGTTTTTCTGTGATGTGGTCGGTATCAAGCCCGGCCGCCTTTATTTCTCAGAAAAATCTTCTGGTACCCACTTTTTGAGGTTGGGTATGCCCCGGAAATTTGTTGGTCCGAAAAAAAAATCCGCTAATTCTGGAGTCAAGTTGAAGCCTTCACATGAATGAAGCGAGCGCACTTATTGTTGCAACCAGCTACAGATGAATGAAGCGAGCGCACTTATTGTTGCAACCAGCTACAGATGAATGAAGCGAGCGCACTTATTGTTGCAACCAGCTACAGATGAATGAAGCGAGCGCACTTATTGTTGCAACCAGCTACAGATGAATGAAGCGAGCGCACTTATTGTTGCAACCAGCTACAGATGAATGAAGCGAGCGCACTTATTGTTGCAACCAGCTACAGATGAATGAAGCGAGCGCACTTATTGTTGCAACCAGCTACAGATGAATGAAGCGAGCGCACTTATTGTTGCAACCAGCTACAGATGAATGAAGCGAGCGCACTTATTGTGGCAACCAGCTACAGATGAATGAAGCGAGCGCACTTATTGTTGCAACCAACTCCTCTATTCCTTTTAGAATAACCTTAATTTATGTTTACATTCCTTTATTATTTCGTTCACTTTTCCACACGCTCTCTCTCTCTCTCTCTCTCTCTCTCTATTCATCTCCCTCGCTTTCTCTATTTCTCTCCCTATTTCTCTCCCTCTCTTTCTCTATTTCTCTCTCTCTATTCCTCTCTCTATTTCTCTTTCTCTATTTCTCTTTCTCTATTTCTCTCGCTATTCCTCTCTCTTTCTCTCTCTCTCTTCCTTTATTTCCCTCTCTATTTTTCTCTCTCCCTCTCTCTCTATTTCTCTCTCTATATTCTCTCTATTCCTCTCTATTTCTCTCTCTCTATTTCTCTATCCATTCCTCTATATTCCTCTCTCTATTCCTCTCTCTCTCTCTCTCACGATTCCACTCTCTCTATTCGTCTCTTTCTCTACCTTATTTTGTTTACATTCCTCTTTCCATTCATTTCGACATCCTCTTTCCATTCATTTTGGGAGCCGCGATAGTTCAGTGATTAGTGAACTGGACTACAAAGGACAAGAAGTAGAGTTCGATCCCAACCGACGGGTTCCGGTTCACCCAGCCATTAATGGGTACCGGATTTTTTTTCTGGGAAAGTAAAGAGGCACGGGCGTAATACCGACCACATTACCCCAAAAATCATGTGCCGAAGGTCTGTAGAATTTATGGTCACTAACACCATATTTCCCTATACGCCACTTGGCGTGACAGGGGTACTTTACTTTTACTATTTTTCTACTCATTTTGACATCCTCTTTCTATTCATTTTGACATCCTCTTTCTATTCATTTTGACATCCTCTTTCTATTCATTTTGACATCCTCTTTCTATTCATTTTGACATCCTCTTTCTATTCATTTTGAGATCCTCTTTCTATTCATTTTGACATCCTCTTTCTATTCATTTTGACATCCTCTTTCTATTCATTTTGACATCCTCTTTCCATTTATTTTGACATCCTCTTTCTATTCATTTTGACATCCTCTTTCTATTCATTTTGACATCCTCTTTCTATTCATTTTGAGATCCTCTTTCTATTCATTTTGAGATCCTCTTTCTATTCATTTTGACATCCTCTTTCCATTTATTTTGACATCCTCTTTCTATTCATTTTGACATCCTCTTTCCATTTATTTTGACATCCTCTTTCCATTTATTTTGACATCCTCTTTCTATTCATTTTGACATCCTCTTTCCATTTATTTTGACATCCTCTTTCTATTCATTTCGACATCCTTTTGTCTAGGGGATATGGTATTAGTGACCATAACTTTTACAGACCTTCAGCGCATGATTTTTGGGGTAATGCGGTCGGTACTACGCCCGTGCTGCTTTACTTTCCCTGATAAAAAATCCGGTACCCATTTAAGGCTGGGTGAACCCGGAAGCCGTCGGTTGGTATCGAACCCTACCTCTTGTCTTTTGTAGTCCAGTTCACTAACCACTGAGCTATCGCGGCTCCCAAGACGGATATAATTAACATAAATAAGTAATTTAAAATGTAGTGGTGTCATTAGAAAATATTACTTTATGTTAGCCTACTGAATATAATGTATGTTTTTATTTATTATGTCAGCGTAGCTCAGACCCCGAAACCAGTATACGCCACTGTTTAACCTTCTCCTTTGAGACCCTTCTCTTTCTTCATGAGGCCGTCGCCTCTTTCATCAGAAATGACCTGCTTGTTATGATTTGTGAGAAACTTCTCTTTTCTTCTGTTGACATCTCTTCTAATTTGTCTAGTTCTTCATCTTCGCATTTTTTTTTTTTAGCCACTTCCTTTTTTTTCTTTCTTATGCATCCTCTTTCCGTTTCTTTTATCAATTGCCATCTATATTTAGCATTCCTTATCTATTTTATGACGTCTTCCCCAATCTTTGTGGCACTCTCCTATTTCAGTCATTCACGGCCCACTTTTACGTTAGTACGCCCCTGGATAAAAATAATCTGTCTTGACTCGCCAAGGTGGTATGACGGGCAACGTTAAGCCATAGCTTACATGTGTAATCTCAAATATGCAGAGGATTTGTTTGATATTAGAAACGCTTGAATGCGATGTATTTAACAAACCTGCGTCACGAATGTTGCAAGAACTGCTGCGGTCCTTGACGTCGAACTGCACATAAGCTGAAAGAAGGCAGCGACTCATAGCTGACACCTTGCTTCAGAGTAAATGACCCACGACTGATGAAGATCTTACTCTCCGGATAAATGGTTAATCTGCCAAGCCCAGTGTTAGAACGTGCAACCCGGTACCCAAAAGTCATTCTCAAGTCGGATATACTGGGTTATATTGCGACAAATCATAGCTTACCGTTAACCATATCAGTGCACATTTACGCCAATTTAACATCTTTTTAATGGTGGTAATGATTAGAAGTAGTTGTCGCGAGAATGCAGAAAAAAGAATTTATGTGCAGGGGACTATTGAGTGATGAATGAAAAGTGTAACAAGGGCGTCAAAATGTTGTGGGAACAGTGAAAATAGAGATGAACATAAAAAATAGAGACGAACAGTGAAAATAGAGATGAACATAAAAAATAGAGACGAACAGTGAAAATAGAGATGAACATAAAAAATAGAGACGAACAGTGAAAATAGATATGAACATAAAAAATAGAGACGAACAGTGAAAATAGAGATGAACATAAAAAATAGAGACGAACAGTGAAAATAGAGATGAACATAAAAAATAGAGACGAACATTGAAAATAGAGATGAACATAAAAAATAGAGACGAACAGTGAAAATAGAGATGAACATAAAAAATAGAGACGAACAGTGAAAATAGAGATGAACATAAAAAATAGAGACGAACAGTGAAAATAGAGATGAACATAAGATTTAGAAATGGTCATTGCGGACTTCTAGCTGTCTGGGTAGATTTAGAAGAGGTAACTGCGGACTTTTAGCAGTCTGGGTAGATTTAGAAATGGTCATTGCGGACTTCTAGCAGTCTGGGTAGATTTAGAAGTGGTAACTGCGGACTTCTAGCAGTCTGGGTAGATTTAGAAGTGGTAACTGCGGACTGCAAGCAGTCTGGGTAGATTTAGAAATGGTCATTGCGGACTTCTAGTAGTCTGGATAGATTTAAAAATGGTCATTGCGGACTTCTAGCAGTCTGGGTAGATTTAGAAGTGGTAACTGCGGACTTCTAGCAGTCTGGGTAGATTTAGAAGTGGTAACTGCGGACTGCAAGCAGTCTGGGTAGATTTAGAAATGGTCATTGCGGACTTCTAGCAGTCTGGGTAGATTTAGAAGTGGTAACTGCGGACTTTTAGCAGTCTGTGTAGATTTAGCGGACTTCTAGCAGTCTGTGTAGATTTAGAAATGACGTTCGATAAAGTATAGAAAGAGGGATGAGTGTGAAGGTGCAAAGAGACAATATTTATGGGAGAATGTACAAATGCACTAGTCACTATATCAGATAGAATCCGCGTATAGGTAAACGGACGGTCCAGCAGAAAAGAAAACAGTGACGCAGGCGTTCCCAAATGAGGAGTTTCGTCACCAACACTATTTTTTTACCGTACATAAATGACATTACAGAGAGTATTCCACACACACACACTCGCGCGCACGCACACACAAAAAGAGTATATACTCCCACATCTGAAGATGACTTAGCTAGGTAGACCAGTGAATAACAAATAACATCAGCAAATGTCTGAATACAGCAGGCTCTCTCAGCATTAGAAAAATAGGCTATTAATTTGTGACTAAAATAGACAAAGTAAAAACACAACACACACAGGATCTCATTCTCAAGGAAGCCACGGCGACCTCAAACTAAAATTAAATTGGAGAAACCTATTTCTGGATGAAAACCCGAAACATATGGGAATCACATTTAATCGCTTTTTGACGTGGAAAACTCAGATAGAAGAAACCAGGCAAAGAGCAAGGCAGAGGGCGGCTATCATGAAAAAAATTATCTGGAACAACGTGGGGAGCAGACAAGATTGAAATAAAGAATTTGTGCTTTGGTAAATGAGGTCAGTCTTAAAGTTATGGCATTGCAGCATGGGCAACAACAATAGAGTCAAAGCTTGTGAAGATCGACAGACTCCAAAATCAAGAAATGAAAATTATGATAAGTGACATGAGATTAAACCCACTATAGGACAGACACAAATTTCACACTTGCAATGAATAGAAGAAAGAAGAGACAGCAGGACTCAACATGTTTACATCACGGAAAACAATTCATGAGACTGACCAGCCATTCTATGCACAAGTGAATACATGGAAAAGGTTGACGAAAGCGGGAAAATCTTTGTGGAATCAACAAAAGTTCAGCAGAAAGCAGGCCCAAAAACTCTTAGACGACAGCTAGACTGATTAGCACACACATACAGACACCTATAGCCTTTCTCATAGTTAAAGATGACAGTGATAAACACCCACGATGGAGAAAACATTGCCTCCCTGACATAATAGAGAGCACCCCTGACGAAGTGAATTAAAAACACAGTCAGATTGTGCAACAAAGAAGAACACTGACATAGAGGTTTGTAGAGAAACACTGGCCAAACTTGTCCAGGACGCATGTCGACACAGATGGATCGGCAACCAATGCAACTGAAGTTGAAAGAAGAGAAACCTGCATTTACCTAAGTAATGGAACATACAATGTCAGCAAGAGGAGGGTCATCATCACCATTAGCGCCGTCTCCGCATCGAAGGTCGGCCACTATAGAGGGCCATTCTGCTCTGTCTCTTGCTTTTGATGGTGCAGGCTGTCATAGGCTGACTTGTTCATCTTTTGATGTTACTCGTCCATGTTAGTCTTGGTCTGCCTCTGCCTTTTTTTTCTTGTATTTTCCCTTACAAGATTACTTTTAGTAGACTACTGTGTCCTTTAACATGCCACACAAATATCATTTATCTTGTTTGAATTATGTTTACTAGTTCTCT
The DNA here is from genome assembly GCA_032433765.1 of Megaustenia siamemsis. Lineage (NCBI taxonomy): Eukaryota > Metazoa > Mollusca > Gastropoda > Stylommatophora > Ariophantidae > Megaustenia > Megaustenia siamemsis. The sequence goes on from JAVIAB010000139.1 coordinate 20,790,322, forward strand.
TTTCATTTTTAGTTGTTTTAAGACTTCGTCGTTTTTCTTTTCTTTACATCCCTTTCTTCCTATTTTTCTATAAATCCACATTTCAAATGCTTCAATTTTCTGTTCTGTTTTCTTATCTAATATCCAACATACATGAATGTTGAGAAGATATAACATTTTGCTATTTTTAATTTTTAACCCTGGTGTTATTTATTTTGGTGTTATTATATTTTTTATGACATTAAAATTACTATTTGTCATTCTTATTCTGTTTTTTTTTATTTCAGTTGTACATTTTCCATCACTGGTTATAGTATGTCCAAGGTAGTTATAACTCTGTACTGTCTCCAAGTCTATTCCTTCAACTTGTATGTCCACTTGTAGATTTTGAGTATTATCTTTGTTTACGATCATAGTTTGAGTCCTTTTGATATTCAGTCTTGTCTATATTTATTTGCTTTTCATATTTATTTCATTAAGTAATTGTTGTAGATCTTTAATATTTTCTGCTAGTAATACAAGTATCATCAGCATATGTTAGGTTATTTATTATCTTTCTTTTATTTTAATGTTTAGGCCTGGCATCTCTGTGATGTTTTTAAAGATTTGCTCAGTGTATAGATTGAACAAGCTTGGTGATAGGATGCATCCCTGTCTTACTCCTCTTTTTATGACAATGGGTGTTAATCTCTCTGAAGAGGGAGGTACTGAAGTAATTTTAAAGCAAAAACAACTGGGAAAAGCTGCAGCGAAAACTTTATTGAAGAAGAAAATTAAGTAACAAAATTTAAGAGGAAAATTCAAGAAGAAAATTCAAGAAGGAAACATTCTATTTCTCACAGATGCTTTGTCAGTATTTACAGAACTGTGGTGTAATGGGAACCAAGACCTGAGTGATCTAAGAGAAATACCCTCCAGAGATGCAAGAAGAATTGTTATTCGGTGCATTCCACCTCACTGCAACAAGTACAACGTATAAGAAACCAAAGAGGTTTGTCAGCAAAAAACAATTTCAGCAAATGTAGAGCACCAGGGCTACCAGAAAATGATGTCAACTACCAGCTGAATAGAAATTAACAAGTAACGGTTTTTGACTCCGAACAGGCCACAAAAGATTGACGTCCCTTCTTGTCACAGGATAGGAACCTTCAATGGGCGTGGCACGGGCTGATGGACATCTGCTACAATCTTGTCCAACTATGATGAACAAAGAAGGCTCCTGTGACGATCCCCTATACTATAGCAGGATATGCTGTATGAGGGAGCCGCGATAGCTCAGTGGTTAGTGAACTGGACTATAAAGGACAAAAGGTAGGGTTCGATCCCAACCGATGGCTTCGGGGTTCACCCAGCCTTTAATGGGTACTGGATTTTTTTCTGGGAAAGTAAAGCGGCACGGGCGTAATACCGACCACATTACCCCAGAAATCATGTGCCGAAGGTCTGTAAAATTTATGGTCACTAACACCATATTCCCTATACGCCACTTGGCGGGACAGGGGTACTTTACTTTACTTATATGCTGTAGGAAGACGTTGTTAGCCTTGATTTTTACCCAAGGCTTTTTTTCAACTGCTGATAATGCCTAACGGTAAACGCTAAAGAAGGCCACTAACTGCTCTGTCTGTCCGTGCATGCGTAGGGTGATTTGTATAAACAGAATAATTGGGGTTACCATTAACAATATCAGGTGAACACTTTTTAAAAAATGTGAATACGGATACAAATAATAATAAATAAATATTATTATATAGGGAACTTCCGAGGCGATAATAGGGAATAATAGAACAAAGAAGAATGTGTTAGCACTCGGAAAAATTGACAGACAAACAACAACTTTTTTAATTGTTGTTTGTCCGTCAATTTTTTCGAGTGCTAACACATACTTCTTTGTTCTATTATTCCTGAATACCGGATACCCTGAATAGGGGAAGGTACTCAAACCGAGAAGAAACATTGGCCATTCCTGACCTCCAATAGTGTGGAGCTGAGTTCTCCATCTCCCTCACCACAAGAACAACCTTTACCGTTCACATTTACCTGCGCGTGGCAAAATAATAATAATAATAATAATAATAATAATAATAACAAACATAATATTCTTGTTGCTGCCATTACTTTTGCTTGGTCTCCCCATCGTGTGAAAGAAATATTTCAAATAAACAAACCAGAACTGCATTTATGTAAACAGCTTGATGACCGATGCTAGTTGCCATGGTTACTCAAGTGCAGACTGAACCTGAAATGCGGTGAGTACAATTGTTCAAGTCCGGGCAGTCTGATAAATGCCACGTAGGTCAGGTATGCCGTGTTTGTGTGGGGGAAATGGCGGAACCGTTTTGTGGAGCTAGGCATGAGATAGCTCCCGATTTGAAGGGTAAATATATGTTATGGGTTTATATACAGAAGTGCAGGCAGGTAAATATGCACACACCTATACACACAGAGATGATATAGCGAGTTGGTTTTGATTGGATTAGGTAAGAATACGTTGTGTTAGGCACGGCTAAACTAGGCTAGGCTAAATTAGATTACATTGTATTACATTAGTTTATTTCAGATTAGATTAGATTGCAGTAGATTATATTTAAATGCTTATATTAAAAATACCCATACAGAACTGTACTGTAACAATTACTAATACATTACTTGGAACATTTTATTGCATTATATCACATCACATATAATATCACATGATAACACTCCATTCTACTATACTACATTACATTACACTACATTTTTATGTTACATTATTTTATGCAATGTTAAATTTACCATCGAAACATTGTTGAAGTGATTTAGCGTTTGGTTGGGTCTTGTAGATCCACAAATATGGCGACATTTTTGTCTTGGAATGGAGAGTCTCGATGTTCACTAAGCCACTTAAACTGCTCTCAAGTCTTTGATTTTCTCTGAGAGAGTAATGCGGCCTGAAGTAAGACTGACCATATCACCCATAGATACGTTGTTAGAACAAATTAATCCATGGTTTCTACGTGACGTTACCTGAATTTTGTTCTCTTGAGTAGCGAGATCCGATGTCTAGCCCTCTTGGATAACGGCAATCAATATGAGATCCGGTGTGCAATGTCGCACGTTAAAGAGCTATCTGCATTAAAAAAAAAAAAAAATAGTAGGCCAAAAAAATCCGGCCGAGCTCGGGAAAAAATTATCAGCATAGAAACCTACCTACATCATGGATTCCAGGCCGTGCGACGGAGTTCGTAGACTTTGGTCTGGGTTCTCCTCAGATTATGTCGAGATTCTCGGGGAGGGGGGGGGGGGTTATCGGGGCACCTATGGATTCACCCGGTGTGTAGTGATGAGGATTCTAACAACAACAGCAAGGTTGATAGTGGTGGAATAATGTGGCTACTATTACATTAAAGAATAGTGACACTGTGACCTTCCAGGCATGCCGTAAGAGGCGACTAAGGAGGTTGATTGATGGCTTGACAAGCTGTCATTGTAAAAAGTATTGTTATGGAAACAGAGCCATAGTTTTTAGAAGCAGTGATCTCCGCAATATGTGCCATTTTGGCACGCAAGGTTTCTGTTTTTGAGATTGTGGTTCTGCCCTATGTGCCGTCTTTGGCTCGAAAGGACAATATATAGATAAATAGTACATTAGCCATTCACCACAAGATGTTACGTTGTTAGCAGACAGTGGATGCCACGCTGTACAGTGTCTCCTTATATGTTACAATAAAAAAAAAACATAAAATAGTACGTAGCAGCTCAACTAACAGAAAGACAAGACAAACTACAACGTTTCGGCAAAAGCTTTCATCATGTATAACAAATAAACTATAGACATTAAACAATAAAATTTCGAGTCACAACTCACAACAATCACACAGCTCTAAAAAAAAAAAATGCCGAAAAAGACGTCATTGAATTTTGTGTTTAATATGTATAGCTTTATGGTTATACCTGATGAAGGCGTTTGCCGAAACGTTGTAGTGTGTCTTGTCTTTCCGTTAACTTAGCTGCTCAATACTATTTTATGGTTTTTTTTTTTTTTGTTGTATGTAGCTCCGTTCCGGCATAATAATAAAAAAAAAAAAGTAAAGTACCCCCGTCGCGCCAAGTGGCGTATAGGGAATATGGTGTTAGTGACCATAAATTTTACAGACCTTCGGCACATGATTTTTGGGGTAATGAGGTCGGTATTACGCCCGTGCCGCTTCACTTTCCCAGAAAAAAATCAGGTACCCATTAAAGGCTGGGTGAACCCGGAGGCCGTGGGTTGGGATCAAACCCTACCCCTTGTCCTTTTATGTCATATTTATTTTATTTATTATATATGTTTTCTGTGCTTATCTCCTCCATATTACATTAACTTGTACTGCAACAGCGTTAGTGAACTAAAGCTCATCAAGATCTACTCCATTTTGTTAACAGTTCGATCTAACGTAGCGCAACGGTGGGAATATAATACAGGACCTTAGCTACAGGAACCAGCTAACAAATGTCGTTACAGAAAGTACAGCTGCTATCACTATCAATTCACTGAGTCAATTGCTCCTTCAAACTTCATCTACAACATTTCGTATCAGTAAGTACACCCGCTATCACTGTAAATGCAACGAATCAATTGCTCCTTCAACTTCCATCTACAACATTTCGTATCAGTAAGCACACCCGCTATCACTGTAAATGCAACGAGTCAATTGCTCCTTCAACTTCCATCTACAACAGCAACATTGCGAACTCCCAAATGTCAAATATACATACCATTCTTGCCTGCGAGAAACTGTCCGACTAACCAAACAGGTATACTCAGTGTTTTTTGTTCAAAAAACATTAGTGGATACCAGGACACACCTGAATCCAAAGTAATAAATTAGCAGACCTTCTACTTCTCATTCTTATTTCATGTGGCTTTCAGTGTTGAGAGTAGATATCATCTGGTGTCTTTTGTGCGTCTGTTTACTTCTGCTGCTGTTAACTTTCCTAGTGTTTCTAATATTCCATCAATCCATCTCTTTCGTGGTCTGCCACTGTCCTTGAGTCTGGTGTTATCGATAAGTTTTTTGAATACTCGTTGTGTTGTGCTGTAATATTTCTGTCTCATCACGTGGCCAAACCATTTTATCTGTTGCTTCTTTGTGTACTCTATGGCGGGAATTATTCTTAGCTTTTTTATAAGTTCGTTTCTTATCTTATCTCGCAGGCTGTTTTCTGTCATTTGTCTAACACATTTCATCTTGAAGTGGTTATCTTTCTTATTGTCCTCGATTCTATGGTCCATCCAGTCTGGCATTGGTAGCATGGCAGACCACTTATTAAAATCTGGCAGATCCGTCAAACAAGTAGAAAATTATGTAACTTTTGTGACGTCATGAAAACCATCAACAATTTTTTTTTTTTTAAATACATGACAAATGGAATCAAACGTTGACCGTGGGCTCCGATCATAACACATGTGACGTCATCTTTCTCCTCTCAAGTAAGGGGAGATAACATCTATTGTTGGCCGTCCCTACCTGGAACAAAATAAAGAACCATAACCTTTATTCTATTTGGCAAGCGCACAAGCATGCGGCCATTATTCCAATCTTCTCTGTAATCATCTTTTTCTCTTTCCCGCAGATTCATGAACTGGATATTGTAACAATGTAATAATAATGCTATTTACTTGTGCACAGTCAACAAGATTAATTCAGTATCTCTGATTATAAACTAAACTATATGTGATTTTTAACGTACGCAGCATGCTAGCTAGACATATACGATTTTCACTGTAACCCGAATAGATCAGACTATACGATCCCGTCTATCCAGTAATAAGGGCTTGTTGCACACATGTTGGTATTCGTTGAATAAGGAAAGACAACACAAATATAAAATGTCACGAAGAACATCAGCAAGGCAGTAAAATTAAAATTACTGAGGGCATGTATCTTCCGATATGCACATGCGATTGTGAATTATGGACAATATCGGAAACACCAGAGAAGAAATTTGATTCATTGAAAATAAAATGCTGCAGAAAAATCCTTCAGATATCTTGGACAATGAAAAAGAGTAATGAAGACATTACACGATTGAAAGTAATGAAGACATTACACGATTGAAAGTAATGAAGACATTACACGATTGAAAGTAATGAAGACATTACACGATTGAAACATTAACAAGAATCGGTTGATAAACACCATTCTACGGAGGAAATTATAATACAATGGTCACGTCAAAAGACTCAGTGGGCTGGAAAGAACATTAATGAAGACATGGTTCCTGGGCGACGCATCAGGGGCAGACCAAGAAGAAGGTGGTTTCAAGACCTCAAGGAGACCTTGAATATGGTAATAGATGAAGTGGGAGATCTGGCTAGAGACCGGGATTCTTTCAGATGGGCTGTGGTGAATGCAACGTTCTGCAAAGGACGTGCAACCTGATGATGATGTTATATATTACAATATCAAATGCAAATTGTAATCTGGAAGCTTCAATCACCTGAGAGTTGTGAAGTTCAGTGACCAGCGAATTCCTTCAAAGTCTACCGGAACATGTTTCCGGACAATTTCGGCTGTAAAAAAGCACCCCATATCAATATAAGTATTCAATGTTATAGTTATAATCTTCAATTTATTTTGTAAAAAAACGTCTACACTTGGAATGCTCATGCAACGCAACGGTAAACAAACAATACACGTGCAATATCTATAATCTACATAACCTTTGAGGCTGTGAACTACCTGCTCCGTTCCGATTGCCTAAAACACCTAGACGAGTCAGACGGGTGGCGCTACGGGGGATTTCCCCACTTCCCGTTCAATACGTTCAGAGATATTCCTGAGTGTATGACAAGCTGCAGGATAAAGGAGGAGCAGTGGAAAACCTCAAGTGAAACTAGAATGGACGAATAATATCAAAAGACGAACAGGAGCGCATACCATCAAAGTAGCAGGGAGTGTAAATGTGAAAACTGTTCTCTTACACGGCTCATGGTTCAGAAACTAGGATGCTACAACAAAACAAAAATTACGAATAATTGTAAATAATTGTGTTAGGACAATTTTGAACATTGAATGGTATGGCAGGATCAGAAATGTAGATACCTGGGAAAGAACAAAGCAAGGGTCAATCAAGCAACTGATTATGAACAAAAAATGGAGACGGATTGGACTTACACTTTGAAAACCTGACGCCAGCATAGCAGGACACGTTCTGTGGCGAAACCCACAGGGAAAAAGAAAGCTAGGAAGCCCGGAAATATGTGGAGAAAAAAAACGATACAGAAAACCTCAAAACCACTGACCTAGACAAGAGAATTAGAGAAAATATCAAAAAGGTGGGAGGGAGGTGGATGTGGAGACCTTGTCCGTGGCCTATGTTGGCCGAAAGGGTGATTGCAGAGACAGCGTGAATTGACCTCCATAGTAACCATAGTAACCATAGTAACCATAGTAACCAACCTTCGACGAGGAGACGACACAAGATAACTAACTGCACAAGATGACTGGCTGATACGCAGAAGAGAGTGAAACTCTAATAGAACATCTCTATCTGTACCTTGGTTGTACTACCAGTTTTATGTCACAAATCTACAGTCTCGTTGAAGCTAACCGAACCATTATTTACTTACCAGTGCCTAGAAAGACATCCATGTTTGCTTGTGTCTATTGGTAATTGACAAATATTTCCTAATAACACAATATGATCTCAGCGCATCGCACGAGCTTAGTAACAATGGAGAGAGGGCCTTCTCAGGAAGAAGTTATTTTTGTTTAAAGATGGAAGATATTTTACTTTTTTCTGATACGTGGCCAAACAGTGGCATACAGCCAACTCATTTCACTTGTTTAATTCACATGAGATTTTTTTACGTACCCAATTGTCGACACACGAAACCTCCTTTTACAATCCATCTCCGATAATACTAGATACTTGATCTCATCTGCTTTGGGACCAGGGGCTACACGTAAAGCCCGTTATCTTCAAGAATAGATCGAACCATGTACCATCTACTTGTCAGACGAGCCCGTCTTAACACCACAGTTACCCCGTAAATCTTGTCTATACTTGTCAGACGAGCCCGCCTTAACACCACAGCTGTCCCGTAAATCTTGTCTATACTTGTCAGACGAGCCCGCCTTAACACCACAGTTACCCCGTAAATCTTGTCTATACTTGTCAGACGAGCCCGTCTTAACACCACAGCTACCCCGTAAATCTTGTCTATACTTGTCAGACGAGCCCGCCTTAACACCACAGCTGTCCCGTAAATCTTGTCTATACTTGTCAGACGAGCCCGCCTTAACACCACAGTTACCCCGTAAATCTTGTCTATACTTGTCAGACGAGCCCGTCTTAACACCACAGTCACCCCGTAAATTTTGTCTATACTTGTCAGACGAGCCCGCCTTAACACCACAGCTGCCCCGTAAATCTTGTCTATACTTGTCAGACGAGCCTGTCTTAACACCACAGCTGCCCCGTAAATCTTGTCTATACTTGTCAGACGAGCCCGTCTTAACACCACAGCTGCCCCGTAAATCTTGTCTATACAATCAGGTAATAGCGAGCAAGCAGTGGGCAAGAAATAGCATCTCTCAGAATTAAAGCTTTCATTATCCTCCACGGTGCCTTGGTAACATGAGGAAATTTAAAACTTTGGTGATGGGCACTAACATCATAGTCATCAAATGGTCATGATACTTTTCACATTTAAACCATATTCATCAAATGGTCATGATACGTTTGACACTAACACCATAGTCATAAAATGGTCATGATACTTTTCACATTAACACCATATTCATCAAATGGTCATGATACGTTTGACACTAACACCATATTTATCATACCCATTAAAGCGTACTTACCTGACTGTCTTTCACAGACACACTTATCTAGGCTATACCACTAATCCTAACTGTTGCTTTGCTTTCTGTTAGTTTCTACATTCATAAAAATAAAAAAATAAAAAATAAAAACAAAGACATAAAAATCTCAAAGTAGGCCTCCAAATTGGAACCAGAGAGTGAAAGAAAAAGAGGCTGACCAAGAAAAACACTAAAAAGGACACTGATATGAGAGGCAACAACAGGAGGCATCTGCTCCTTTGCCGAGATTAAGCAACTCGCCCAGAACAGAGCCGTGTGGTGAGACACAATGCATGTCCAGTGCAAGGTCTAAAACTTGAAAGATCGTTGGACAGAAGAGTCTAGAATGTCTGCCGCGCCCTATGTGCCGTAAAGATAGTTTTGTTTCTTATATTTAACTCAAGGGCGGATCTTGATCTATGGTTATGACACTCCATGGGGATCTTTTTCTTTGTTAATGTTATCCCTTATTTTGTTACTACCTTCTGTCTTGACACTACCTCACATTCTGCAATTAACAGGCTACCACTAGAGGCAGACCATCACCCTTCTCCTCTCCGTCCCGTAATCCCACGCCACTGCCTAATTTATAAATATGCCAGGTAAAATCTCTCTAGCTGTTCTGATTCAGACGCCAGATTTATTCGCAAGGAAATAACATTTCCAATTTCACCTAATCAAGTTCGCCGTTTAAGATAGTTAGGGAGGGCTGTGAATAGTGCAATCAGCCTCATCGCGTAACATATACAGCTGAGTAAATATTAACTACAAGATAGCATAAATAGGTTTGTTGAGGAGTTCTGGCAGAGAAAGAAATATGTGACGCAGTGGTAAATGGATACATTTCTTCTTCTTCTTCCACTTCTTCCACTTCCTCTTCTTCCACTTCCTCTTCTTCTTCTACTACTTCTTCCACTTCCTCTTCCTCTTCTTCTTCCACTTCTTCCACTTCTTCTTCTTCCACTTCTTCTTCTTCTTCTTCTTCTACTCCTTCTTCCTCCACTTCTTCTTCTTCTTCTACTCCTTCTTCTTCCACTTCTTCTTCTACTTCTTCTTCTTCCACTTCTTCTTCTACTTCTTCCTCTTCTTCTTCTTCTTCTACTTCTTCCTCTTCTTCTTCTTCTTCCACTTCTTCTTCTGCTTCTTCTTCTTCCACCTCTTCTTCTTCTTCTTCTTCTACTTCTTCCTCTTCTTCTTCTTCTCCCACTTCTTCTTCTTCTTCTTCCACTTCTTCTACTCCTTCTTCTTCTTCTCCTTCTTCTTCTTGATGTGCATTTCAGCTCAAAGAGGAGATATAGTTTGAGATCTTTTGCTCTACTGTTGACCTCTATGGGCTGTCCTATTATTTCTTATTTTCCATCAATCCATTCCTTTCGTGGTCGGGCACATTTCTGAAGCAAAATATATTATTTTTGATCAGCCTTACTTATCTGCTATTATTTACTGACCGATTCCAGCGATCAAAACTTCTTACTTTTCTTTCTTTGCTCCACGGGGCGTTTACAGTTCTTCTTTGTCGACCTTTAAATAGGCGTTAATTGGGCGTAATTTTCATTGTATCATGATTTACAGGAAGCAGCAACAACGGGATCTTTAGGTCCAATACATCCGACTTCTTGACGTTCTAGTTTACGGTTTACTCTGCTAACGGTTTAGCATTCCCTTTATTATCCCAACTCGTTAGGTCACTTCTGTCCTCAAGTCAAACGCCGGCAGGTGAAGCAGGATTTTAATTATACTTGTTTCATAAGTCTTGCCCAACTTTAAAAATCAATATCTTTTAAACCGCTTTTTGTATTTTTTTCAAAATTTGCATTTAAAGTTATAATGATTAGAACCCAGCAGGGAATTAATTTCATTAAAAACAAACATTTGGTTATTATTATTGCTTATTTGATTTATATAAATTTATAACGACCCATTGATGTAGTCAAAACTTAGTGTTTACAGTATTTAAGTTAAAAATAGCGATTACAAATCTATACACGCTGAAATTTACGATTTTTCACGCTTTCCGCGTGAGTTGTCTGACACAAATAGACACTTGTAGTAAACACGAGACATTGTGTGTTCCATTTACGTTAATTCAGCGGCGTAACGTGGAACAATAACATTTATCATGAGTATTAAAATGAAATTCTGCAGTTTACAAAACATCGCAATAAAAATGTATGACTATTTTTGCAAAGAGGCTAAACGAGGAAGATTATTTCATTCTTTAGAAAACCCTGAGAATAGGACAAGACACATTTTGGATTTATCTAAACGGTCATTTAATCGCTGGATTCAAGTACGTGACCGTCAATGTTCCAAATATACAAAATCACAAGGAAGAGCAAAAATGTTGGATAATTTCGACAGTGAACTTATTAGAAGTGAAATTCGCAAAATGTTGGGTATGAATGAAACTGTTACAATAAGAAAATTAAAAGTATCGCTGAAAAAGAACAACAGTATTGAAATATCAAAGTCTACATTATGGAGGAATGTGAGAGCTGCAGGCTTTACATTCAGAAAGTATCCCAATGGACGAAACATCATCTGTGAGAAGCCACATATAGTAGTCGTGAGAAGCAAGTACTTACGTGAAGTAAAAGAGGTGCGCAAGCAAGGTTATGATATTGTGTACTTGGATGAAACATGGATCAATGCTCACCACACTAACCAAAGGGAATGGCAGTCATCAGATGGAAAGATTAAGAGATTAATACCTAGCAGCAAAGGACAGCGCTTGATAATTGCTCATGCAGGTAGTCGACAACATGGACTAATACAGAATGCAGAGCTCATTTTTCTTTCAAAATCCATAGACAATCGGGATTATCACTCTGAGATGAATGGTCACATATTTAGACATTGGATTGAAAATTCTGTTCTCCCAGCACTAGATCGACCATCTTGCCTAATAATGGACAATGCAGCGTACCACAACATTGTTGCACTTGAAGATAAAGTCCCGACGTCATCCAGTACAAAAGATGCTATTAAGATATGGATCACAAAGGAGCACATACAATTTAATAACATGTACTTAAAACCTGAATTACTATCTCTAGTAAAGCAAAAACAGAGGACACAGATTTTTCAAATAGATAAGATTATCCAAGAGCACGGTCATATAAGTTTGAGGCTGCCACCTTACCATGCTCATTTAAATCCAATAGAACTAATATGGGCAAAATTAAAAGGACAAGTGGCAGATGAAAATACAACATTCAAAATATGCGATGTAAAGACTCTTGCTAATCTCGCTTTATTAAATATAGACAAAGATTATTGGGCTAAATGTGAAGACCACGTCTTAAAACAGGAAGAGGAATATTGGAAAAATGATGGTTTGTGGAATGTTCAACCCCAAACAGTTATTAATCTTTTAGACTCGTCTGATTCAGAATGAAAGTATATAGCCCCCACAATGTTGGCCCCTATATTACCTTAAATTATTTCAACAAACGGTCCTTTTAAGGACCACACAACTATGAAAATTGGACATACAGGTATACCTTGATATTATTATCGTCCGTCCTCGAACTGAGCAGACAATAATTCTCCTGGTGTTTTGTTTTATCCAGTTATTTCCCCATTACGGCCACGCCTTTACCTAGTGAAAATTAATCGTAGACCAGCAACTAAGGTAATTTCTATTCTTTAGGGCTTCACAATTTACAATTTTGACAAACATCAAAGAAATATCGCCGCTTTAAGAAAACTGCAGCTGCAAGATATTTGTTAAATATACATTTAAAGGGTCTTTTGCATTCTAATAACATTTGGAAAATTTCAAAAGTATTTAACAAACGGTTAGAGAGTAATAGCGTTTTGAAGTTGGGCATATGTTTTGAAACGAGCTATAGTTCAAGTTCAAGGACCCTGACTTCAGCAGTCACATCACAGCTGTTTGTTTTCCTCTCAAACTGATATTTTAGTTCTAATTTTGGAAATTTGACAGCATCTATAGATGAAGATGTCCTGTGCCTAGTACATTGCACTCATTCTTGCGTGTTTGCGTTCGCTCGATGACTAAAGGAGTACACTTCTTCATCACCGCCTTTAAGATAACGTTAAGTGGGCGTGTCTGTGTTGTGTTGTGGTTTGCAGTATAACTGATATTTGCACCCTTTCGGCCCAACACATCTTCATCTGATGACTTCATGACTTCCATGACTTCATCATGGCATTTTTGATAACGGGTTGTCTTCCCTCTTCGATCCCTACTCGCTTGGGCAGACTAAACAGGTTAGTCTGTTACTAGAGGCAAAGCGTTGAGCAGGTTCTGGATGGTTCTGGTTCACCGATCCTGGCGCAAGTCATCAGCTAGCTGTGGGTCGCTGACAACTTCCAGCTCTGGTGATATGAGGCGCGCCTTCGCTTCCCATTCATTCTTAAAATAATAACTTACGAAAGTAGTTTCAATTCGTGACATCAGACACACAAAGTCAAATGTTTCACTAATGTAAGTATCTACGAATGGAGCTTCAATAGTTAATGCTCGTAACAAGAATCAAAGATTAGTAAACTGAGAGTCTTGGGCTCAAATATATTCAATTTTGTAGCTACAAAATTCGTTCACGTTTAAGAGACTGTTTCCTCTAATCACTTTCAGATGAGACCTGTGTATGTTATCTTCATACAAAAACACCAACTAAAGTATCAGTGAAAAACATCGGTGACCTATTAGTCTCTGACCTCAGTTCAAACTTTGCATGGAGTATGAGACCCAACACAAAACCTGCCACATTCAGTCTGTAAAAAAAAAAATAAGTACAGTACCCCCGTCACGCCAAGTGGCGTATAGGGGATATGGTGTTAGTGACCATAAATTTTACAGACCTTCAGCACATGATTTTTGGGGTAATGTGGTCGGTATTACGCCCGTGCCGATTTACTTTCCCAGAAAAAAAATCCGGTACCCATTAAAGGCTGGGTTCACCGGAAGCCCTCGGTTGGGATCGAACCCTACCTCTTGTCCTTTGTAGTCCAGTTCACTAACCACTGGGCTATCGCGGCTCATTTAGTCTGTGGACATTCTCTCTAGAATTTTTTTTGGGAAAACAATCCTCTATCAATAATCAAATAAGTGGCTGACAAGAGCGAAGCAATAATTGGGGAATCGGCAGGAACGTTAGACAACAGAATACAGATTGTGTGAGGAGTGCTGGGGGTATATCGGTCAGGACTGGACCAATGGCATGATGTAACTCTTAACGTCATTTGTTCCCCTTACTATATATCTTCGTATAGTGGAACTCATTCTTTAGAGAAATGATCATAATAAGGAAAAGACAAGCAGATTAACAAATTGTGACAGAAAAGATTCCATTTTAGGCTCTTCCCCTTATCTAACCTGTCATCAAAAACAAAGACACTTTTGCATACAAGATGAAGTGTTTAAACACAAATCCCCCGTTGAGAACGAAAAATAATGAAGAAAATGGGGTCCCTGTTACAAAAACTGTTTAAAGAAAATATTGCCACTAAATTAGAAAACGTGCGCACAAAAAATGTACACAAGCTGCATGATATAGATCGTCCGAAAATAATTGAAATAAATAAGCTAACCATTATTTTCTATATATACTTTTCTTATATATATATATATATATCATTATCATCCCCAGGTCGCATGTCTTTTGCAGAACGTTGCATTCACCACAGCCCGTCTGAAAGAATTTCTGTCTCTAGCCAGATCTCCCACTTCTTCCGTTGGCACGATCAAGGTCTACTGGATGTTTTGAAATCTTTTTCTTGGTTTGTCCCTGATGAGTTGTCCATGCATTTTATTATTGTTCTTGCTAGCTGGCTGTGTCTATTGACGTGGCCAGTTTCACCAATCAATGTTCCACACATTCTCTTCACAGCGAATTTCTTCAACCAATAAATCTCATGTTTGTCTCAACATTGTTTTGTTTTGCCATTTAGACAGCGAGTATGGGTTTTTTTTATCAGCTTTGTTTCGTCACTTTTGTCGGTATTTTTGCTAAGTGTACTTCAGATTTGTATTTCAACACAAATAACTAAACGATTGGCATTTAATTGCAACAGAAATGACAGTATGTAAAGTGTATTACCATGAAAGAGTGGAATAACATAAAAGATTGTAAAGATAACATAATTATTTTGGTCTAGCGAGATATATTCGAAACAAATAATAATAAATGAATATTATAAATGAAAGAGCCGTGATAGCTCAGTGGTTAGTGAACTGGACTGCAAAGGACAAGAGGTAGGGTTCGATTCCAACCGATGTCTTACGGGTTCACCCAGCCTTAAATGGGTACCGGATTTTTTTCTGGGAAAGTAAAGCGTCACGGGCGTAATACCGACCACATTACTCCAAAAATCATGTGCCGAAAGTCTGTAAAATGTATGGTCACTAACACCATATTCCCTATACGCCACTTGGCGTGACGGGGCTCTTTACTTTTTTTAAAATTATAAATGAAAACTTCCGAGGCGACAGATCAGCGAATCATCTCAGAGGTATAGGTTTACAAAACATAGAAAAATGCACAGATTAAAAAAAAAAAAAAAACTACACACACGACAGAAAGAAAAAAAGAACAACAGACACCATGAGCAGGATCGAACCCGTTCTCACCGACAGAGTGTCTTGCCATGAGACTATGAACTACGGTTCACGGCCAACTACATAGTCTGTCCTAGCAAGACGTTGTGTGGCGTTCAGGTTAGATCCTGCTTCAGGCTGAATACTGTTCTTCGTGTTTTTTTTTCTTTCTGTTTTTGGTTATTTTAAATTTGTTTTCGAGTGTTGTAAACATAAATCTTTCTCTGAAATAATTCACTGAGACAAATCCCCCAGGATAGGCAAATATTTATAAAACGAGGTTCAGAAAAAGTCGTGAAAAGCAGAGAAGGCAAGTTGCCCCAACACAAAATAGTTGCCCGGGTCACTCTATCTATTGTCCTTTCGAGCCGAAGACGGCACATAGGACAGAACTACAATCTCAAAAGCAGAAACCTTGCGTGCCAAAATGGCACATATTGCAGAGATCACTGCTTCTAAAGTCTATGGTTCTGTTTCCATAACAATACTTTTTACAATGATAGCTAGTCAAGCCATCGATCAACCCCTTAGTCGCCTCTTACGACATACCTGGAAGGTCACAGTGTCACTATTCTTTACTTCCCACATAATGAGACCCGGTAACAGACCAGGTCACTCAGTCCATGGCAAATGAAGGTGATGGTGAACGTCACTTTGATGACACGAACAGTTGGGAGCTTGTCAAGAAGGATCTAGTGGAGGCTCTCTGTGATTGTTCAGAATGTGACGTAGTGATTGATAGCGGTGTGTGACTCCAACGATTTTAAGAATCTGTAATCTTTAATCTATTATCTTTAATATCTGTAATCTTTAATCTATTATCTTTAATATCTGTAATCTTTAATCTATTATCTTTAATATCTGTAATCTTTAATCTATAATCTTTAATATCTGTAATCTTTAATCTATTATCTTTAATATCTGTAATCTTTAATCTATTATCTTTAATATCTGTAATCTTTAATCTATTATCTTTAATATCTGTAATCTTTAATCTATTATCTTTAATATCTGTAATCTTTAATCTATTATCTTTAATATCTGTAATCTTTAATCTATTATCTTTAATATCTGTAATATTTAATCTATTATCTTTAATATCTGTAATCTTTAATCTATTATCTTTAATATCTGTAATCTTTAATCTATTATCTTTAATATCTGTAATCTTTAATCTATTATCTTTAATATCTGTAATCTTTAATCTATTATCTTTAATATCTGTAATCTTTAATCTATTATCTTTAATATCTGTAATATTTAATCTATAATCAACTGATATTGTGTACAGAAGTGTCATTTTGATGCTTGATATCTCCTTGGTGTTTGTAAAGACAAACTCCAATGGATTATGAGCACTCC
The DNA here is from genome assembly GCA_032433765.1 of Megaustenia siamemsis. Taxonomy (NCBI): domain Eukaryota; kingdom Metazoa; phylum Mollusca; class Gastropoda; order Stylommatophora; family Ariophantidae; genus Megaustenia; species Megaustenia siamemsis. The sequence continues at coordinate 20,807,062 of JAVIAB010000139.1, forward strand.
GTGGCGTCAGCCGGTATAAAAAAGTAAAGTACCTCCATCACGCCAAGTGGCGTATATGGAATATGGTGTTGGTGACCATATATTTTACAGACCTTCGGTACATGACACATGATTTTTGGGGTGATGTGGCCGGTATTACTCCCGTGCCGCTTGACTTTCCCTGAAAAAAATCAGGTACCCATTAAAGGCTGAGTGAACCCGAAAGCCGTCGGTTGGGATCGAACCCTACTTCTTGTCCTTTGTAGTCCAGTTCACTAACCACTGAGCTATCGCGGCTCGCATCAGCGGGTATGATAATAACGTTTGTATCAGATATTTCTATGTGATATTATCAAGGCCACATCCACACTTGTATTCGCTCTTAATGCGTAGCACAAGTGACATTTTTTTTCTTTATCTTCTATTTCCAAATGGAGCGTAGACAATATCACTTTGTGTTGATAACAATACAAGTATAATTAATGTAACCATGGCAATGTTACTGTGCGATATAAACACGTGACCTAATTCAACTCTTCCATACGGGAGGGTAATTTTCATCCCACAAGTGGGGTGACTACTCAATTTTGACCTTTCAACTTGGAAGCTCTGTAAAATAAATGGGTCACTCTGAGTTCATACCTGGCGGTGCCTGGAACCTTATTTTATTTTAATTGTTTACTTTTCTGTTGTTTACAGTAAACAACAAATACAGAACGTACACATTCACATATGCAACTTTGGCTGAATTTAAAAAAAAAATTCTTTACAAGAGAGCCCTTGCAGCTTAGTGAACATGAAGTAACGAAGAGAAAGAGAAACCAGAAGAGAAATGGAGCACAGGCATACTATGAATTGGCGTAATGGAACAGTGCAATTTTCAAGGATATTTTGAACCGGTAAAATTCTGACTTATGGAAACGAATCATGGACAGTAAACAAACAAATGAAAAAACGGTTAAAGGTCACAAAGATGGCATTTCTCAGAAGAATGTTGAAAGTTGCATGGACAGCTAAAAAGACAAACGAGGAAATTCTCAAAGAGGCCAACACAAAAAGGGAGCTCTTAAGAAACATCAGAAAGAAACAATTAACATTTTTCGGGCACATCATGAGAAGATGAAAGTTGAAATACTTGTTTACAACTGGAAAAATACAGGGAAAGAGAGATCGCGGACGATAAAGAGATAAAATACTAGAATAGCTTGGTGTCATGGCAGGAACAACAGAATTGATTCGATGCACGGTGGATAGAATATTGCGGAAGAACATGATCGCCTACGCCAACTGGTATGGCACATGATGATGACGGTGATGGCTATTATTAATAATTACAAGAAGGTGTGTAATATCAACAGCAAGATCACCTCCCCCCCCCCCCACCCATTGCAACGGGTGTTACGGTAGAGAAGTAGTTTCATAATTGATCTAAATGAGGACAAGAGGTCAGGCTTTTATTCCGATAAACGGTTTCTAGGTTCACCCAGCCTTAAAAGGTACCAGATTGTTTTCTCTCTTTATTTCCTTCCCTTCCTCATGTGCTTGTCGGCGTCCAGAGAAGACATTCTTTGCAGTTTCTTGCTCTTCAATTGGCCTCTTCTGCTGTTATACCTTCCAGTATTTCTAGTATTTCATGTATCCACCTTTTCCTTGGTCAGCCACTAGGTCTGGTGTTCTCGTATCGTTTGTTGGTAACTTGTTGTACCAGACTGTCACAGGAAAGAGTTAATGGCATTTGTGTTTAGACATGTGGCATTTGTGTACAGAGATATGACTTTTGCGTAAAGAGGAAACGACATTTGTGTATAGACATGTGGTATTTGTGTAAAGAGATAGAACTTTTGCGTAAAGTTCAATGCTCTTTTTAAATTCCAGAGAACAAGAAAAAAGTGGGAAAAAATGTAAGCCTGACAACTTCCAGAACCCTGATTGTAGTGACCAGGAAACAAAATGGAAACCCTTGTTTGCTATCGTCAGTGGAATACACCACACAGCGTATCGATCACATGAGCTTTGTTGGTCAGCGACCAATGAAAATAGAAATAACATTGATATGACTGATACTGAAATATCAGCGTTTTATTTCAACTGTCTTTTACTGCATTGACCACTTTCTACTTTTTCCCCGATTTATGCTTTAGTCATCATTTTATTTCGTCATGAAATTAGGGTGAAAAAAAATAATAAATTGTGTTGTATGACTGTTTATAGCCAAGTTAAAATATTATGACTGTTTATATATGACTGTTTATAGCCAAGCTGAAATATTTTGACTGTTTATAGCCAAGTTGAAATATTTTGACTGTTTATAGCCAAGTTGAAATATTTTGACTGTTTATAGCCAAGTTGAAATATTTTGACTGTTTATAGCCAAGTTGAAATATTTTGACTGTTTATAGCCAAGTTGAAATATTTTGACTGTTTATAGCCAAGTTGAAATATTTTGACTGTTTATAGCCAAGTTGAAATATTTTGACTGTTTATAGCCAAGTTGACATATTTTGACTGTTTATAGCCAAGTTGAAATATTATGACTGTTTATAGCCAAGTTGACATATTTTGACTGTTTATAGCCAAATTGAAATATTTTGACTGTTTATAGCCAAGTTGACATATTTTGACTGTTTATATCCAAGTTGAAATATTTTGACTGTTTATAGTCAAGTTGACATATTTTGACTGTTTATATCCAAGTTGAAATATTTTGACTGTTTATAGCCAAGTTGACATATTTTGACTGTTTATAGCCAAATTGAAATATTATGACTGTTTATAGCCAAGTTGACATATTTTGACTGTTTAAAGCCACGTTGAAATATTATGACTGTTTATAGACAAGTTGAAATATTTTTACTGTTAATAGCCAAGCTGAAATATTTTGACTGGTTATAGCCAAGCTGAAATATTATGACTATTTATAGCCAAGTTGAAATATTTTGCGCCTTTCGATTTAACATATTCGACTTCATCACGATATTTTTGGTTATCGGGTTTACCTTTCACCTTTCATTTCTGATTGATTAGATAAATGGGTAACATCTTCTCATTGATCGGCTTTAGTTCAATGAATCGTCACACCCGGTTTTGCTATCAGTTTATGATATATATTGAAGATATCAGATGCATTATACACTCAATTAGTAGTCGATTTTTACGATATAACAGAAAATGCACTTGTCTACTAGTTGCTTCTTATGACATAACAGAAAATGCACTTGTCTACTAGTTGCTTCTTATGATATATCAGAAAATGCACTTGTCTACTAGTCGCTTCTTATGATATAACAGAAAATGCACTTGTCTACTAGTTGCTTCTTATGACATAACAGAAAATGCATGTGTCTACTAGTTGCTTCTTATGACATAACAGAAAATGCACTTGTCTAGTAGTTGCTTCTTATGACATAACAGAAAATGCACTTGTCTAGTAGTTGCTTCTTATGACATAACAGAAAATGCACTTGTCTAGTAGTCTAGTTCACTGACAAAGACAGTAGGTTTTTTTTTTTTGGGGGGGGGGGAGGGAGGGGGGAGGGGGGGGAGTCAGGGTCAGCGAAAACAAAACTGACCAAGACCTTATTTCACCTCCCTGAAACAAGTTACGCCAATACTGACTGGATCGAGATGACGATGGCCGCAGTCCAGGAGCCTGTTGATACAGGCGGAAGATTATCAAAGACGTACTGATACATATGAATGCAGTGCGAACAGAAGAGTTTAGAGAATTTATGAAAATGTTGAAATCAGATATAGAGAAAGTAAGTAAAGTAAAGTACCCCCGTCACGCCAAGTGGCGTATAGGGAAATATGGTGTTAGTGACCCTATATTTTACAGACCTTCAGCACATGATTTTTGGGGTAATGTGGTCAGTATTACGCCCATGCTGCTTTACTTTCACAGAAAAAAATCCGGTACCCATTTAAGACTGGGTGAACCCGGAAGCCGTCGGTTGGGATCGAACCCTACCCCTTGTCCGTGGTAGTCCAGTTCACTAACCACTAAACTAAAACAAGATGATCGGCTCTTATCCCTTCTCTTGAAAAGCTCCATCAAATATATCAAGTTGTGACAGCATCATTTCTTGTACAATCCAAAACAAGTGTTACCACAATCAAATGAGAAGTTTTTTTGAAGATGAACGGGCAAAACTGTACCATGTTGGCAGAATTGTACCTTGTGTGCAGAATTGTACCTTATGGGCAGAATTGTACTTTGTGGACAGAATTGTACCTTGTTCGTTATGTTAAGATAGCCGAAATTCACAAGGAAAATAAGTCTGCCATGAAATTCATTGAAATAATTGATCCTGTTTTAGCTTCACAGAGTTTTGTGTCTATGATATAAATAGTAGAGGAGCATTCTATGGCATAAGTGAAGTTTTCTATGATATGAATGTAAGAGAATCATTCTATGACATGGATGTAAGAGTAGCATTCTATGTTAAGAATGTAAGAGTAGCATTCTATGATAAGAATGTAAGAGTAGCATTCTATGATAAGAATGTAAGAGTAGCATTCTATGATAAGAATGTAAGAGTAGCATTCTATGATAAGAATGTAAGAGTAGCGTTCTATGATAAGAATGTAAGAGTAGCATTCTATGATAAGAATGTAAGAGTAGCGTTCTATGATAAGAATGTAATAGTAGCATTCTATGATAAGAATGTAAGAGTAGCGTTCTATGATAAGAATGTAAGAGTAGCATTCTATGATAAGAATGTAAGAGTAGCATTCTATGATAAGAATGTAAGAGTAGCATTCTATGATAAGAATGTAAGAGTAGCATTCTATGATAAGAATGTAAGAGTAGCATTCTATGATAAGAATGTAAGAGTAGCGTTCTTTTGATACAGAAGATCCACAGGCAAACAACATCGTCATTGCAACCAACAATAACTTGGAGCTAGATGCAAACGGCTCACGTTGATTTTGTGGCATTAGCAAATTAATTCAACAGCAGATCAACACAAGTCTATGAATTGTTAATGCATCTATATTGTCCATCATTTACGACTTGCTTAACAAATATAGAGCACTCTTGAGAGTTTGACATCATCAATTGTCTTGAATAAATTATTACAGAAAATCAGATCGCAGAAACCGTTCTTATCTCCAAAATGTTTTACGTTTAGAGTTATTATGTTCACTGACGATCTTCTCTCTTTGTTTCTCTCTTCTCTCACTCTCTCTCTCTCTCTCTCTCTCTCTCTCTCTCTCTCTCTCTCTCTCTCTCTCTCTCTCACTCTCAAAGACTCAGCACAATAGGTTGTTCGCGATCTTTTGTCCCTTTTGTGTGCCAAAGTCTGGGGGATTGATCATTTGTTCTTCGTCTGTGAAGTCTTTGATATCACCAACCCATTTCTTATTTGTTTGTCCCAAAGCCTACTATCGTTCCCTTTTCCAGGTAATATAATTTGCTCGGACCGTTAGATCGTGCGGCACGCCCACCCCAAAATAATACTTTCCCTCTTAGCGCGCCTTGTAAGAACCTTTTTATCGGCTTTTGCTATTATTGGTGATAATTTTACTAGCTTCCTAGTTTTTGATGTTACTTTTGAATGAAACGCCTAGGATCTTAAGGCAACACTTCATTTCTATAGTTGCTGGTATTTTACTGCATAATTCTGAGTTGATGGGAGTTCTGAACATTTCACTGAAAAGAAACGTAAACTGTGGTAACTTGAGTCGCCATTTTCATGTTAAAGAGGAACAACTCTGAAAGTGTAAATCCGACCATCAAAGTTAGAATTATGGTTTACTTTGACACAATGTAAATTCCTTCCCTTTTGTGCCAAACGTTAAGAGTGGAGGCGATGTCGAGTGAGAGGACTCGGGTAGACGGAACTATGAATAGGCTAATCCTGAGTACACTCTGGACAATAGAAAGAACCTTATTTGAAGAAAACTGCTGAAGAGCGACAAGAATCTTTTGATCACTGGAAAAGGATTTATTTGGATTAAGTACGGTAATTTGTTAGAAAACTTAATCAGCGCTAGAATAAAGCGTTGAGCATTAATAAATGCAAGAAAGCAGATGAAAAGATAACACTCTATAAATCATTAAAGATCTTTATTGTTTCATCATCACCATGTGTCACGTATGTGTACGATCGTGTTTCTGCACAGTATTCTACTAACTTCACATTACGCTGGTCTCCCAAACTCTTTCATCTTTTCTCTCTTTCCCTTCATCTCATCCACCGTTGATGATCATGTGGATCCCTCGAGAGCCGCGATAGCTCATTGGTTAGTGAACTGGACTACCAAGGACGGCTACGTGTCGACTTTCCTGACATCGGGTTGGAAAGAACAATAATTAAATGCATGGTTACTGAACGACGAGACAGGGGCAAACGAAAAAAAAAGATAGCTTAAGATATCAAAGAGACCTTGAACATGATAAAAGAAGAAGTATGAGATCTGGCTAGAGACCTACACCCTTTCAGACGAACTGTGGTGAATGCGACGTTCTGCAAAGGACATGCGAACTGACGATAACTGCCCCGTGGGTTTAGACTTTGTTCCCAGATATAGCGCGATATATAGAGATATAGACTCCGAAGATGAGATAATAAATGTAGAAATTTAATCAGGAAGGAATCGATAAAAGAACACCAACAGGTTTGACATATTTGTTGTGACGGGAATGTTCGTATACCTGAACTTTCCTGTGTTTACATTCATAAATCGCAATAACATTTCCAGCTTAAATTATATCCCCAGGAGAGGAGACAAGATGGAAGACCATGGTATACCCGGAGAGGATAGGTGAGGACGGGGATAAAGGGGACGACGTGGGATGATCATCGGAGAATGCCAAGAAACAGAACAGCTTGGAAAGTGTTTTGTTGAAGACCTATGCTCCACAGGGAGCTGAATGTAAGAAGAAGTATAAGAGGAGGAGAAGAAATCTGAAGATTTCGATGATTCAAAGTTTTCCTAGAAGGTTCCCTCCGTGCCTTGATAGGCTACCGTGTGTCCATGTTTGTCCATGACCAAGCCATATTTGGAGTGATGTGGTCCGTGTCTTTACTTCTCAGAAAAAGTTCTGGAACTCATCGGTAAAAGCCGGGGCCATGTCGATCCGATTAAAAAAAAAAAAAAGCTGCCACCTCCAGGAATCGTAACCTGACCCTACTTATTAGGAAGCGAGGAAACTAATCGCTCACAGCCCTCGATGGTTTATTGTCATGCCATTACTCACATGCCACAGACAATAATCGCGACGACATTACACTGCTATAATGTATGTCCAGCACAATTAGGGTTACTAGACAATTTAAAAAAAAAAAAACAGAATATTTTATCTGAAATAAAGCAAGATTTTTTATTTTTTTTAGCGTTCGCCAGCTTTTACCACTGGCGAAGTCCCTAGAGACTAGGGACTGCATTTTGAGTGTTTTTCCGTTTTTCTCTGGCAGTCCGTGTATACAGGGGTCCCTCGCCGCACATGCAGAAAAACTTCGTCCTCGGATGTACTCATATATTTTCCGCCCATGAGTGATTGACGTTTCAAGCCGGGGGACAAGGGGTGGTTGCCGCAGAGAGAAATCATAAGAATAGAAATACTAACTGGTGCAGCCTAGATTTGAAATCGCAACCTCTCTGTCTCAAGACAGGCATCTTGCCTCGAGACCAACAAGTTCCCACCAACAAAACATTTAATACAATAAAGAAGAATTTATCCAAAAAAGTAAGACCTGGTCATGTGACATTTTTCCCAATACTTTATATGAAAGAACTGTCAACAATCATAAATTGAATGAACTATTTAAATCATGCAGGAGATACACATTTGTATGCCTTTCGTTCTACAGGCTCACCCAGTTCTGTTGTGGAATGACCTCCTTGATAAGGCTTTACCAACATCTGGCAACGCTGTCTAAAGGTACATATAGGCCATACATATCGCGTTTAACGAATCACTTCAGAGGAAGATATATGATTACAGCACTCGGAATAAAAATCGCAAATAATCAACAACAGAAAAAAAAAAGAAATAACAATAGACAGCTCGAAGCAGAATCGAACCCATACTTCTCGACACGGCGTCTTAGCACGAGAAACAACACAACTCAGGAATAAATTGTATATCAGTATTTTCTTATTAAGACAAGCATCTCCCGGATAAGGTAGTGCTGAATACTTGCGTTGCAGCCAATCAGTTGTAGGACGAAATAGCACGAATGGTTTAGACCGGAGACAAATAATAATAAATGAATATTATTATAGAGGGAAACTTCTGAGGCGATAGATCAGCGAATCATTTCAGGAGAAGAGGTATGTTTACAGTACTCAGAAAAAAAATCATAACATTACATCCGGGAGATACTTGTCTTAATAGAAAAATACAGATGTACAATTTATTCCCGAGTTGTGTTCGTAATCCTATGTTATAGCCATGAGTCCGCATGCGCAAAAGACATCGCCAATGATAGCAACTTTTATAGATTGCTTAGTTGGCCATGCGCTCTAGTGTTTGTTTCTCGTGGCAAGACGCTGCATCGAGGAGTACGGGTTCGATCCTGCTTCGGGCTGTCTATTGTTCTTAGTCTTGTACTGTTGTTGATTATTTGTTAATTTGTTCCCGAGTGTTATAAACATACCTCTTCTCCTGAAATGATTCGCTGATCTATCGCCTCAGAAGTTTCCCTCCATAATAATATTCAGTTATTATTATTTGTCTCCATGTAGCTGTTGCAGAATTTCTTGTTGTTTGGCTATTTATCTTGTTGATTATCTTCCGTGTCTATCTTTTGTGACTTGTTGACTATCTTGTCTGTACTTGTATCTTGCTACTTTCATATTATATATATAGAGACACACATAACTCGTCATCATAGTTTTCGAACAAATATAATATAGTCTTTATTGTTGACATCCACTTCAAAACTTTAACAACTGGTTCCGTACAATGAACAAACTATACTGTCCTCTTATAATCTAAATGTTCCTTTATTGTTACTGTGTCGAGCCTATCGGCGATGTATATTCAGAAGTAACGCTCATGATCGCATACAAGTTAACTCTCGATCTTATAGACCTTGAGGTCTTACTTCTAAACCTAAACCACAAAAATCTCTGTGCGAACTCTATTAGTCAAACTCCTGATTTCCCTACTCTAACTTCGGGCAGGTTCACTGCTCTCTCATGACCATCTGACTGATTTCCCAACTCTAACTTCAGGCAGGTTCACTACTCTCTCCTGACCATCTGACTGATTTCCCTACTCTAACTTCAGGCAGGTTCACTACTCTCTCCTGACCATCTGACTGATTTCCCAACTCTAACTTCAGGCAGGTTCACTACTCTCTCCTGACCATCTGACTGATTTCCCTACTCTAACTTCAGGCAGGTTCACTACTCTCTCCTGACCATCTGACTGATTTCCCAACTCTAACTTCAGGCAGGTTCACTACTCTCTCCTGACCATCTGACTGATTTCCCTACTCTAACTTCAGGCAGGTTCACTACTCTCTCCTGACCATCTGACTGATTTCCCAACTCTAACTTCAGGCAGGTTCACTACTCTCTCCTGACCATCTGACTGATTTCCCAACTCTAACTTCAGGCAGGTTCACTACTCTCTCCTGACCATCTGACTGATTTCCCTACTCTAACTTCAGGCAGGTTCACTACTCTCTCCTGACCATCTGACTGATTTCCCTACTCTAACTTCAGGCAGGTTCACTACTCTCTCATGACCATCTGACTGATTTCCCAACTCTAACTTCAGGCAGGTTCACTACTCTCTCCTGACCATCTGACTGATTTCCCTACTCTAACTTCAGGCAGGTTCACTACTCTCTCCTGACCATCTGACTGATTTCCCAACTCTAACTTCAGGCAGGTTGACTACTCTCTCCTGACCATCTGACTGATTTCCCTACTCTAACTTCAGGCAGGTTCACTACTCTCTCCTGACCATCTGACTGATTTCCCAACTCTAACTTCAGGCAGGTTCACTACTCTCTCCTGACCATCTGACTGATTTCCCTACTCTAACTTCAGGCAGGTTCACTACTCTCTCCTGACCATCTGACTGATTTCCCAACTCTAACTTCAGGCAGGTTCACTACTCTCTCCTGACCATCTGACTGATTTCCCAACTCTAACATCAGGCAGGTTCACTACTCTCTCCTGACCATCTGACTGATTTCCCAACTCTAACTTCAGGCAGGTTCACTACTCTCTCCTGACCATCTGACCGGTTTCCACCCGCGAGCTGCCTGGGTGGAAGGAGAAGCAAAAAGACGACCGTTTTAATCTGCCTGACTTTTTACAGACCTTCAGCATAAGATTTTTGGGGTAATGTTGTCGGTTATAAGCCCGTGCCGCTTTACTTTCCCAGAAAAAAATCTGGTACCCATTTAGGCTGGGTGAACCCAGAAGCCATCGGTTGAACCCTACCCCTTGTCCTTTGTAGTCTAGTTCACTAACCACTGAGCTATCGCGGCTCCATTTATATCATAGAATGCTCCTTTAATATTTTATCATATAATGCTTCTCTTACACTCATATCATAGAATGCTCCTTTAATATTTTATCATAAAATGCGTCTCTTACACTCATAACATAGAATGCTCCTTTAATATTTTATCATAAAATGCGTCTCTTACACTCATATCATAATATGCTCCTTTAATATTTTATCATAAAATGCGTCTCTTACACTCATATCATAGAATGCTCCTTTAATATTTTATCATAAAATGCGTCTCTTACACTCATATCATAGAATGCTCCTTTAATATTTTATCATAAAATGCGTCTCTTATACTCATATCATAGAATGCTCCTATAATATTTTATCATATAATGCTTCTCTTACACTCATATCATTGAATGCTACTTTAATATTTATATCATTGGCACAAGCTCTTCCTTAAATCTGTTCCTTAGTGAAGCTAAAACAGGAGCAATTATTCCAATGACTTTCATGGCAGACATATTTTCCTTGTGAATGTCAGATATCTTAACATGAAATACAAACACATTAGAATGAAGAAACCACAACTACAATTTTGCCATACAGGTACAATTCTGCCCACAAGGTACAATTCTGCCAACAGGGTACAGTTCTGCTCGTTAATCTTCAAAGAAACTTCACATTTTATTGTGGTAACACTTGTTTTGGATTGTGAAAGAAATGATGCTGCCACAACTTGATATATTTGATGGAGCTTTTCAAGAGAATGAATTAAAGTCGATCATTTCGTTTTAGTTTAAAAGGTCTTGATATCTGATTTCAACATTTTCCTAAAATTATTTAAACTCTTCTGTTCTCACTGCATACATATGTAACAGTACATCTTTGCTAATATTCCGCACCCTTGTGTCAAAAGTTCACAAAAACAGTTCCAGATAATACGCATAACTTCACAATCCCTTTATTAAAACAAGGAGATAGATCGATGGATGATCGAAAAATGTTTCTGGATTGAAACCATAACATGATACATCGATTGCGTATATCAGCAGAAAATGAACAAATACCCTTTAATCATTCTGTGGATTCGACTGCATGAACTTAAAATGGTTAAGGCAAATTTAAATATATCAAATCAATACGTTACGATTGCGCGGGAAAAAAAATGGTATTGATGTCCGACAACGCTTAAAAGGCATTAACATTTCTGATTTTCTACAACGTCTGGCAGGGCTTCGTACAAATGCCAAAAAAGTAGAAAATGTCGTGCAAAATATGGGCGTCTTTTAATCTTAATTACGAACAATCGGCACCAATTTGGTAAACAAAGAAGAGGCCTTTGCTGAAGAAGAGCATTGGGGACATGGCGACGAACCATACATGATGTAATTAAAGAGGCTGTCAGTTCCTAGCGAGAGTTGTCCGTGCTTGCCCCAGACCAGATTGGGTGGAGATCTCTTGTAGCGCCCTAAGCGCCAGACCGGAGTTCAGAGGCCTAAGTAGAGGAAGAAAAACGGAATCCAAGTACAAGTGGAAACAAGTGGAATATGCTCACCGTGGATGGGATGCGTGATACGCAAACTGAAACAAGATGCGAGAAAGACAGTGCAGTAACATATCACGGTCTCTTCTATTTCAACACGCAAACTAAAACAAGATGCGAGAAAGACAGTACAGTAACATATCACGGTCTCTTCTATTTCAACACGCAAACTGAAACAAGATGCGAGAAAGACAGTACAGTAACATATCACGAGCTCTTCTATTTCAACACGCAAACTGAAACAAGATGCGAGAAAGACAGTACAGTAACATATCACGAGCTCTTCTATTTCAACACGCAAACTGAAACAAGATGCGAGAAAGACAGTACAGTAACATATCACGGTCTCTTCTATTTCAACACGCAAACTGAAACAAGATGCGAGAAAGACAGTACAGTAAAATTTCACGGGCTCTTCTATTTCAACACGCAAACTGAAACAAGATGCGAGAAAGACAGTACAGTAACATTTCACGGGCTCTTCTATTTCAACACGCAAACTAAAACAAGATGCGAGAAAGACAGTGCAGTAACATATCACGGTCTCTTCTATTTCAACACGCAAACTGAAACAAGATGCGAGAAAGACAGTGCAGTAATATATCACGGGCTCTTCTATTTCAACACGCAAACTAAAACAAGATGCGAGAAAGACAGTGCAGTAACATATCACGGGCTCTTCTATTTGAACACACACAAAAGCAGCAGTTTAAAGTGTTTTTACCTTCTGTTATGCTGCTGTTATCAGTATCAGACATTGTTCTTATCTAATGCGCACGAGAGTAAGATTACAACGCGTAAGAGGAGATACATGATAAGAAAACTATAAAATAAGTAATATCACCAGAATAGACAGAATGAGTAATGAGAACATCAGAAAAGCCGTTGGAACTACGCCCAGCATCAGATAGAGAGAAGAGAGGAGGAAAACTGTGTTTCACATTTCACAGGAGTGGAACCCTAATCTGTCACCACTAGGCGCTTACAGCAGCCGACAATCTGGCTTAGTTCATCATCATCATATGTCATACCGGTTGGCGTAGATGATCATGTCCTTCTAAAATTATCTATCCACAGTACGTCGTATCAGTTCTGTCGTTGACTGTTTTTCGTGCCATGACACAAGCTATCTAGTTGCTTCTCTCTTTGTCGTCCTCGATCTCTCTTTTCCTCTATTTTGCCAGTTATAACCAGATATTCCAAATTTTCTCTTCTCATGATGTGCTCAAAAAATGTTGATATTGTTTTTTTCCTATGTTTCTTATAAACTCCACTCCCAAATTCCTTTTTGTGTTGGCCTCTTTGGTAATTACATTGTTCGTCTGTTTAGCTATCTGGGTCACTCTCCAGACTCTTCTGAGAAATCCAATCTCTGTGGCCTCTGTTCGTCTTTTCATGTGTATGCCTACTATCCATGATTCACTCCCATAGGTCAGAATTGGCTCTGAACAGCATCGATGAACTCTCTTTCTCACGTCTATTGTCATATACAGGCTTAGTTAACGTGGGTTAATAATAGGACAAGCTGCTGTAGCTCGATGGTTAGTGAACTGGCCTCAGGACAAGAGTTGGATAGGTTTCTGATCGAAGGTACCCAGGTTAACTCGGGTTTTTTTTCTGGAAAAAGACGGCACCGGCGTAATACCGACAACATTAACCCCCAAAATTGATTCTATTCTAAAAGTCTTTAACAGGAAAAAAAAAATCACAAACAAATCAAAATAACAATTTTAAAATCCCCCATAAAAATTAAAATCTGCATGGCGAAAGTGACACAGAATATTTGCATACAAAAATGTGTGAAAGTCACGTAGAATATTTGCATACAAAAATGTGTGAAAGTGACACGGAATATTTGCATGCAAAAATGTGTGAAAGTGACGTAGAATATTTGCATACAAAAAATGTGTGAAAGTGACGTAGAATATTTGCATGCAAAAATGTGTGAAAGTGACGTAGAATATTTGCATACAAAAAATGTGTGAAAGTGACGTAGAATATTTGCATGCAAAAATGTGTGAAAGTGACGTAGAATATTTGCATATAAAAAATATGTGAAAGTGACGTAGAATATTTGCAAATTAAAAATGTGTGAAAATGACGTAGAATATTTGCATATAAAAAATGTGTGAAAGTGACGTAGAATATTTACATATAAAAAATGTGTGAAAATGACGTAGAATATTTGCATATAAAAAATGTGTGAAAGTGACGTAGAATATTTGCATATAAAAATGTGTGAAAGTGACGTAGAATATTTGCATATAAAAAATGTGTGAAAGTGACGTAGAATATTTGCATACAAAAAATGTGTGAAAGTGACGTAGAATATTTGCATATAAAAAAATGTGTGAAAGTGACGTAGAATATTTGCATATAAAAAATGTGTGAAAGTGACGTAGAATATTTGCATATAAAAAATGTGTGAAAGTGACGTAGAATATTTGCATATAAAAAATGTGTGAAAGTGACGTAGAATATTTGCATATAAAAAATGTGTGAAAGTGACGTACAATATTTGCATATAAAAAAATGTGGAAAGTGTTTTTTTTTCTATTTATCTCTCGTTGAAGATCTTTACGGACAAAATGTTGGTGTGTTTATCTAGCAATGCCGAAACGTTGGTGTGTTTATCTAAAAAAAAAGCGGAAATGTTGATGTGTTTATCTAGCAATGCCGAAACGTTATGTGTTTATCTTTAAAAAAAAGCGAAAATAATGATGTGTTTATCTAGTAAATCCGAAAAGTTGGTGTGTTTATCTAGTAAATCCGAAAGGTTGGTGTGTTTATCTAGTAAATCCGAAAGGTTGGTGTGTTTATCTAGTAAATCCGAAACGTTGGTGTGTTTATCTAACAAAGCCGAAACATCAAATGTTTAGTCATTTTGCTAGGCCTATATCAACGTCTCCCTCTGCTCTAAGTGGTCTATTCCCACTATTGAGTGTTTGCAGGAAAACTAAAAACAGACACTATTCAAGGATTTCTTTAGTTGCGTGGACTAACAACTGTCAGAAAGAAAATACATGGACCAGGGTTCAAAAACAACATTAAGATACAACGTCCACGACTATTCACATATGATAAGATCATCACTCTCAAGTATCTCATCGCCTTCTTTAACTGCTGTATCCTTCCTTCCCATGCTAGTTAACGTGTGAGAGTTGTCTATAAAGAGTTGTTATTTGGAGTACATCGTCAGCTGGGTTATCTCTTGTATAGTCTCCCACAAACATTACTTTCCATTATCACTGCCGTTCACGAGAAATATTCAAGCTGACGATGTTAGTTAAAGATTAATTACTGAGATGTTACTGACATAAACAGCAATACTTACAGTGTGTTGAGGTGGGGTAGGTATGGGAAGGCTCCTTTGGGAAGTCTGCGAATTTGGTTAAATCTTAAGTCTCTGAAATTATAAAGCAAAAACCATATTTACAGATATTATTAACTCAAAAACTCAATTGTAAAACGAAAACCATATTTTCAGACATTCACACTAAAAAAACACAATTGTAAAACGAAAACCATATTTTCAGACATTCACACTAAAAAACACAATTGTAAAACGAAACCATATTTACAGACAGACACACCAATTGTAAGGCGAAAACTATATTTACAGACACATTCACACAAAAAGCTAACACCAAACGCCGATTAATTAAATCAAATTCGGTTTCGTCTGGATAATTTGTGGAGGTTAATTTTATTGTGGAAAGAGTTTTGTGGCGGTTGATTTGATTGTGGAAATTGTTTTGTAAAGGTTGATTTGATTGTGGAAATTGTTTTGTAAAGGTTGATTTGATTGTGGAAATTGTTTTGTAAAGGTTGATTTGATTGTGGAAATTGTTTTGTAAAGGTTGATTTGATTGTGGAAATTGTTTTGTAAAGGTTGATTTGATTGTGGAAATTGTTTTGTAAAGGTTGATTTGATTGTGGAAATTGCTTTGTGGAGGTTGATTTGATTGTGGAAATTGCTTTGTGGAGGTTGATGTAGCTGTTGAAGTGCAAGAACATTGAACACGCATCGCAAAAACAAACCCGTTTACGTGTCACATGAGCTTTGTTTGACAGTGAGAAACAGGTGCAGGTGCTATCAGGTAAATACTTACACCATTTTACATTATCATGTTCAGAATAGGGAGAACGATAATAGTTGTATTTACATAAGCATATAAACATATATATTTATGTATGAATATATGTGTGTTCATATTCATAGTCAAATGATAAATAGCATACATCATCATTCATTAAGTGCCGTCTCCGCATCGAAGGTTTGCTACCATGGATCACCATACCCTCTGTCTCTTGCTTTGATAGTGCATGTTGTCATAAGCAGACTAGTCCATCTTTTGATGTTACTCGTCCATGTTACTCTCGGTCTGCCTCTGCCTCTTCTACTTTATATTTTCCCTTCCAATATTACTTTTAGTAGGCTATTGTGTCTTCTAACATGCCCCAAAAATCTAATTTGACTTGTTTGAATTGTGTTTAGTAGTTCTCTTTTCATTTGTAGTCGCTTTAAGACCACATCGTTCGTTTTTTTTTCTTTCCATCCAATTCTACCTATTCTTCTATATATCCACATTTCAAAGGCTTACATTTTCTGTTCTGTTTTCTTGTCTAATGTCCATGTTTCTGCATCACTAGGAATGTTGAGAAGATATAACAATTTACTAATCTTAGTTTTAGCTCTGGTGTTATTTGTTTTGATGTTAGTATGTATATTTTTCAGGGCATTATAATTACTTTTTGTCATTCCTATTTTGTTTATTTCTGTTTACATTTTCCATCACTGGTGATAGTATGTCCAAGGTAGGTGTAGTTCTGAACTGTCTCCGGGTCTATTGCTTCAATTTTGATATCCACTTGTAGGTTTTGAGTATTATATTTATATATATTATATAAAAATAAAAAAGCCACAGAAGGTGGATGCATTGCAGACAAAAAAGGAAAAATGCTAACAGACAATAAGGATATCATAGATAGATGGCAGGAATATATAACAGAACTATTTCATGATCAAAGGGACAAGAAACCAGTTATAAAATGTACATCAGGCTATAAAATCTTAAAATCTGAGGTGGAAAAAGCTATAAAAACAATGAAAAGGGGAAAAGCAGCAGGACCTGAAAGCATACAGATAGAGATGATACAGGCACTTGAAGATTTTGGCATTGAAGTGATTACAGACATATGCAACGACATATACCACACAGGATACATACCAAATGAACTTAAAACATCAACTTTCATTGCATTGCCTAAAAAGAATGGTGCAGTTGAATGCAGTGACTTTAGAACAATAAGCCTAATGAGCCATGTTACAAAAATCTTGCTAAAAGTTATACAAGGAAGGATTCAGAATAAAATCAATACTGAATTAGATGAGCAGCAATTTGGATTTAGGAAAAATAGCGGGACAAAAGAAGCCATATTCTGCATGAGAACATTAATCGAAAAATACACAGAAGTAAACAAACCAATATATGCCTGCTTCATAGACTACACCAAAGCTTTTGATAGAGTACACCACAAACAACTTATAGAATGCCTAAAAGAGATACATCTAGATGACATGGATATACGACTAATATGCAATCTATACTGGGAGCAAACAGCAATAATAAAATATAACAAAGAGTTCTCTACACCCATTGATATAAAAAGAGGAGTAAGACAAGGATGCATCCTATCACCAAGCTTGTTCAATCTATACACTGAGCAAATCTTTAAAAACATCATAGAGATGCCAGGCCTACAAATTAATGGAAAGATAATCAATAACCTAAGATATGCTGACGATACTGTACTACTAGCAGAAAATCCTAAAGACCTACAACAATTACTTAATGAAATAAACACGACAAGCAAAAAATATGGACTAGATATGAATATCAAAAAGACTAAAACTATGATCATAAACAAAGAAAATACTCAAAACCCACAAGTGGATATCAAAATTGAAGGAATAGACCTTGAGACAGTTCAGAACTATAACTACCTTGGACACACTATAACCAGTGATGGAAAATGTACAACTGAAATAAACAAAAGAATAGGAATGGCAAAAAGTAATTTTAATGTCATGAAGGACATACTAACATCAAAACAAATAACACCAGAGCTAAAACTAAGAATAGCAAAATGTTACATCTTCTCAATATTCCTATATGGTGCTGAAACATGGACATTAGACAAGAAAACAGAACAGAGAATTGAAGCCTTTGAAATGTGGATATATAGAAGAATAGGTAGAATTGGATGGAAGGAAAAGAAAACAAATGACAAAGTCTTAAAACAACTAAAAATGAAAAGAGAACTTCTGAACACAATTAGAACAAGACAAATGCGATTCTTAGGCCATGTTAAAAGACACAACAGCCTACTGAAAGTGATCCTGGAGGGGAAAATACAAGGTAAAAGAGGCAGAGGCAGACCAAGATTAACATGGACGAGTAGCACCAAAAGATGGACAAATCAACCGATGACAGCCTGCACCATCAAAGCAAGAGATAGAGCAAAATGGCGCTCCATGGTAGCCAACCTTCGTTGCGGAGACGGTACTCAATGATGATGATATTATATATTAGACCTAGTACCGAACTTACAAAAAAATTAACGTACGGGTGTCGAATGCGCCTCGCCGAAGGTCGCAGATAGCGCTGTTTGATGTAAACCACAAGAGAACACAACGTGCGTTTATTTAACGCCCTTTAAATGGCGGGCAAGTAAGTGAAATAACCGCTGGGCGAACGCAGGTAAAGAAGAAGAGATAACACCAGAAAAAACTGACAGTAAAGTGAACATAACGTCTTATATTAACGCTGGTTTAATTCACGGTGCCTATATAGACTTAAACATTCTCTTTTAATACATCTTGTGTCAGGACTCAGAAATTATAACTTTTTTTTCCATCATCATTTGCCTTTTGGATTCGAGGGAAGGTATAATGTGCGGTCTCTTGCTCTATTCTTGGCCTATGCTGCTGTTATTTTTCCTAATGGTTTTAATATTCCATCAATCCATTATTTTTCTTGGTGGACTTGTGAGCCTGGTGTTCTCGTAACGTTTATTAAAGCATCATTGTGTGTTTTGATCTTTCTGTCTTATCACGTGCTAAAACCATTTTATCTGTTGTTGCTTTATGTATACTATGGCGGAAATTATTGCTGGATTTCTCTTAATTCAGGAGGATTCGAATCCACTGTTTCGACGACTGAAAAAACGGCGTACGGTGTTCGAAACCCACGGTAGACAGATCTGTTTTTTTTTCTATCTGGGGTGAAATAAAAGTCCAGTCTCACACGTTGTGGCGACTACTTCCACCATTATCCCTCTGGTCCTGTCGTGAGGCCCCCGACATACATCAGCAATGGTATTATGTGTTGTAAAAAAGAAGATTGTTTTTCTCCCAGTTCTTCATTTCTGATCGTTTCTTACAGGCTATGGATATTAATGTTTGTGTGTATGTATATATATGTGAGAGAGTGAGAGAGAGAGAGAGAGAGAGAGAGAGAGAGAGATGACAACAAATAACAGAGCCGACACGTACATTCGTACATTTTTATGCACTTTGAAGAAAAATAGCTTTATTCTATTAATTGATTTCATTGGTTGATTTTATTGAATTATTTTGATTGACTGTATAGACTGATTTCACTGATTGGTTCTATTTTATGTATTGAATTTATTGATTTCACTGATTGGTTCTATTTTATGTATTGAATTTATTGATTTCACTCATTAATTAACATTATTAGCTGTATTTGTTAATTTTATTCAATAATTCATTAAGTGGTATTATTGATTGTACTATGACTCAACGCGTGTATTTCAGCAAACCCTCTGATGATTATCTTCATTTAGCAGACAACGTGTACACACTAATGACACATGTGTAGGAGTAACTAACCACCTCAATCTAGTACATTTTAGCTCTTTAGCTCTTCAGACGCTCAATTTCTGCAGGCCCAAGACTCAGCTCCTGAAACATGCGCCACAATATTTTCAGTATCTCTCTCTGGACCATGATCAGATACCTCATCTCTGGTGCTGGGGGGGGGGGGGGGGGGTCCCTCGCATGCGCTGTTTTATTGAAAGAAACTCCTACATAATCGGGGCATTAAATCCACAGCTGGGTCTGGGTTTCCGTAGAAAAATAAAAGATATTTAAAACCTTTTAGAAGAATGGATTATTGAGAGAAACTCTCTGTCAAAGTTGGAAAGACACAACAAAAGCAATTATCTGAAAGGGGGGGGGGGACGAAAGCAAAAATAAAATATATACAATAAAACAAATACAGGTTGAAGAACATAATACTAACATACTGTACACTCACGAGCCAAAGATATGAAACGCAGAAACTTCTCTAATAATTATTGTCATTCCTTGGGATGTCGAACATAATTCATTACAGGGAGAAGGTCCACTTTCATAGTGTTGACTTTCAAGTTTAATGTTCCCATAATTGGTTATTGGTTATGGAAGGCCTCGGAATCACAGCAAACGAATTAAAATCCATAATTGCTCAACCGCCCGTCCCAGTGGAATCATCCGAATTACTAACTCATCTCCCAAACAAAGAAAGGTAACTGTAGTCCCCATCGTAGCAGTCTCAGCACACGCCAAAAGACATAAGGCGAAACCGCGCAGAAAGTGAACACAGCCAACTGTTCCCTGTCATACGATATCATCATTCATCGTAAATAAGCGGGATATCGAAGCAGGATCAAAACGGATGAGACACACAGCTCACGGTGTGCACAGAGCACTTAACTCAGTAGCTCCTGCAACAAGCCGGATTTGGAATATGAGGAAACTGCAAGAAGGAACACTTTTCAGACATAGCCTTCAATGGTTCCTGCCGCCTATCCACCATATACCATGGGAGTTCACGTCCTCCCGAAAATGATGATCGTCATAGCACTTGATGATGTTAGGCCATCATTGATGACTCCAATTCCAAACATATAGACACACAGTGGTGGTAAGTTATCATTTCCAATCCAACAGAAGCCACTTGACCTGTAGTTAGTAAGACCACAGAGAGAATATGATTTTGTGACCTTCACTGATTCACTCTTAGATGTGAATGTGTAGTTTACACAAGAGGAGAAGTTTTCAACTACAGTGATCCCATTAAGGCAATTCTGGGATAGCAAGGCAAGTCTCCTTTATAGCAGCAGAACTTGATGTTCTCCGCTCCCTTCTTGTAGGTGCCGCCACACGATTCTGATGTCTCATTAACTTGGACATCATTCACGAACAATGCCAGATTAACATTCCATAGATATGGCTCTGCTGCTGAAATGCTTGGTGCAACAGTTGTATCAATCATACAGGAGGCTCCTGGTCTGTGGTCATTAATATCACAGACGGCACATGATGTTGTTATATTCAGTGTTTCTTTCTGGGGTGTAAATATGTGGCACACACATGGAGAACGGTTTGTGGTCACAGTAATCCCATTAAAGGCAATTCTAGGGTGGCATGGCATAGCTGTTTCAGAACATCACAATCATGTGATGTTTTCTGTGTTCGCTATAAAGCTGCTGCTGCTACACAATCCTGGCAAATTATAGGTGTGGACATTATTCACTTGCAATGACAAAACTGCTTTGTTTACATCATAAACCTCTGGAAGCGAATCATTTATGGGACTAATAGTACAATTTATTCTTCCATCGGGGATATCTTCATTGAGTCCCCAAAAAAAGGTCTTTGGTTAAAAAGCACATATGCTTTTGAGTTAAACACAAAATGAGCCCACTTCATAGATTCAAAATGATCCTTGCCAATGCCATCCGTTTGCACAAGTTAGGTCCTTAGCTACCAAACGTCCGAAATGAAGCCATCGAATTAACGACTTTATCTACAGCGAAGGTTAACGAACTGTGAACAAATATTTATGTTCAAACCCTTGAAAACATTTTCAAAAAATCTGCCAACTCGCTGCAATAACATATATCGTGTTGTTCAATGTAAACATTGCTTAGTCCATTGCTCGAATATCAATAAACTGCCATTTTGGTGCGTTCCATGACGTCAATGTTCTGTTCCCATAAGAAATCATTTAAATTGAACTAATTCCTTCAAGACCCCCCCCCCCCCCGCCCCCTCTAAAATACGACACATTTGTATACCTATATCGATTGCTTAAACTTGTCTGCTCATTACATAACACATTCACGCTATAAACATTCTTAATAAACGATAGCTCACACACCTCCCTCGACGGATACTCCCCTTTTATCGCCCACTTTTGACAGGGCACTAAGTGGACGTGCATGTTGTGTACCACCAAAGTAATATTGTAAATATACGAGAGAACAACAGAAAAAAAAAAACATGCCCGACTCATCATCATCATTAGCATCAAGTACCGGGCCTGCTGGCGTAGGTGATCATGTCTCTCCACAACTTTCGATCTCGACAGTCCTTTATCATTTCTGTTGTTGACCTGCCAAGCCATTCTCTTAAGTTGTCTGGTATTTTTTCTCTTTGCTTCCCTCTATCTCTTCGTCCCTCAATTTTCCCAGTTGTCACAATATATTCCAGTTGTTCTCTTCTCATTTCATGGCCAAAAAATGATGATTGTTTGTTCCTAATATTGGAAATTAGCTCTCTTTTTGCTTTGACCTCTTTCAGAACTTTTCATTACTCTTCTTAGCTGTTCATGGTATTCTCAACATTCTTCTGTAAATCCACATTTCTACATGCCTAACTTTTACCTCTGTATATGGCTGCTTTGTATATGGCTGCTCTATATTTTGACTTGTCAAAGCATATCTTACCAGTCTTAAATTGTTCAGCATTGGGCTTATCGTAATTTTAAAGATAAAGATGGTACCTTTTCTAGAAGATCACAATAAAAATATACCAAGCTGGAAAACAGAAGATTCTGTAGATGTTCACAGGACAGAAGTCACTGGCCAGGCACTTGGTTTTTTTTTTCTTTCGAGGTTCAAACTGCATTCACTTCGAATTTCTTGGTCAAATTTCAAGTTCTTCGACTTTGGATCTCCCACCGCAATTTGTATTCAAGGAAGGCTCTTAACAAAACATATAGAAGATGATCAGTTGGACGGCTATACAAGAGTTTTCGTCTTTTAATTTCTCACCAAGCTCTGTATCTCTGATGCATTTTTCAGTTCTTCGCCCTGTATTAGATTTGGTATTGGTTATTGGTTATTGGTTATTGGTTATGGAAGGCCTCGGTATCACTGCAAACGAATTAAAATCCATAATTGCTCAACCGCCCGTGCCAGTGGAATCATCCGAATTACTAACACATCTCCCAAACAAAGAAAGGTAACTGTAGTCCCCATCGTAGCAGTCTCAGCACACGCCAAAAGACATAAGGCGAAACCGCGCAGAAAGTGAACACAACCAACTGTTCCCTGTCATACGATATCATCATTCATCGTAAACAAGCGGGATATCGAAACAGGATCAAAACGGATGAGACACACAGCTCACGGTGTGCACAGAGCACTTAACTCAGTAGCTCCTGCAACAAGCCGGACTTGGAATATGAGGAAACTGCAAGAAGGAACACTTTTCAGACATAGCCTTCAATGGTTCCTGATATTTTGACAACAAATGAAAATGAGTGATCAAGGAATTGCTCGTCAACATCGCAAGACAGGAGACAGGAAGAAGCATGCCAAGAGTTTTTAAAAATATATAAAATCGTATAATGCAGCATTGCTTTAATAAAAAGAACGAAGACAGTGCACAATTATACACTTTCGGCAATTGGAGAAACGTTTCGGCACGAATTGTTTACTGACGTTATCTCGACACGTTCTGTGATTTCAAGATGCATCTCTTGTGTTAACTAGTGAAGGAGCTTCTATTCTTTCTTCTGACGTGTTGCTTGAATGCTTACTACACCTTCTGGAGTTCAGTGGTCCTCAAGCTATAAACCCACTGACATAATTTGACCCGTTATTTAATTGTTCTTGTCATAAAAAAGACAATAATAATAAAAATTTGCTGCAAGCGCTACTGAGTTAAGTGCTCTGTGCACGCCGTGAGCTGTGCGTTTCATTCGTTTTGATCGTGTTTCGATATTCCGACTGCTTACGATGAATGATGATATCGTATGACGGGGGACAGATGGCTGTGTTCACTTTCTGTGCAATTTCGCCTTATGTCTTTTGGCGTGTGCTGAGACTGCTATGATGGGGACTGCAGCACCTTTTTTGTTAGGGAGATGTGATATTAATTTGGATGATTCCACTGGCACGGGCGGTTGAGAAATTATGGATTTTAATTCGTTTGCAGTGATACGGGGGCCTTCCATAACCATAACCATAACCTAACCTTAATAATAAAAGAAAGTATAAATAGCAAATCAAAATCATAAAAATACAACGCTGATGGTGTTAACGAGAGGAAGCTGTAATTAAGAAATAATGAATAGAATGAGCCAAGGAAATGCATTTTTTTCCCACTGAATAAGCAATCAAATATGGAAAAATAGTTTTGTCAATAGAAGGAAAATAAAATGGTTCTAAATGTTATGTGAAATCGATCATGATATCATCATTATCAAATACCGTGCCTGCTGGCGTAGGTGATCATGCCTCTCCACAACTTTCGATCTCGACAGTTATTTATCATTTCTGTTGTTGACTTTCTACCAAGCCATTCTCTTAATCTGTCTGGTATCTTTTCTCCTCGATTCCCTCTATCTCTTCGTCCCTCAATTTTCCCAGTTGTCACAATATATTCCACTGTTCCCTTTTCATTAAATGGCCAAAAATGGTGATTGATTTTTAAAAAAAATCAATATATAATAATTTCAAATCACTGATAATCATTAAGCCGGTGATGTAGGATCAACATCGCTGCATTCCGCGCCTATCCATCAATTCTCCGATCTTCTCCAAATTCTCCGTAGAGAACTCTGAACCGTGTACACGAACTCCGTTGCACGGTTTTCTTTCAACTAAATTGATTTCTATGGGTTTTTACCCAGGCAACGGCAGTTTGGTGCACTCGACTTTTATTATCGAATTAACTGATGAGGGTTTGAGAAAGTACGTACAGAAGTTTAAGTTTGCCAGCGTTATCCGAGAAGATTAGATGTCATATATCTTTACCCAGAGAGGATTGGACATCAGATCTCATTACCCAGAGAGGATTGGACATCAGATCTCATTACCCAGAGAGGATTATACATCATGTCTCAATACCCAGAGAGTCTTAAACATCTGATCTCATTACCCAGAGAGCATTAGACATCAGATCTCATTACCTAGAGAGCATTAGACATCAGATCTCATTACCCAGAGAGGATTAGACATCAGATCTCATTACCTAGTGAGCATTAGACATCAGATCTCATTACCCAGAGAGGATTAGACATCAGATCTCATTACCCAGACAGAATTAGACATCAGATCTCATTATCTAGAGAGCATTAGACATCAGATCTCATTACCCAGAGAGGATTAGACATCAAATCTCATTACCCAGTCAGGATTATACATCAGATCTCGTTACCCAGAGAGGATAATACATCACATCTCATTACTCAGATAGTATTATACATCACATCTCATTACCCATAGACCGGTGAAGGGTAAACACGAGAAGAAATTATCGATTCGAACAGACAAATAATCCCCAGCACCTGCGTCGGAATTTAAACCTTAGACATTCTTGTCCACAGGTCGACTTCTCACCTCTAGATCAGCCAGACACCTGAGTGATGCGATGAATGTTCAATTGTGTGATTAAAATATTCCGAGTTGATTGCACACAAAAAGTGTCAAACCATAACTGTCTATCTTTCATTATCGAACTTGTTATGCGAAGTGAACATACGGAAAAGTATATGAAATCACAACAAAGGAAGTGGTCATTTACAAAGTATCTTGGACAATTCGACATAATAATTCGTATAACTTAAATAGAGAAACTGATGGAGAAAACGAAGAGAAGTAAATCGTTACTTCTATGAAAACTGAAAATCAATTTAGTTTTTGAAGCAAGATCCTCTCGTTGAGAACTCCCGTGAAAGCTCTTGCTCGACAGTTGTTTGATAGCTTGTCGAGTTCTAGACAAAAAACACAAAGCGTCCGTGCCGACAGTTGCTAATGTAAACACAACTAAGTCGAGCACCGATTTAACGTCTCGGAACAAAGCCAACAAAAGTACATGCACTGAACTATTATTCTATCCAGACACATTTCACACAACATTGATTACTTTATAATAGTAGTTTGTTGGCTCTTATCCATATTACTACTTTGTGGTATATTCTTGTGCGGTGGTTTTCACCTATACTTTAATATTACTAACTTAGTGGTATATTCTTGTGTGCAGGTCTTCACCTATACTTTCATATCATTAACTTAGTGGTATATTCTTGTGTGATGGTCCTCACCTATACTTTCATATTATTAACTTAGTGGTATATTCTTGTGTGATGGTCCTCGCCTATACTTTCATATTACTAACTTAGTGGTATATTCTTGTGTGATGGTCCTCGCCTATACTTTCATATTACTAACTTAGTGGTATATTCTTGTGTGATGGTCCTCGCCTATACTTTCATATTACTAACTTAGTGGTATATTCTTGTGAGATGGTCCTCGCCTATACTTTCATATTACTAACTTAGTGGTATATTCTTGTGTGATGGTCCTCGCCTATACTTTTTTTTAGAAATTCCGCTATTGAACCAATAGGTGCTAGCTACATAATGTATGTCTTCTTGGTCATAGACAGTCAATAAAAATACAATAAGAATGAACGGCCTAGTGCTAAATGAATTTGCGTCCTGGTTAGAAATAAAACATCGGCCCATGCTACGTAGACGTTGTACTACCAGACCTGGAAGCTGGACTGAAGAAGAAAAAGAGACCGCTACCGAGACGAAATGGGTGGAGACGTGACAGGAAAGTCTGAGAGATAAGATCAAAAATGAAGAACTGAGAGAAAAAAAAGCTAGGAAAATTCCCGCCAAAGAATATTTAATAAGTAGATAAAATGGTTAGCCAACGTGATAAGACATATATACTAAAACACAACACAAAGAGCCTTTAGCAAACGTTGCGAGAACACAAGTCTCAAGGAAATGTAAGTTACAAGTATCATTCATCATCAAGTGTCGTCTCCGCATTATAGAGTGGTTTCCATGGAACGCCATTCCGCTCCGCTTCTTGCGTTGATAGTGGAGGTTGTCATAGGCTGACTTGTCTATATATTGATGTTATTCGCCTATGGTGGTCTTGGTCTGCCTCTTTTACCTTGTATTTTCCCCTCCAAGATTGCTTTTAGTAAGCTGCTGTGTCTTTTAACATGCCCCAAAAATCTCATTTCTTTTATTTGAATTATGTATAGTAATTCTCTTTTCAATTTTAGCTGTTGTAAGACTTCATCGTTTGCTTTCTTTTCCTTCCATCCAATTCTACCTATTCTTCTATAAATCCACATTTCAAAAGTTTCCATTTTCTGTTCTGTTCTCTTGTCTAATGTCCATGTTTCTGTACCATATAGGAATATTGAGACGATATAACATTTTGCTATTCTTAGTTTTAGTCCTGGTGTTATTTGTTTTGACGTTAGTATATTTTTCATGGCATTGAAATTACTTTTTGCCACTCATATTCTTTTGTTTATTTCAGTTTACATTTTCCATCACTGGTTATAGTATGTCCACGTAGTTGCAGCTCTCAACTGTCTCCATGTCTAATCCTTCAACTTTGATATCCACAAGTATAGAAGTATAAAATTACGAGTATATCTTTTCGTACATCTTCCCTTCAAGCTGAAAGGCAAATAAGGAAGGGTAGAAGTAGAGCCACGCAAGTAAACATCCAAGCACAAAGTAAATCAGTCTCACAAGTAAACAAGTAAACATCCAAGCACAAAGTAAATCAGTCTCGCAAGTAAACATCCAAGCACAAAGTAAATCAGTCTCACAAGTAAACATCCAAGCACAAAGTAAATCAGTCTCGCAAGTAAACATCCAAGCACAAAGTAAATCAGTCTCGCAAGTAAACATCCAAGCACAAAGTAAGTCAGTCACACAAGTAAACATCCAAGCACAAAGTAAATCAGTCTCACAAGTAAACATCCAAGCACAAAGTAAATCAGTCTCACAAGTAAACATCCAAGCACAAAGTAAGTCAGTCTCACAAGTAAGCATCCAAGCACAAAGTAAATCAGTCTCACAAGTAAACATCCAAGCACAAAGTAAATCAGTCTCACAAGTAAACATCCAAGCACAAAGTAAATCAGTCTCACAAGTAAACATCCAAGCACAAAGTAAATCAGTCTCACAAGTAAACATCCAAGCACAAAGCAAATCAGTCACACAAGTAAACATCCAAGCACAAAGTAAATCAGTCTCGCAAGTAAACATCCAAGCACAAAGTAAATCAGTCTCGCAAGTAAACATCCAAGCACAAAGTAAATCAGTCTCACAAGTAAACATCCAAGCACAAAGTAAGTCAGTCTCACAAGTAAACATCCAAGCACAAAGTAAGTCAGTCTCACGACTACTTTCCAGGCACTTCTGCCAAACTAAAACTGACAGCTCTCGTCTGCACCAACATCTCTGACGTTGTAGACAAGCAATCAAAGGGTCAAAGGCTAAAAGGTTATAGTGTTGGTTATCTGATCAGTTATTTATCCCAAAGTCTATATTAGGCACAAATCTGTGACAGCTCCAACTGCTTATGACTTGTCATTATTTATTATTAAAATACAACATAATCTATTTTCGACCTCGTCGCACGGGTTGCTCACACGTCACCCCCTACACTGTACAATGGCAAGAAATAACCTGCATCAAACCACTGACTTTGCGATTGATAACACCCATATTTAGACCCCCAACAGAACCTCAACAAGTTCGGCTCCACCTCTCCTGTAGTTGGCCTGTTAACTAACACCCCCCCCCCCCTTTCCCCCTTTCCTGAGCACGTCATTGGGGACCGATGTGAGAACACAACCGGAAACCTATTTATGGTTATGGAATGCTTCGGTATCACTGTAAACGAATCAAAATCCATAATTACTCAACAGCCCGTGCCAGTGGAATCGCCCGAATTAATATCCCATCTCCCTAAACAATGAAAGGTAGCTGCTATCCCCATCTTAGCAGTCTCAGCACGCCAAAAGACATACAGTGAAACTGCACAGAAAGTGAACACAGCCATCTGTTCCCCATCATACGATATCATCATTCATCGTAAGCAATCGGAATATAGAAACACGATCAGAACTGATGAAAGACATCTCACGGTTTGCACACAGCACTTAACTCAGTAGCTTCTGCAACAGGCAGGACTTGGAATATGAGGAAACTGCTACAAGGAACATTTTTCAGACACAATCTTTAATGGTTCCTGTCGACACATTGACCGGAAGTTCAACCTACATATATCAAGTCGAACTCGGATGTGTTGGACACATATGCGCTGATATCGCAGCTTGCTGTAAGTTGTAACGTAGCGCATCTACGTCCGTTTAATGTTCTTTTAAGGACAGATGTTGAAAAGGGGTAGTCGTTGAGTGAACACAGAAAAGGGGTAGTCGTTGAGTGAACACAGAAAAGGGGTAGTCGTTGGGTGAACACAGAAAAGGGGTAGTCGATGGGTGAACACAGAAAAGGAGTAGTCGTTGGGTGAACACAGAAAAGAAGTAGTCGTTGGGTGAACACAGAAAAGGAGTAGTCGTTGGGTGAACACAGAAAAGAAGTAGTCGTTGGGTGAACACAGAAAAGAAGTAGTCGTTGGGTGAACACAGAAAAGGAGTAGTCGTTGGGTGAACACAGAAAAGGGGTAGTCGATGGGTGAACACAGAGAAGGGGTAGTCGTTGAGTGAACACAGAAAAGGGGTAGTCGTTGGGTGAACACAGAAAAGAAGTAGTCGTTGGGTGAACACAGAAAAGGAGTAGTCGTTGGGTGAACACAGAAAAGGGTTAGTCGTTGAGTGAACACAGAAAAGGGGTAGTCGATGGGTGAACACAGAAAAGGGGTAGTCGTTGAGTGAACACAGAAAAGGGGTAGTCGATGGGTGAACACAGAGAAGGGGTAGTCGTTGAGTGAACACAGAAAAGGAGTAGTCGTTGAGTGAACACAGAAAAGGGGTAGTCGATGGGTGAACACAGAAAAGGAGTAGTCGTTGGGTGAACACAGAAAAGGGGTAGTCGTTGGGTGAACACAGAAAAGGGGTAGTCGTTGAGTGAACACAGAAAAGGAGTAGTCGTTGAGTGAACACAGAAAAGGGTTAGTCGTTGAGTGAACACAGAAAAGGGGTAGTCGTTGGGTGAACACAGAAAAGGAGTAGTCGTTGAGTGAACACAGAAAAGGGGTAGTCGTTGAGTGAACACAGAAAAGGGGTAGTCGTTGGGTGAACACAGAAAAGGAGTAGTCGTTGAGTGAAAACAGAAAAGGGTTAGTCGTTGAGTGAACACAGAAAAGGGGTAGTCGATGGGTGAACACAGAAAAGGAGTAGTCGTTGGGTGAACACAGAAAAGGGGTAGTCGATGGGTGAAAACAGAAAAGGGGTAGTCGTTGGGTGAACACAGAAAAAAGTAGTCGTTGGGTGAACACAGAAAAGGAGTAGTCGTTGAGTGAACACAGAAAAGGGGTAGTCGTTGGGTGAACACAGAAAAGGGGTAGTCGATGGGTGAACACAGAAAAGGAGTAGTCGTTGGGTGAACACAGAAAAGAAGTAGTCGTTGGGTGAACACAGAAAAGGAGTAGTCGTTGGGTGAACACAGAAAAGAAGTAGTCGTTGGGTGAACACAGAAAAGAAGTAGTCGTTGGGTGAACACAGAAAAGGAGTAGTCGTTGGGTGAACACAGAAAAGGGGTAGTCGATGGGTGAACACAGAGAAGGGTAGTCGTTGGGTGAACACAGAAAAGGGGTAGTCGTTGGGTGAACACAGAAAAGAAGTAGTCCTTGGGTGAACACAGAAAAGGAGTAGTCGTTGGGTGAACACAGAAAAGGGTTAGTCGTTGAGTGAACACAGAAAAGGGGTAGTCGATGGGTGAACACAGAAAAGGGGTAGTCGTTGAGTGAACACAGAAAAGGGGTAGTCGATGGGTGAACACAGAGAAGGGGTAGTCGTTGAGTGAACACAGAAAAGGAGTAGTCGTTGAGTGAACACAAAAAAGGGGTAGTCGATGGGTGAACACAGAAAAGGAGTAGTCGTTGGGTGAACACAGAAAAGGGGTAGTCGTTGGGTGAACACAGAAAAGGGGTAGTCGTTGAGTGAACACAGAAAAGGAGTAGTCGTTGAGTGAACACAGAAAAGGGTTAGTCGTTGAGTGAACACAGAAAAGGGGTAGTCGATGGGTGAACACAGAAAAGGGGTAGTCGTTGGGTGAACACAGAAAAGGAGTAGTCGTTGGGTGAACACAGAAAAGGGGTAGTCGTTGAGTGAACACAGAGAAGGGGTAGTCGTTGGGTGAACACAGAAAAGGGGTAGTCGTTGGGTGAACACAGAAAAGGAGTAGTCGTTGAGTGAACACAGAAAAGGGGTAGTCGTTGAGTGAACACAGAAAAGGGGTAGTCGTTGAGTGAACACAGAAAAGGGGTAGTCGTTGAGTGAACACAGAAAAGGGGTAGTCGTTGATTGAACACAGAAAAGGGATAGTCGTTGGGTGAACACAGAAAAGGGGTAGTCGTTGGGTGAACACAGAAAACGGGTAGTCGATGGGTGAACACAGAAAAGGGGTAGTCGTTGGGTGAACACAGAAAAGGGGTAGTCGTTGGGTGAACACAGAAAACGGGTAGTCGTTGGGTGAACACAGAAAAGGGGTAGTCGATGGGTGAACACATAAAAGGGGTAGTCGATGGGTGAACACAGATAAGGAGTAGTCGTTGAGTGAACACAGAAAAGGGGTAGTCGTTGAGTAAATACATAAAAGGGGATGTCGTTGGGTGAACACAGAAAAGGGGTAGTCGATGGGTGAACACATAAAAGGGGTAGTCGATGGGTGAACACAGAAAAGGGGTAGTCGTTGGGTGAACACAGAAAAGGGGTAGTCGTTGGGTGAATACATAAAAGGGGTAGTCGATGGGTGAACACAGAAAAGGGGTAGTCGTTGAGTGAACACGAAAAGGGGTAGTCGATGGGTGAACACAGAAAAGGGGTAGTCGTTGAGTGAACACGAAAAGGGGTAGTCGATGGGTGAACACAGAAAAGGGGTAGTCGTTGAGTGAACACAGAAAAGGGGTAGTCGTTGAGTGAACACAGAAAAGGGGTAGTCGTTGAGTGAACACAGAAAAGGGGTAGTTGTTGAGTGAACACAGAAAAGGGGTAGTCGTTGGGTGAACACAGAAATGGGGTAGTCGTTGAGTGAACACAGAAAAGGGGTAGTCGTTGGGTGAACACAGAAAAGGGGTAGTCGTTGAGTGAACACTGAAAAGAATAACTCAATTTTTGCACCACATTTCTTCTGTTTATATTCTGTGTTTCCCTCTTTTGAGATCTTCCATGGACAGGAGTAGTAAATAATTACTTTTGTCAAAATGGAAAATGCCCCACTCCATGTATGTGACGGCTCACTGTAAACAAACAAGATCGATGCAGTTTGACACCAGCGACTT
Organism: Megaustenia siamemsis; assembly: GCA_032433765.1. Taxonomy (NCBI): domain Eukaryota; kingdom Metazoa; phylum Mollusca; class Gastropoda; order Stylommatophora; family Ariophantidae; genus Megaustenia; species Megaustenia siamemsis. The sequence continues at coordinate 20,839,602 of JAVIAB010000139.1, forward strand.
TGCAGAAGTATGAGTCAAAATAAAAACAATTACAAATTGCCCAAAAGCTATAAGCAATATTGGTCAATAACCAATATGAGACTCTTTATATAGAGCTTCACAGCAGAAGACAATCTGATCATCAGAAAGAGACCCCGTCGAGCAAGTGTTTCGACCCCTTACGAAAACAATTAGAACTGTCAAAAAGCTATAAGCAATATTGATCAATAAGTCATTGACCAATAAGTAATAACATTACCGATTTGTTTGTACTGCACAGTTTGACGCAGGGACGTGTCTCGATAGTCGAGCAACAGTTTCTGTACAAGAAGGCATATTGTCCTCAAATTAATCGATGGTTTTTGTTGTTATATAAAGTATATTGCAGACGCAATCATTAACTGCTGGAACTCTCACATTAATTCCCTTACAAATGTAACTATCAAGTTAACTTATACCCTTCACGTTCATTTGTACTTTAATTCTCAAATTAATGTGTATTGTAACTCTCTCATTAACTTGTAATTCTCACAACAATTTGTACTGTAACTCTCACATATGCATGTATTATAACTAATTACCACATTAACTTGCATTACAACTCTCCTCCTCAACTTGACGAACACAAACATATCAGACAGATAATTTATTACTTAACACAAACACATCAGATAGACAATTTATTACTTAACACAAACACATGGGATAGACAATTTATTACTTAATACAAACGCATGGGATAGACGATTTATTACTTAATACGAACACATGGGATAGACAATTTATTACTTAACACAAACACATCAGACAGACAATTTATTACTTAATACAAACACATCAGATAGACAATTTATTACTTAATACAAACACATGGGATAGACAATTTATTACTTAACACATCAGACAGACAATTTATTACTTAATACAAACACATCAGATAGACAATTTATTACTTAATACAAACACATGGGATAGACAATTTATTACTTAACACAAACACATCAGACAGACAATTTACTACTTAATACAAACACATCAGATAGACAATTTATTACTTAATACAAACACATGGGATAGACAATTTATTACTCAACACAAACACACCAGACAGACAATTTATTACTTAACACAAACACATCAGACAGACAATTTATTACTCAACACAAACACACCAGACAGACAATTTATTACTTAACACAAACACACCAGACAGACAATTTATTACTTAACACAAACACACCAGACAGACAATTTATTACTTAAAACAAACACACCAGACAGACAATTTATTACTCAACACAAACACATCAGACAGACAATTTATTACTTAACACAAACACACCAGACAGACAATTTATTACTTAACACAAACACACCAGACATTAACATCGCTAACAGCAATCATCAAGTTTAGCTTCTCAATTTAATGTTTGCAATAAAAATTGGCGTTTGTCTTTTTTTGAACACCAAAAATGACGTATCTCCTTACATATAAAAAACATTCAACAGTTTGACAACAGCTTCCGCTAAACAGTTTTATCCAGGAAGTGTCAAACATAAACAGGACGAACTTTTTGTCGTTATTGATAAAAGCCACTTGGTTGAGACGTAGTTTGCACCTTATATATTTTTGATTAGCTTAGATTCAAGAGGTAAATGTGTACGGAGGCCAACTTTCATGTCCAAGCCAAGTTTACAATCAACCCATCCAAACTTTATCAACTTTAATGTGATACAGCCTATGCTTTTCCTAAACTATAAAATAGTACCATGTTCATTGGCGGAACTACTGCATCGTGGGCACCTGGGTTTTAAAATATTTCAAAATAAACAAGGTAACTTGTATTTTTTTATTCTGTATTCTAATAAATATAATATACTGGATAGCTTGGTGTCATGGCATGGAAAACAGTCAACAACAGAACTGATACGATGCGCTGTAGATAGAAGATTGTGGAGGGACATGATCACCTACGACAACCGGTATGGCACATGATGATGATGATTCTAAGAAATGAAAATTGTGCGAACATATTAAAAGATCTTCAGCCTTGCTGAGACTATTCTAACAGGCATAGTACTTTTACCTGAAGAAAGGTAAAAGAAGACATAGCAGGCAGAAGGAGAGATGGGATGCTATTACCAGAGAATCGATTTGATCAACATTAGTCTCATCCTAGAAAACAGTTCATGTTAGAAGTAAGTAAAAAATAGTATAAAGGCCCCGTCACGCCAAGTGGCGTATAGGGAATATGGTGTTAAGTAAAAAGTTCCCGTCACGCCAAGTGGCGTATAGGGAATATGGTGTTAAGTAAAAAGTTCCCGTCACGCCAAGTGGCGTATAGGGAATATGGTGTTAGTGACCATATATTTTACAGACCTTCAGCACATGATTTTGGGGGTAATGTGGTCGGTATTACGCCCGTGCCGCTTTACTTTCCCAGAAAAAATCTGGTACCTATTTAAGGCTGGGTGAACTCGGAAGCCGTCGATTGGGATCGACCCCTGCCCCTTGTCCTCTGTAGTCCAAAAAAAATATGGAACGCTACACGAATTTGCGTGTCATCCTTGCGCAGGGGACATGCTAATCTTCTCTGTATCGTTCCAATTTTAGTTTATGTACTGCGTGAACAGTAGAATGTTAGAAGGCTAGAAGACAATTGTGAAATCGTTAACAGCGTTCCAACGACCTCCAAGATTTCGGGACAGAGGTTGGTAGCTCAATGACGCAAAAACAGGATTCTGTGAACTTAATTATCAGAGAAAGCGGAACAATATATAAGTAAATCCATCAATTTAGATAAACGAAAACTATGATAATATTGGACTGGATATACAAATCAGATTTAAATAATAGATTGGATCAAACGAGGGCGTAATGAAGAAAAATTGAAAAGCCAGAACGAGTAACAGATCTTTTGTTAATGGAAGTAAGACAGAGATATACGCCAGGGTGACGTGAAATCAGCCTTGACATATTACACATGGTCGATTAGTAAGCAGCTGCATCTTTTCCTTTCATTCTTCTTTCGCTGTCCAACGTTGGAAGGCGATACCGTTTGTTGTATTTTGCTCTGTTGTTGGTCTCTTCTGCCGTAGTGTATCTCAATTCATTGGTTTTGCTTGTTGAGGACATCTTTTTGATCTGTTGCTTTTTGTTGAGGACATCTTTTTGATCTGTTGTTTTTTGTTGAGGACATCTTTTTGATCTGTTGTTTTTTGTTGAGGACATCTTTTTGATCTGTTGTTTTTTGTTGAGGACATCTTTTTGATCTGTTGTTTTCGAGGCGCTTGTTGACAGATCTGTGGATTGTGTTTAGCTGTTTCTGGCTTGTCAATAAGTAAACAAGAACATTACTTGAAGCCATATAGATGTAGTATTAGAGAAAAATGTTGACAGTTCCGTAGAGAACTAAAATAGCAATTGCTGCGAGAGGTTAATTGATAGAGAGAACTTGTAACAGAATCAGGGGAAAAAAAGTCAGTCGTTGTCACTATATCTGTTGTACAAAGAGAATGAGCAACAGCAACAACAAAATACACACGCACGCACATTTTTGTTGCAGCAGAAAAGAATCACAGGGAGAGGATCCAGAACAATGTAACACCGAAGTTGAAATAAACTGAAGATGAAATAAAGCGAGCAACATTATTGGCCAAATAGCACCCTTCTATTGACCTTTCGAGCCGTAGCCGGCCCATATGGAGTAGACCAAGATACTCCTTCTCTTATCTGAATTTTTGTTCTAGCAGTTTTCAATTCCTTTAAAGATATATTATCAAATCTCGCCTTTCGTCTCTGTTCTGTGCAAGCAGCTCTATCTCATTGAGGGAGCCGATATCGCACCTTTGCTGGTCAAAAAAAGAAATCACAATAGAAGCAAAAAAGAGCGCTCTTCAACACAATCTTTATCCCAACAAAATACTTTCAATCCTAATTTGGACGTCAGATTTTAAAACAATCAGTAATATAAATGTTACCCAAATGATAGGTGATTGAAGCCAGCTTGAGAGGCTGAAATAGAAATGCTGAACTAAGGAGACAGGGATTATTCATGCATTAGAATATATGCGTAATAAAGAAACAATAAATTAAACAGTGTCCGGACGTTACAAGACAAAAACAACGAAAAACAACCCACACATCAAGCGCTATGAGAACAACAGACCGGGATACCGTTCTCAAAAAGATAACAGACTGATAGATTGTGGCAAGGCGCTGTGTCGACTACAGGGTCTATCCTGCTTCGTGCTTTCTATTGTTTGTTTTTTTTCTGTTGATAATTCGTGCATTTTTGCTAAGTGTTGTAAACAGGCATCTTCGCTAGAAATGATTCGTTGATAGAAACAGTTGTGTGACTCGTTGATAGAAACAGTTGTGTGATTCGTTGATAGAAACATTTGGGTGATTCGTTGATAGAAACAGTTGTGTGATTCGTTGATAGAAACATTTGGGTGATTCGTTGATAGAAACATTTGGGTGATTCGTTGATAGAAACATTTGGGTGATTCGTTGATAGAAACAGTTGTGTGATTCGTTGATAGAAACATTTGGGTGATTCGTTGATAGAAACATTTGGGTGATTCGTTGATAGAAATAGTTGTGTGATTCGTTGATAGAAACATTTGGGTGATTCGTTGATAGAAACAGTTGTGTCATTCGTTGATAGAAACATGTGGGTGATTCGTTGATAGAAACAGTTGTGTGATTCGTTGATAGAAACATTTGGGTGATTCGTTGATAGAAACAATTGGGTGATTCATTGATAGAAACAGTTGTGTGATTCATTGATAGAAACGGTTGTGTGATTCGTTGATAGAAACAATTGTGTGATTCATTGATAGAAACAATTGTGTGATTCATTGATAGAAACAGTTGTGTGATTCGTTGATAGAAACAGTTGTGTGATTCATTGATAGAAACAGTTGTGTGATTCGTTGATAGAAACAGTTGTGTGATTCGTTGATAGAAACAGTTGTGTGATTCGTTGATAGAAACAATTGGGTGATTCGTTGATAGAAACAGTTGTGTGATTCGTTGATAGAAACAGTTGTGTGATTCGTTGATAGAAACAATTGGGTGATTCATTGATAGAAACAGTTGTGTGATTCGTTGATAGAAACAGTTGTGTGATTCGTTGATAGAAACAGTTGGCTGATTCGTTGATAGAAACAGTTGTGTGATTCATTGATAGAAACAGTTGTGTGATTCGTTGATAGAAACAATTGGGTGATTCATTGATAGAAACAGTTGTGTGATTCGTTGATAGAAACAGTTGTGTGATTCGTTGATAGAAACAGTTGGCTGATTCGTTGATAGAAACAGTTGCGTGATTCGTTGATAGAAACAGTTGTGTGATTCATTGATAGAAACAGTTGTGTGATTCGTTCATAGAAACAGTTGGGTGATTCGTTGATAGAAACAGTTGGGTGATTCGTTGATAGAAACAGTTGTGTGATTCGTTGATAGAAAAATGTGGGTGATTCGTTGATAGAAACAGTTGTGTGATTCGTTGATAGAAAAATGTGGGTGATTCGTTGATAGAAACAGTTGTGTGATTCATTGATAGTTAGAAACAGTTGTGTGATTCATTGATAGTTAGAAACAGTTGTGTGATTCATTGATAATTAGAAACAGTTTTGTGATTCATTGATAATTAGAAACAGTTGTGTGATTCATTGATAGTAGAAACAGTTGTGCGATTCATTGATAGTTAGAAACAGTTGTGTGATTCATTGATAGTAGAAACAGTTGTGCGATTCATTGATAGTTAGAAACAGTTGAGTGATTCATTGATAGTTAGAAACAGTTGTGTGATTCATTGATGGTTAGAAACAGTTGTGTGATTCATTGATAGTTAGAAACAGTTGAGTGATTCATTGATAGTTAGAAACAGTTGTGTGATTCATTGATAGTTAGAAACAGTTGAGTGATTCATTGATAGTTAGAAACAGTTGAGTGTTTCATTGATAGTTAGAAACAGTTGAGTGATTCATTGATAGTTAGAAACAGTTGTGTGATTCATTGATAGTTAGAAACAGTTGTGTGATTCATTGATAGTTAGAAACAGATGTGTGATTCATTGATAGTTAGAAACAGTTGTGTGATTCATTGATAGTTAGAAACAGTTGTGTGATTCATTGATAGTTACAAACTGTTGTGTGATTCATTGATAGTTAGAAACAGTTGTGTGATTCATTGATAGTTAGAAACAGTTGTGTGATTCATTGATAGTTAGAAACAGTTGTGTGATTCATTGATAGTTAGAAACAGTTGTGTGATTCATTGATAGTTAGAAAAGATGTGTGATTCATTGATAGTTAGAAACAGTTGCGTTATTCATTGGTAGTTAGAAACAGAAACCAGACAGCAGAAAAAGGCAACCAATGAGAAAAAAGATCACGAGCTGCCTCTTCTTTCGACGTGGCAAATAAGGAAACAAAGAGAGAAAGAATGGAAGAAACACTGAAAGAAGCAAAGACACAACGAAAGAAACAATTAAAGAATGAAAGAAAGAAACAAAGACACAACAAAAGAAACAATTAAAGAATGAAAGAAAGAAACAAAGACACAACAAAAGAAACAATTAAGGAATGAAAGAAAGAAACAAAGACACAACGAAAGAAACAATTAAGGAATGAAAGAAAGAAACAAAGACACAACGAAAGAAACAATTAAGGAATGAAAGAAAGAAACAAAGACACAACGAAAGAAACAATTAAAGAATGAAAGAAAGAAACAAAGACACAACGAAAGAAACAATTAAAGAGTGAAAGAAAGAAACAAAGACACAACGAAAGAAACAATTAAAGAGTGAAAGAAAGAAACAAAGAAAGAAACAAGATGACCTTATAACATCCAATAAATTCAACAACGGAAATTATAGAGACACAATGAACAGAAATACAGGGGATGCAATATCCTACACACCAGTTGGTTAAAGTAGATAACATGCTATATAAAAATAAAATGATGAAATGTAATATATTCCACAGCGGTTTGTTTTCATCTTAGAGTGACATTTTAGTTTTTAATCTTCTAAATGTTCAACGTTTATGGATGTAGATGTCTTGAGCATAGTACATTCCTCTTATTCTTACATTTGATATTTTATGGAAGTGGTTTCATTTTGTGACAAATAAAACATGAAATGTTTGAACTCAAGTCAATAATTGTGTATGAATGGTACTTTAGTTCTTATTGCTATTTTAGCTGTTAATGCTATTTTAGCTGTTAATGGTATTTTAGCTGTTAATGGTATTTTAGCTGTTAATGGTATTTAGTTGTTAATGGTATTTTAGCTGTTAATGATATTTTAGCTGTTAATGGTATTTTAGCTGTTAATGGTATTTTTGCTGTTAATGGTATTTTAGCTATTAATGGTATTTAGCTGTTAATGATATTTTAGCTGGTAATGCTATTTTAGCTGTTAATGGTATTTAGTTGTTAATGATATTTTAGCTGTTAATGGTATTTTAGCTGTTAATGATATTTTAGCTGTTAATGGTATTTGAGCTATTAATGGTATTTAGCTGTTAATGATATTTTAGCTGGTAATGCTATTTTAGCTGTTAATGGTATTTTAATTGTTAATGTTCGTAATTTAAAAAACGTAAGATTGGTAAATGCGAGAGTTTCCAGTGTGAAATATTAAGCTCTTGACCATACAAGTTTTATTACATTTTGATATACGGGCTTCCTCTTATCACTTTCCATGTATATTAGGAGAATGCTGTGTATTTTTTTCTTTCTGGAAAGACACAAAGGAACAAATTAACTAAAGTACCAGTAACAAACAACTGTGTTATCGACATTTTGATACATGTTTTTTATAAAATCATTACATCTGTCTAGGAGCAGGCGGGAGAGCAGTATTTAGAGAACTGGTAAACTGAAGGCAAGAAATCCTGTTCGAACTCGATCAACGATTTCTATGTTAGCCTTTGTAAAGTTGTCACCATAGCCTTGTGGGCGTGTACCTTACACCCTACTACGTGCTCATGCTACCAGCTTTACCGCAGCATTCAAATTATTGCCTTTTCCCTCCGTTCATCATCATCATCATCAACTCGAGTGCCGTCTCCGCATCGAAGGTTGGCTACCAGGGAGCGTCATTCCACTCTGTCTCTTGCTTTTAATGGTGCAGATTGTCATAGGTTGATTTAATCATCTTTTGTTGTTACTCGTCCATGTTAACCTAACTTTATATGGACGCGTGCATTTGTTTTCTGGGATAAATAAAGTCGGCATTTACGTTTCACGGACAACATTAACATTGACACCAACAATCTGTTCTCGAGGTTTGACCGGGATTCTTTCTTATTTCATAACAAATTATGTTGTAATAAGCCACACAATGCTCTATCTATTTATCGACCTTTCGAGCCGTAGTCGGCACATAGGCCATAGACTCAGGTACTCTTTCACTGTTTCCAAATTTTCTTTCCAGCAGTCTCAATCCTTGCAAAGATCTTTTATCAAATCTCGCCATTTGTCTCTGTTCTGTGCAAGCATCTTGATTTCATTGAGGGAGCCGATTCCTGCTTCTCTGATCAATGTTCTTCTCAATGTTTCTCTAGGTCAGCTTCTTTTCCTCCTACCTGTTGTTTCCCACGTGAGGGCTTGCTTTGCTATTCGGTTATTATCTCTTCTCCTCATATGTCCAACATATGACCATCTTCTTTTCTTGATTACTGATGATATCAGTACACCATGTTAGATGGCTATTATTACTTATCCTTTAGCATTGCAAGTTATGGAGACAAATGTTACAGCTGCTTTACAGAAAGGGCATTCACTAAATATATTATTGCTACTTTTGTCATTGAAATACTTTAACACTAGGGTATCCAATCTTCAGTCCTGTGGATAGTAGCGCCCAACGTCTCCAGAAGTTCCGCCTATGACTATTCCTGTCTAAAAGCATTGTACTGACAACAAACTAGACAGGATGAAACATGTGCTAACAATCTTAGAAATGCAGAATCGAGGAGAGAAAACGTAATCTTGCTGGATCGAGGGTAGATAAGATTTCTGTTCAAGCATCTCTAACTTACATAACAGACAATTACGGTTTAAAGCCAGATTTAGCTTTTAACATTATTTTGAAGTGATTCACCAAACTCGAGTTCTGAGTTGTTAATTTTCCCCTGACACAGATGCTTGGTTCAGAACTCTTAAACTTAAATTCAAGCGCGGTTGGCGCGGCCGGGGAACTGGTTGGTCTGGAGGCATGACTCCGGTCTCGAGAAAGAGAGGTTGTGAGTTCAAATCTCGACTGTACCCGCTGGGATTTTTATTTATGATTTCTCTCTACGGCAACCACCCCTTGTCTCAGCAGTGAAACCCGGCTTGAAACGTCAATTACTCATCGACGAAAACAAAAAGAAATGAGTACCTCCGAAGACCGAGTTATCTGCTTGTGCGGCGAGGGACTCTTGTGTACACGGCTATCAGGGAAAACGGATTAACACGCATAATTCAGTTCCTAGTCTCCAGGGACTTCACCAGAGGTGAAAGATAGCGAATGAGAAAAAAAATGCTCGCATCAGAACGAGAAAGTTGACAGGATCTTTAATGTACATACGGTTTGAGTTTATTAGATTCACGTCACATTGCGAAAAGAAAGCTGTTTATCAACATTAGAAGGAAACAATCATCAATTGTCTTGGTCATGTGACGAGAAAGATCAGCTGAAATATATTGTGACAACATGACAAGTTGAAGGCAGAAGAGATAGAGGGTTTTATAGAGAAAATATACCAGACAATTTAAGAGAATGATTTGGTAAGAAGTTATCAACCTGCTAGGTCTTGGCCAGCTGATGGTTCCCCGACCCTGCTGCCGCAACGGGTCTATCCTCCCTTTTTATAGCTTCAGCAACAGTTCAGCTCCCTATGATCATGTTTAGCACTACGGTTTCTTGTGGGTTAGATACCAACGGTGTCTCTCCTCCCTTGTTATAGCTTCAGCAACAGTTCAGCTCCCTATGACCATGTTTAGCACTACGGTTTCTTGTGGGTTAGACACCAACGGAGAACGTGCTCTGGGTACTGGGTTCCAGCTCCATATTGGTATTTGTTTGTGCGGACACTTTGAGGCGATGGGAAAGACTTAAGAGTCTTAAGACTTAACGGTAGCTGATTCTCGAGCAAAAGATGACGATTTGCTGGAATATCTCCAGTTGATGTATGATGAGGTCATCACTATAACGCTCCTCTATTTTTCCACTCAGGTTGTTTACTATGTTTTCAGACTTGATGAAGATCTCAAATACCTGCAGCATTGCGGTAGGTTTTAGTGCTCTTGTACTCCTATTGACATCCAATGTGCATGCTTCCTTCCCTATTTCTTAATTCTTCCCTGTGCTGATCCAACAGTGTCGATGTGTATACACTGTTTGTCATTGTACTTGTAGAATATTTCTTCCATTAAGTCACTTTCATTTACTGGGAAGTCAGGTTGTCTTTCTTGTGGATTCCTGATATTTCTGTTATTATATAGATTAAATCAGGAGCTCTTTCCTCACATTCATATATTTTCTGTTTTCCCATGCCTCATTAGTGACTATTACAATGTTTTCAAGCTAGTTATGCAGGTATTTGGAGAGACATAATCTCTCTCCCGCTAGGGTTATTCTGTTGTTAACTTGACTTTATACTCTCAATCAGGGCATATGCCATCACCAAGAGTTCTCTAATCCTTTCTGTCCCTTATTGTCTCATCTAATCGTCTCCAGATTATATTTATCTTTGTGATCTCGGTCTAAAGTTGTTGCCTCCATGTGGTTCTAGGTATTCCTTTTTACGATTTTACGGAAGTTTCCCTCTATAATAATATTCATTTATTATTATTTGTCTCCAGCCTAAACCACTGGAAACTACTATTCGTGCTGTTTCGTCCTAAATGTTTGTCTGCAACGCAAGTATTCATCCCTACCCTATCCGGGAGATACTTGTCTTAACAGGAAAAAATACAGATACACTATGTATTTCCGAGCTGTGATCGCAACCTTATGCTATAGTCATGACAACACCTGCGCGAAAGACATTGCCTACGAAGCTAATTTTTTAGTTAGCAGTGTTCCCTAGCGTTTGGCTTTTCGTGGCAAGGCGCTGTGCCACTGAGTACGGGTTCGATCCTGCTTTGGTCCATATTTTTTTTCAGTTGATTATTTATCAATTTTTCCGAGTGCTGTAAACATACCTCTTCCTCTGAATTGATTCCTTTTTACCTCTTTCTCCGTCGAACCAAGTGAGAGTTTTTGTCTGCATCTGTCTTTGAAACATTTAAAAGTAAAACGGTCATTTCTTTCTTTCTTCATCTCTCATGTGCATTCCCTCTTCTTTTTCTTCTTTTGACTTTGATATGTGCTTTTTAAAACGGTCTTCAACGTTTCCCTCAAAAATATGTTCTTTCAATTTTGTTTGGCTTCTTTCAATTTTTTTTTTTTATTATTGCCCTTCAGATTCCTTATCTTCATCTCATTTCTTAACATAACTATTTTTATAGTACATTTCTAAGAAGAAGAAAAAACATTATTCTCAGAAATCATATCACAATTTAGCAAGAGATATTTATTTTTTTTACAATAAAACACCAAAATAGAACTCTCAGATGAACTATTCAACCTCCAGAAATCTGGGAATGAGTTAACGATGCGTCAGATAAAGCTTTCGTTACAAAAATGAACATCAGGCACAAGCCAAAACCTTGTTAGAAAACAGAGCCTACAGAGACAGACCAGCAGTGGAATGAAGATGGACACGTCAATTATATCGAGTACACACACACTCACACGCGCACACACACACACACGCGCGCGCACTGGGTTGTATCAGTAGAAACAGCCCAGAACACGTTCCTGTAAACTTTTAGAACATTAGCGATCTCGAGACACATATTTTTAGAAGCAATTATAAACTCAACTAACTCAACATCTCAGGCACAAAATACAACATGAAAAATCAACATCAACAAAACAGAAAATCAACATAACTATAGAAGGCAGATCACTAAAACAAGTAGAGGAATTCAAATACCTAGGAAGTCTAATGACAAACGATAATTCTCAAACAGCAGAGATAGAATCAAGATGCAACAAAGCTTGTCAAATCATTGGACAGTTATCGCCATTATTGTCTAACAAGGAAATAACTCTGGAGACAAAACGAGCACTTACAATACAATCTTCATCCCAACGTTGTGCTACCAATGTCAGACCTGGACCCTAGATGCAAGAACAATAAGAAAATAACCTCTAATGAGATGAAATGTGTTAGACGAATGATAGGAAACAGTCTGAGAGATAAGATCAGAAATGAAGAACTGAGAAAAAAGCTAGGAATAGCCCCCGCCATAGAATATATAAGGAAACAACAGATAAAATCGTTTGGCCACGTGACAAGGCAGAAAGAACAAATCACAACACAGCGAGCCTTCAACAAACGTGAGAACACCAGACCCAAGGGTCGACCACGAAAAAGATGGGTCGATGGAATATTAGAAGCACTAGGAAACATAACAGCAGCAGAGGCAAACAGAAGAGCAAAAGACCGCAAATTATATCTCCCCTCGACGCTGAAAGGCAAATGAGGAAGGAAAGAAGAGGAAGAAGATTTGAAAATAACGTAATCGTGAAAAATTAACGTTCTCACGTTACGGTCATTGTGACAGGTAATACAAATGTATTGTGACAGGTAATACAAATGTATTGTGACAGGTAATACAAATGTATTGTGACAGGTAATACAAATGTATTGTGACAGGTAATACAAATGTATTGTGACAGGTAATACAAATGTATTGTGACAGGTAATACAAATGTATTGTGACGAGTAATACAAATGTATTGTGACGAGTAATACAAATGTATTGTGACAGGCAATACAAATGTATTGTGACGAGTAATACAAATGTATTGTGACAGGTAATACAAATGTATTGTGACAGGCAATACAAATGTATTGTGACGAGTAATACAAATGTATTGTGACAGGCAATACAAATGTATTGTGACGAGTAATACAAATGTATTGTGACAGGCAATACAAATGTATTGTGACGAGTAATACAAATGTATTGTGACAGGCAATACAAATGTATTGTGACGAGTAATACAAATGTATTGTGACAATTAATACAAATGTATTGTGACGAGTAATACAAATGTATTGTGACAGGTAATACAAATGTATTGTGACAGGTAATACAAATGTATTGTGACAGGTAATACAAATGTATTGTGACAGGTAATACAAATGTATTGTGACAGGTAATACAAATGTATTGTGACAGGTAATACAAATGTATTGTGACAGGTAATACAAATGTATTGTGACGAGTAATACAAATGTAAATTCATCAGAGATTAGGGGCCCTGGTACACTTTTACCATTTTAATTTTCTCTGTTTATTAGACGGAATGATAGTGCAGTAATATTGTTATTATTATTGTTTATTATGCGGTCGGATCTGTCTATACAATACTGACAGATTCAATCACTAGAGAATCTTCTCAATAAAACATGATATGAACTAATATCATACCACTAATATCTTCAGTAATCAAGAAAAGACGATGGTCATATGTTGGACATGTGATGAGAAGAGATAATAACCGAATAACAAAGCAAGCCCTCATGTGGGAAACAACAGGTAAGAGGAAAAGAGGCCGACCCAGAAAGACACTGTGATGAACATTGATGAGAGAGGCAAGAGCAGCAGGAATCGGATCCCTGAATGAGATAGAGTTGAGTGCACAGAACAGAGACAAATGGTGAGATTTGATAAAATATCTTTAAAAGAATTGAAAACTGCTAGAACAAAAATTGAGATAAGAGAAAGAGTTTCTAGGACTATGCCCTTCTGGGCCGGCTACGGCTCGAAAGGTCAATAGATAAATAGATAGAAAAATATGACACTAATATATTGCCAAACTACTGATAAAATCATCATTGCTTGCTACTAGCCTGTCAAGATGCTGATAACATTATTATTGTTTTGTTGTTGCTATTACCACTATTATTGTTTTGTTGTTGCTATTACCACTATTATTGTTTTGTTGTTGCTATTACCACTATTATTGTTTTGTTGTTGCTATTACCACTATTATTGTTTTGTTGTTGCTATTACCACTATTATTGTTTTGTTGTTGCTATTACCACTATTATTGTTTTGTTGTTGCTATTACCACTATTATTGTTTTGTTGTTGCTATTACAACTATTATTGTTTTGTTGTTGCTATTACCACTATTATTGTTTTGTTGTTGCTATTACCACTATTATTGTTTTGTTGTTGCTATTACCACTATTATTGTTACTACTACTGTTATTATTATTTTTGTTATTATTATTATTATTATTGTTACTACAGTTATTATTATTACTATAATTACTACTATTATTTAAAACATTCAATTGCTAAAAATTTGTCACAGGTTGAGACAGGAAGCCACAGGTGAAAACCCTGGTGGTTGTGGTGGTGGTAATATGTAAGGAAAACGTTATCAAGAAAACAACTATATTGCGCACATTTTCAAGGACATCGAAGAATATACAGCAATAAAAAGGGCTGTTGAGGTCAAGGTAAGGATGAGGTGACAAGATTAAAACATGTTAAGATCAATTTTTTTTACTAACATTCAATGTCGTATAATATATTTTTGACAATAGAAACACGAAAAAGAGTTCTTAAATGTTATGTAGAGCCAGTCTTTCTCATAAGAATGTTGAAAGTTCCCTGGACAGCTATAAAGACCAATGAGGAAATTCTCTCACAGAGGCCAACACGAAACGGGAGCTCCTAAAAACATCAGAAAGAAACAATCAACATTTTTCGGGCACATCATGAGAAGAGGAAAGTTGGAATACTTGGTTACAACTGGCAAAATAAAAGGAAAGAGTGATAGCGGACGACAAAGAGAGAAAATACTGGATAGCTTGGTGTCATGGCATGGAAAACAGTCAACAACAGAACTGATACGATGCACTGTGGATAGAAATTTGTGGAAGGACATGATCGCCTGCGCCAACCGGTATGGCACATGAAGATGATGATGATGATGATGATGATGATGATGATGAGAGCCAGTCTTAACATATGGATGTAAATCATGGACAATAGTACAACTGACAAGAAAATCAGATTTTAAAGGATGTAGAAATGTGGTTTTACAGAAGAATGCTGAGAATACCATGGACATCTAGGAAGAGTAATGAAAACGTTTTGAAAGAGGCCAAAGCAAAAAGAGAGCTAATTTTCAATATTATGAAGAAACAATTGTTATTTCTTGCAATTTAGAGAGAAGGGAATAGCTGGAATGTATTGTAACAACTGGGAAAATTAAGAGAGAGATAGAGGGAAGCAAAGAGAAAAGATACCAAACAACTTAAGAAAATGGTTTGGCAGAAGGTCAACAACATAAATGATAAATAACTGTCGAGATCTAAAGTTGTGGAGAGACATGATCACCTACGCCAGCAGGCACGGTACTTGATGATGATGATGATGATGATGACAATGCGGTATAATGGGACAAGAAAACTACATCAACAATTTGATGGTTAAACTGATGTAGCAGACAGGAAATTTAAAGCAAGGAACAGAAAATAGTGAATTTATCTAGTTGTTACATTACATTAATAAATAAAATATAAATAGTTAGCTAACAACCCATAGTTGACTGCTTATTAGAATCAATGAATCAGAGTTGACGACCAATCAATCAAATCGCGTGTTGGATTAGAAAACTGGTTAATCGATATAGGCAAATGAGTTGGGATTGGAGACGAATAGCGACAGCAGGTCACACACAGAATGTGCCGTGACGAAGTCGAATGACGCATTCGCAGGCTGGGTGGTTTAGTTGTATAACGTAAGCCTTTGACAAGAAGGTTCAGGGGTCCAATCCCGCAATAGGGGGTAGAAATGTTTCACCTCGCGGTGCCTTCGTGGCTGTCTCTGTCTCTGGGTTGTGAAATCCGATGTCTAGCCCCTTGGATAACGACGAATAGAGGTCGCATGTGTACCCTCCACACGTTAAAGACATTTGGCAGATACAGGTCAAAAAAGGTCAGATTCGCTGTTCGCGAGAGAGGCTGCCCGCACAAAATAATTTGTTTAATTAAAAAACTTCCCATACCGAAGATGGATGTGTCGTAAACTAGCGAAACAAAACATCCACGTCCGTTTATAGAATAAACGCTGAAGGTAAAGCAAGAATAGGAAGAATGACACAATCGCTAAATAACGTAGACGTCGCTGTTTCTTTGTAAAAGTTGGTCTGAATGAATTCATAAAAAGAAAGAAGGAGGGAGGGAGGGAGGGAGGGAGGGGGGAGGGAAGGAAGGAAGGTAGGAAGGGAGGGAGGGAGGGAGGAAGGAAGGAAGGTAGGAAG
The DNA here is from genome assembly GCA_032433765.1 of Megaustenia siamemsis. Classification (NCBI taxonomy): domain Eukaryota; kingdom Metazoa; phylum Mollusca; class Gastropoda; order Stylommatophora; family Ariophantidae; genus Megaustenia; species Megaustenia siamemsis. The sequence goes on from JAVIAB010000139.1 coordinate 20,855,980, forward strand.
GGAGGGAGGGAGGGAGGGAGGGAGAAAGGAAGGAAGGTAGGAAGGGAGGGAGGGAGGGAGAAAGGAAGGAAGGAAGGAAGGGAGAAAGGAAGGAAGGGAGAAAGGAAGGAAGGAAGAAAGGAAGGAAGAAAGAAAGATAAAAAGAAAGAATAGGTCCACCTAGAAACGTTTTACGATAATAAAAATGTCGATAACGTCAATAAATTATTATGTTGTGTATAAAATAAATCCAGCTACACCGTTTTGTTCCGGTTTAATCAGTGTAAAAACAGCCTTTGGCACAATGCTTTATGCATGAGTCTGAACACAATGGGGAAATGTTTGTTTTTCCATGAACACATTCTTTTCAGCTCTAAAAATGTCCAACCTGTGAGTAATAATCGCGAAAGTGCTTCAACAAAAGTTCTATTATTATTTTTAAATATAATTTTTGTGCTGACAATCTCTTTTTTGTCAACACAAACAAAACAACCGCATTATTTTTAGTCTCATTGCTTTGTAGAACAAGGGAGTGTTATTTCTTTGCGTGATCTTTCCTTCTCGTATGTGTTGTGGGAATGTGTCAATCCGTACGTTACTCATGGGAAGTGTAGGCCCTGTTTGGGGACTCCTTTAAGGCATGAAGGGAACCCTTGTTTCATTTTAGTTTTTGCGCATGAGTTCCAGCAAAACCTGCTCTCAACGACTTCTTTGAAGTCAGCTGTGATCGTATTTTCACGTTTTTCTGGCTGGGAAAGAAATGTATATTTAATTCTGCTGCTAGAGACCACAATATAGATCCGTTTAAAAAAAATACCCCCGTCACGCCAAATGGCGTATAGGGGATATGGTGTTAGTGACCATAAATTTTACAGACCTTCGGCACATGATTTTTGGGGTAATGTGGTCGGTATTACGCCGTGCCGCTTTACTTTCCCTGAAAAAAATCAGGTACCCATTAAAGGCTGGGTGAAATGGAGCCGTCCGTTGGGATCGAACCCTACCTCTTGTCCTTTGTAGTCCAGTTCACTAACCACTGATTTATCGAGGCTCCCTAAAATAGATCCGTGATTTGGGAATAATCTGATACTGAACAGTGAATCATGAAGTCAAGATAAAGATAAAACGATTTAAAATCGGAAATCTTAAATATTGCTAAAATTGTAACGCCTCAATTTGTAAACATCTTTTACTTGAAGCAAAACCTTAATAATATATTGTATTGTGATTCTTAAGAGAATGGCTTGGTAGAAGGTCAACAACAGAAATGATAAAAAACTGTCGTGATCGAAAGTTGTGGAGAGACATGATCACCTACGCCAGCAGGCTTGGTACTTGATGATGATTGTGATTCCTGTTTATGGCAGGAAATTTGCTGAATTCGGTTTACCGGGGGTGGGGGGGGAGAGAGAGAGAGAGAGAGAGAGAGAGAGAGAGAAATACAACTAGATTGATTGTCTTTTTATCTTTTCTTTTCATATGATTGTCTCATCTTAAATGGAAAAAAATATGAATATGAAATAATAATATACCACAACAGGAAATTTATAACAGCGACGAAACAGGAAACTTTAAATTATCAACAGAAAAGGAAACTTTATAAAACTAACAGAACAGGAAACTTTATAAAACTAACAGAACAGGAAACTTTATAAAAAAATAACAGAACAAGAACTATTCAGGACAACTAGTCCACATAATAGTTGTAGCCATGGCAACAGTATAACAAGTCGGACCATCCCAGAAATCTCTCTCTCTCTGCGATCAGGATTCAATCAGAGTAGGATTCCAGACTCTCACACGAAGTCAGATGTCAGGTTAAGTGTGTTGATCGCCCCCCACAGACAGAACATCACAATTAGAGTCTGCCAGATCCACTCTGATTGAGCACCCGTTAAAACATTGCACTGTGTTCTGTGCCAGTGGCCCAGTGTATCCGATTTCAGCCAGCATTTTATTCAGGTTTGCTATCCTTAGCCTTTGATTGTCCCCAATCTTCCTGCAAGGCAGCAGATGATCTTTTCTGTAGGGGGATTCTGCCCTTAAATGGTCGGCCCTCCCAGGTTTACGAGCACCATCTGCCCGAGTCACTAGAGGTGACTAACACAGACATGTATACACAAAGATATGAGATGTGACTAACACTGACATGCACACAGCGATACGAGGCATGACTAACACTGACATATATATAAGATATATGACACATGACTATCATAAGCATGCACATAAAGATATGAGATATGGCTGACATAGACATGCACACACAAAGATATGAGATGTTACTAACATAGCCATGCACACACAAGGATATGAGATGTGACATACACAGACATGCACCCACAGTGATATGAGATATGACTAACATAAACATGCACACAAAGATGTGAGATATCACTACCCAATCATGCATACACAAAGATATGACATATGACTAACACAGATACACACTAAGATATGAGATATGACTAAACACATACACACATAAAGATATGAGACATGATTAACACGGACACACCAAGATATGAGATATGACTAACATGACACACACCAAGATATGAGCCATGGCCAGCACACACACACACACTAGCTAAGATATGAGCCATGGCTAGCACAGAAACACATCAATATATGAGCCATGGCTTCACGGAAAAACACCAAGAAATTAACCATGTCCAGCACAGAAACACATTAAGGTATCCATATGCTTGGGTTTGTTGTAGTCGGCAGACTCTTCTTAACTTGTGAATCGTCGACATACGATACGCAGGCCCCGATTAAGTGTTCACAGGTTTCGTTCAAACAGTTGTCCGGAGATTTGAGAGTGCAGTCTCACCCGTAGAACGTTCCCTTGCATGTACAGTTCCCGGTTGGCTGTTCACAGGTGTCGTTGAAACAGTTGTCCGAACATATGAGAGCGCAGTCTGACCCGTAGTACGTTTCCTTGCACGCACAGTGTATACTTTCCGGGTCACATATGATGTCACAGCCACCAGAACACGTCTGTTTGCACTGTAGCCCAAAATTACCATCGGGACAAGTGTCATTACAGGTGTAGCCAGGATGTTTACATTGTAGGCATTTTCCGGATTTCTCCTCACATAAAGGACAGACACTAAGACAAGACCCAGAGCAGTCGTGTCCATAGATCCCATGTGAACAGTTGTCATGACACGTACCGATGCAGCCTTTGCAACACCCACTACACACTGCATAAATCGACCAAGAATGCCCGTCCAGACAATAGGTGTCTGTAAATGTTTGCACCTTACACACCGTCAGTGCATTGTCGGCCTGCGAAATGGTTGGTGAGAACTCAATCTTAATGTGTGCTATTGTCGCTTGTGTGGTGACTACAATAGTGTTCACAGAAATATTTGAGTATGATATATCATTATACTGGAACACTACACGGCCACTGTCAGAGAAAGCCTTTAGAGTGGCATTCTTTAGCCGAATCATATTGCTTGCTCGATGATAAATTCGAATGGTGTAAGTCTTCTGGGGCGTGGCAAAGTTCAGATACCAGTAAACATAATTGGTTCCACTTCTCAATTGTGTGTGTGTGTGCAGTCATTGTCATAGAGGTTGGTCTTTGTTTTGCCATTAACTGCGGCCTCTGGTCCACATCCGTCTCCTGTATAACAAGCATTAGGTGTGTCGGTCTGGTTTGTGTTCTGTTTGAGAGCCACATTCCGACCCCCGCCGATGTAGATGGAGCAGATATTTGCAACTATCGCCCCTTCAATACGTAACTTGTTGATCAGACCAGCCCCAGAGCAAAAGACATCAATCTCGTGCGAATTAACTACAAACCTTGATTCATTGTTACATGAGGCAGAACCATTTAGTTTTACAGTGAAACTGTCCGGATGTGTTAAGTCATTCACATAAATCCTAAACCAGGAGAACGGCAAAGATTGATTGAGAGTTGCCTCAACTGATGTAGAATCTGTGTCCGGATTACATGTGGTGTCGTTGTTATCAAACAGGAAAGTATGTTTAGATTTTTGGGCATATTTGTAAATAAAATCCAAGTACTGACACTGGGGTCCGAAATATTCGTGCTGACAACTGTCATTGTTTGGGCATGTCCCTGTAGTTTTGTCACAAATTGAGTCATTATAGCAGTGACACTGTAACGTACAATTCGCCCCATACCAACCGTCTGCACAAGTTAGATCATTAACTTCCAATGTCGCGAACGAAGCCAGCAGAATAAAGACTTGATCAACAGCGGTGGTTAACGAACTGTGTACAAACATTTATTATAAAACCCGTGGTTACATTTCTAAAAATCCGCCAACTCGCTGTGTTAACAGATAGCGTGATGTTCCAAGTCAAAATTGTTTACACCATTGCGCTAACGCGGACAAGCTTCCATCTTGGTGCGTCCCATCATCCGAGAAATGATCGAAGCATTAAGACAAGCAAAAAGGTGTCTAGCTCAAGTTGAATGTATCCGGATAATGCTGTAATAAAATTCAACGTAATTACGCACACTTGCGCTCTTTTAATGACAAACATGAATAAAATGCAACCGCCAAGAGAACACTTGGAAGCAAACAAAATTGTGCTGAGTCCGTTATTTCAGACAAATAAATTATCGCCGATTGTTGTCAACTTTACGAAAGTATTCTGCACTTCTTAAAATCCTACACTAAAGCTGTTAGACTCAACATTGCCCCCATAATGACGCGATATTAAAACGTCTGGCAGAAAGTGGTGGGTGAAATGTAAATCAATATAGTCAAAACAAAAATTAATGGAAACATGAAATGCCGCTATTCTTTATGTGAATGGCAATTCAATCGGCTTTCAGTTTAAGATGACGGGTCTAGACTAACCTTCCCATTCACTAAAATGTGCTCTTTGAATAGTCTCTGACATAAGAGATTTACTGAACGCGAATTTACATTTAAAACTGTTAGCAGATTTTCTTGTTTTCACTGGGGATATGATGTTGATTACATGTTCGTTTATCATTACAGAGGTGTGTGTGTTTGTGTATGTCTGTGTGGGAGTGTGTGTTTCTGTATCTGTGTTCGAGCTGGAATGGTTGATAAATAGACGTTTAGTGAAGTCGATTTGCAATATTATTGAATGTTTAATTTCAGTGAGCAAAACGAAGAAATGACACATCATTGAACATGAAATAAGAAGAACAGGTAGTGAATGTTTCCTGTTATAGATTTCATGATTTGTACCGCGATCTTCCACTGGGATCACGAAAGAAATCAAATCGTGTATGGACACTCAGAGTTCGATGTTTATGGATCTACATACAAATAAAAACAAGCGTATGCCAAATTAAAGAACAAAAACATTGACCGTGTCTATGGGGATGTACAGCAGATGTACAACAAGAAACAATGTTCTTACTGTTGAGCTAAATTTGATGAAATTGACGAAAATATGCACGTTCTGTCCTAAGTTTCTACTCAACTTAAGTGAGCAAAGATTATCAAAAGTAAAACTCAATCAATAAATTTAGAACTAAATAAATAAATTTAAAACTAAAATAAATTTAAAACTAAATAAATAAATTTAAAACTAAATAAATAAATTTAAAACAAAATAAATAAATTGTAAACTAAAAAAATAAATTTAAAACTAATTAAATAAATTGTAGTGAACTAAATAAATAAATTTAGAACTAAATAAATAAATTTAGAACTAAATAAATAAATTTAGAACTAAATAAATAAATTTAAAACTAAATAAATAAATTTAAAACTAAATAAATAAATTTAAAACTAAATAAATAAATTTAAAACTAAATAAATAAATTTAGAACTAAATAAATAAATTTAAAACTAAATAAATAAATTTAGAACTAAATAAATAAATTTAAAACTAAATAAATAAATTGTAAACTAAATAAATAAATTTAAAACTAAATAAATAAATTATCGTAGAGTCCCTTGCTAATGGAGAGGACGACAAAGGTATCAGAAAATGGATACAAATTCAAAGCATAGGTTAATGTCACAGCTTTTGAATAAAGGAAATCAAAAATGTTCCAACATTTCTAAAACTTTGAATATTCCGGAGCGGACTGTCTATAGAGTTGGGAGTCAACTAAAAGCAGGTCACGGAGTCGAGTGAAAAGAAGATAGTGAGAGGCCAAGAACTTTGGGAACATCTTTGCGGAGGGGTATATTTTCACATGAATTCTCATGGAAACAAAAATATCAACACTCCTCTAGAGGGGCACATTCTGCCATTTGTGCAGGTCTTATACCCCGAAAGGTGCACATTTCAGCTTCGGCATGACAGTGACTCAAAGGTTTCGGCTCTTATGACCAAAGTAAAGATGCAAGACAAGAATGTGACAAAACTGGAGTGGCACAGCAACAATTGTGACCTGAGCCCAATTAAAAATGTTTGGGTGCTTCTTTAAATAATTTTTAAAATAGGGGTCATAACAAATGAAGAAGTTAAGTGAAAATACCGGGATAGTCTTACACACAATCACCTACAATCACTTATTAGAGGTATCTCTTAACATATCCTTGCTTCACCTTGCTTGAGAGAGCTTCATTATAATATACCCAAATCCCTGTTATTAGGTAGGGGAGATAACAATCTTCCTCTGGGCATCCAGATTTTTTTTCTTATTTGCTTCTGTGAGTGTGTTACGTTACTGAAATATCACTGCTCTTTGTGTGTGCGAAATGTTGTATACTCTTAACATGAATGTTTCATCATCACGCTGTGATCGCTACATCACACTGAAGTTCTGTTGATAGAATTTTTTTTCAGAAATGTGAGACGTTATAATAATATGGGAAAGAATGTAACAAACAAAGACATAACTAATAAACGATCTGTTTTGTTCTGAGAAACTCTGCCGGCCGACATTTTTTTTTTTTTTTGTTATCTAGAAGAGCCCCGAAGGAATGGCGAAAATAAATGTAAGGGCATAGAGCTGGAGTGAGTAAGTGCAATCCTTTTTGTGGACGTTTGTAGCTGTGTACGGATTGACATTGTGTTCTCTAGGGCGGGGAATCTGAAACTTGTGGGAGCAGTAAAGGTAAAGTACAAGACTTGAATCGGCGTCTTAGCACGCGAATGTTCACCCATATGTTATCGGCCGCCTATCTGCCAGCGGCTGGGTCGACCGCGGGATTTTTTTTTCCAACAACAAGTACAACTCACACTGTTTTCATCAAGAATCGGGCACGGGTTGTCCGAACGTTGGTAGCCGAGTCGAGTTGTCCGAACGTCGGTAGCCCAGTCGGGTTGTCCGAACGTCGGTTGCCCAGTCGGGTTGTCCGAACGTTGGTAGCCCAGTCGGGTTGTCCGAACGTCGGTAGCCCAGTCGGGTTGTCCGAACGTCGGTAGCCCAGTCGAGTTGTCCGAACGTCGGTAGCCCAGTCGGGTTGTCCGAACGTCGGTAGCCCAGTCGGGTGGTTTTCCCAACTAGGCTCCCGAGGCCCCCTGTAGGAGTAGTATCTCTGTCAAGTGCTCGCCTACAGCAGGTATGTGGATGATGTTGTGAGAAATGTGTGTGCGTAGCTGGGGTGGGGGTGGTTAACTATAATCTACAGGAAAATATATAATAACCATGGTAGCGAAGTGGTTAACATAGCTGTTTGTTAACCTGGTGGAATCGGTTTATATTCCAAAATGTGAAAGTATTTCTTTTAGATCGACACGACTTTGAGTTCCGCCCAGCCTATACAAATATTTTCTCAGGAAAATAGGGCGGCTTTGTGTGATACTGACCATATCGCTCATAAATTGTGCTAAACGTCATACAAAAAAAACGTAGGCAGAACTGCGTATTCCCCATGCATCATAAGTATGACTGGTATCTTTAGCCTACTATAATTTACCCCAAAACCCTCACTGAATCAGCAGTAGAACCCAGTTTTATAAATCAACATGTACTATTCTTGGTCAGTTTATCTCCCTTGTTTTCTTCTTTATCATGAGAGCATCTTTTTATAATGTAATTTCTCTTCTTATCGATCACACATCTTATCTTGTTTTTATCGATCACACATCTTATCTTCTTCTTATCGCTCACACATCTTATCTTCTTATCGCTCACACATCTTATCTTCTTATCGATCACACATCTTATCTTCTAATCGATCACACATCTAATCTTCTTATCGCTCACACATCTTATCTTCTTCTTATTGAAATTAAAGGGCGTAGATGCGTTTTGTCGCTAATTTACACAAAGTGGTGATACCTGCGTTTTTGGCCCGACACATCCGTCTACGGCTTGGGTAGATTTTCCTAACAATTTTTGCCCGGGCGGCGACCATTTTTGGCATATTATTTTCGACTTTGATCTGCAAATTTTCTTTAACGTGAGCACGTGCACACATAATCTTCTATTTTCCGTAGTTATCGGAGACTAGACATCTGTCCTAACTACCCAGAGACCAGGGGAGGGCAAATCCACCAGGTAACAATAGACTCCAAGTGAAAAATTTCCCTCTTCCTGTTTCAGGGTTCGAGCCCAGAACTTCCCTGTCCAGAGACCGACGTCTACCATCTAGACCACACAGTCCTCCTCTCATAAAAAGTAAGTAAAGTACCCCCGTCACGCCAAGTGGCGTATAGAGAATATGGTGTTAGTGACCATAAATTTTACAGACCCTCGGCACCTGATTTTTGGGGTAATGCGGTCGGTATTACCCCCGTGCCGCTTTACTTTCTCAGAAAAAAAATCCGGTACCCATTAAAGGCTGGGTGAACCGGAAGCCGTCGGTTGGGATCGAACCGTACCTCTTGTCTTTTGTAGTCCGATTCACTAACCACTGAGCTTCCGCGACTCCCATCCTCTAGTGATGTGATATAATATATGATGTAGAGAGAGGTGCTGACCTGGTCTGCGAAACGGGGTCATGTATTAGGCAAGATGGAGACGCCTCATTGTGTGACTCTGACTCCTGGCTGTTTTGCCAATTGTGACAAAGAACAAAAAAATGTTATAGATTGGTTTATGGTTACTAGGAAAGTTGTGTCAGCTCTCCAGAAAAGAACAAGTCACAATTTGTAGACTCCTCTTAAGCACTAAGCTTGCATTAGACAGGATGAAGACGCCTCATTGTGTGACTCTGACTTCTGGCTGTTTAGACGAGTGTGACAAAGAACAAAAAATGTTATAGATTGGTTTATGGTTACTAGGAAAGTTGTGTCAGCTCTCCAGAAAAGAACAAGTCACAATTTGTAGACTCCTCTTAGGCTGTAGCAGACTGATGAATCATCCTCTCAACACTCAAAGAACCTCTGATGAATGTGACTGTAGCACTTGGAAAATTACTGTTGAGCATCTGCTACAAACATGCCCAACTTATAATGAAGAGAAAGCTCTTGTAGCAATCACTAGTACAATATTAGGACTAGCTGCATGAGGATGTCAGGAGTCTTGAGATGACTTGTGCTGTCTTTGAACTTATTAAAATTAACTGAGATATCTTGAGGCATGCTTTCTCTGAACTTTTACCAGATTTACCGAGAAGTCGTAAACTTTGAGGTAGCTTTCTTTTTTCTTTTCAATTTATTAAGAATAAGATCTACAAGTGTCGCCGCAAAGGCAGGTATTGAAGATCTACTTTTTATTTCGGAATTTGTCATGGCAAAAAGTGGATGTTAAACATGACCTCTTATGCCTGTTCAAAGACTTTCAATTGTAGATGTTTCCAGAATATCAGAGCTGGCTACAGAAATGTTTCAAGATGCGGTGAGAGGGGGCAGACTACAAGTCGAAAGAGAAACCCAACAGATGGAGTCAAGGCTACAAGTCAAAATGGAAACCCAAGGCTAGACAGATGGAGTCAAGGCTACAAGTCAAAATGGAAACCCAAGGCGA